>JAAKBD010000271.1:0-434733 GCA_012656105.1 Phytophthora syringae | reverse complement strand
CCACACCCCACACATTGTGTTGACTTAGGCAGTTTGCTAGGAATGCTTCGAATTAATGAGCTTTCTGCAGCAGCCTCTTGCTCTGCCTTTTGAGAGGAATCTGTCTCAACTTCTAACGTATCATCATCATTGTTACTTTCATCATCTTCTTGTTCTTGTTCTTGTTCTTCCTCTTCCTCGTCGTTTTCTCCATCCCAGTAGATAATCCCATCCTCAATAGTCCCCGAAGGAAGTGTGTTCTCTTGCATTAAAAACATGATGTCCTCAGTCGCTTGCTCAGGCTTACGATTAACCTGCCTCGCAATCTCCGCAATTTCATCGTGATCTTGATTTAGGAGCAATTCTTTGTAGCTTGTTTCAAGTCCCTTAAAATACGTGTTAGCTCGCATACTCATCACTTGAAAAGTAACAATAAGAGGCAGACAAAACATGGCGACTATTAGCATAAGGGATTGGGTTTCCTTTGTCCTTATGGATGATTCCAATCCAGCGAACGACACAAAATAAGCGTAGATGAATATCCATAAAAAGTCATGACTATTAGAGTGGATAAAAGACTGTAATTAGAACCCTTCCGATATGAAAATCGATGAGAAGCAACCACTTGAAGTAAACCCACAGCTAAAAACACTGGTGGAAACAAAGCGGTCCCAAATATTATAAAAAAATCAACTTTAGTGAATGTAGGTCGGTAAACACTTGTTTGATTATTCATTCCTTGTTCTCCTTGACTATCATGTGGCTATTATTCTTATTAGATTAACTCTTAAGCAACAATCATCGTACCGCAATACTCGCATTCTTTTTCTCAAGCTGCGTCACGACCGTCCTTGCCCCGCAGCCAGGACATTCCACCGACTTTGGTACGCTACCCACCTGAGTTTCGGTTCGCTCGAAATTTACAGATTCCGCTGCATCATTGCCCAGTGTATACTGCACTCTCTGCCCGCTGCGTGAAACAAACTCCCCTGGGTAGGGGATTCGGACTTGTTGAGCAATGAAGGAATGCTCACCATCCCATTATCAATCTTCCCATAGGGAAGCATACGCTCTTCAAACATAAACGTTATATCCCGGGCAGCATGTGCTGGCGTCACCCTGGCGTCCTGAGCGATCTGCCCAATATGAACCAGCCTTTTCCGTATGATGGCATTCGAATAAACTTGCAGGAGGCTGCTGAATTTCTTATCTTCTCGGTTAGCGATCACAAACATGATAATGGCTGGAATTAGTATGACAATGCCAAGCACGATCGTGGAAGAGATGAGCCCGTCAACATCGTTATCATCCATCGTGCCTATCATTATAAGGAATTCCATGACTCCAAATGTGAGAACCAGCACCCACCCAAAGAGTCTGTTGTTCCTTCCTTTACAGCTGTTATGACGCTGGGTGACGAGCACCCGAATGGCCGCCAGCACAATAGCTAACGGAAAAATATAGCCGCCAGCACGATAATGAAATAATCTATTTTCGTGAGTCTGGATTTAAAAAGCTTCTGCTTCAATGAACCCCCATACGCTCTCCCCTCAGTCATCTGCTTTATGTTGATCCCGCTTTTGCTTTCAGAAGTGCCGTGTTCCGGTCCTGTACTGTTCTGAGAATATCCCGGATGATATGAACGGCCTGCTCTGTCAGTTCATGATGTTGTTCCTTCTGGGATCCACCGATCAGCGCAACTTGATCCTCCAGCATCGCAATTTTCTGCTGGATTAGATGCTCCACTTCAAGTAAAGAGGAGTGTGTGATGGGATCGCTGTAGCGAAGCGTTTCCTCGAGCTCGGCTACCTGGCGGTCTAATGCTTGAATATTCTCAACTGGCATCTGGCTAAGCTTCCTGCGAATAGAGCCAATCCAATCCACAATCTCTCGCTTCCCCGTGAGATGATCGGTTTCCCTTTGTTCATGAGTACCTGCATATTTCCCAACCAGGGCTACCAGCCCCAGAACAACAAAGAACACCAATAAAGTGATGAGATGAATCATCATGTACGAAGATACAGGCAGCTTAAATAAATATCCCAGCAAAATAACCTCCAACAAAACGGAGACGGCATAAATGCCAATAATAGCTCCTGAAGCAATAAAAACGGAACTGCTGCGGAAGCCGCCTTACGTCGATGGATAAGGAATCAATAAATATGAAAATGGCCGCTTCGGCGCATCCAAGGGCTATACCCGATATCCAGGAATTCAACTGAACCATCCCACCGAAATCCGAACAGGAGGATGGTTACAATCGGAAGCACAACGGCAGCCAGCCATAACTGGTTTCGACTCGTGGTTCTTGTACTCACTCTCTTCCCTCGCTTTCATTCCACGTCAATTTATGGCCGCACTCCATGCAGAACTTTTGTCCCGGTTTAATCTCATGATTACAGCCTGGGCATGCAAGCACTTGGCTTGACCCGCAGCTAGGACAAAATTTTGCTTCCGCATCCACTAATTCACCGCATTCTCTGCAAGGCATAGGGAGGGGTGCACCGCAATCCGGACATTTTACAGCACCTGCCGGGTGGTCATGACCGCACTTAGGGCAAGCGTGATACGGATCTCCACAGTGAAGACAGAACTTGGCATTCGGAGGCAGAGGCTGACCGCAGTCACTGCACGGGATGGTTTTTACCGTTTGTTCCTCCGGCTTCGTGAGAATGGACTGACCGCATCCCGAACAGAATCGAGATTCTTCCCCATTCAATGTTCCACACTTGGCACATGCCTTCTGTATCACTTGTATATCTTTTTTCTCCCGAACTCTTGAACTTTCAAACATCTGGCCCACGGTCTCATACATCGGGCCAACCATGCCAAGCCCCATACCCAGTCCAGTCCCCATAACAGCTGCCGGGCTGCCGGGATTCTTTGCCGCACCCTCCAGCGTATTAAAAGTCCTTTCCTGATGGTAGGTATATCCGATGATGTCCATTTCCGCTTTTTTGCCAACGCTTCCTTGATTCGAATCGCAGCGGGGTCATTCTCGGGGATATTGATGGAATCCACATAGAAATTAAGCAGGGTGATTCCCATTTCTTCAAATGAAACAGCAATTGCTTCCATGATGTGCTTCGATATTTCCGCTATGTAAGCATTGATTTCTACGACGCTAATTTTTTTATGAACAATATATGAGGATATGATCTCTGTAATATTGGACATCAGTACGCCACGATAGTATTTGACAAGTGTGCTCTGATCAAAGGTTGGAAGGGTGCCGACCATCGTTGCCAGAAACTTTCGCGGATCGCTGATCTGAACACCGAATTGGCCAAAAGCTCGAAGCGATACAATAATGTTATACTTCGGATCCTGCAGCTGGATTGGCGAACTGGTCCCCCATTTCACATCCAGTGAGCGAAGTTTATTAACAAACCAGACTTCCGCCGTAAACGGAGACTTTCCGCCGAATGGAAGGTTGATAATATTAGATAGTATCGGTATATTCGCTGTGCTCAGCGTATGTCGTCCAGCAGAAAAGGAGTCCAATGCCTGACCGCCCTTATACAGAATAGCCTCCTGCGTCTCATGAACGATAAGCTGGGTCCACGTGCCTAACTCCTGGTTCGGATAACGCCAAGCAAACACATCGGGGGTCCTTCGTATTTTACAACTTCAATGATTGCCATAGTTCTACTCTCCTTTTTGCACGGTTCGTTCCATCTGATGATCTATGGAAATAGGTACTAATGTACTACTATTGTATACGATTTATCCGATAAATGGATGCAAAATTTGGAAAGTCGAAAAAAGACAAGCTATGAGCCTAACAATACGATGAACAGCGTTTGGCATACTTTGGAGATAACGATGTAGACGGATGTGATTCCATTCATGAAAAACGGCCAAGTCTGCTGTTAAACAGACTTGGCCGCTTCCTTGAATATATGTTTATGTGGTGCTGATCAATAGTAGCTGCTTCCTTCAACAAATTCGAATTCGAAATCGCCGATTCTTACAATGGTCCCTTCAGTCGCGCCACGCTTACGAAGCTCTTCATCGATACCCATATGACGCATCGTTCTGGCGAGTTTCAGGATCGCATCATGCGAATTCATCTGCATCCGCTTCAGCATCCGTTCAATTCGCTCACTATGGACCACATACATTTCATTATCCCTGGTAACCGTAAAGGAATTGTCGTTTTGCGCTTTGAATTTATAAACCTTACGTTCGGAAACCTCGGTTACCTCTTCGACCGTCGGCTCATCCGGAATGCTCTCAAGCACATCGATCGTGCGATACAGAAGTTCCTGGATGCCCTGACGCGTTAGGGAGGAGATCGGCATAATCTCGATGTCAGGACGGATTTCCTTAATCTTCTCCTTAAAGGCAGCTAGATACTCCTCTGCCTCAGGCATGTCCATTTTATTGGCAGCCACGATTTGCGGGCGCTCAATCAGGAGCGGATTGTACAGTCTGATCTCATCATTGATTTTTTCCCAATCTTCAAACGGATCTCTACCCTCTGTGCCTGCCATATCCACAACATGGATAATGACACGAGTTCTCTCCACATGACGGAGGAATTCATGCCCCAATCCTACGCCTTCATGTGCACCCTCAATCAGACCAGGCAGATCAGCCATGACAAAATTGCGCCCGTCTCCAACGTCAACCATACCCAAATTCGGAGTTATCGTCGTAAAATGGTAAGCGCCAATCTTCGGCTGTGCCGCAGACACAACGGATAACAGGGTTGATTTGCCTACGCTTGGAAATCCAACGAGACCTACATCTGCCATAACCTTAAGTTCCATGGTTACAAAGCGCTCTTCGCCTTCCTCACCGTTCTCTGCCAGTTCAGGCGCCGGATTGTTCGGTGTGGCAAAACGAATGTTCCCGCGGCCACCACGGCCTCCTCTGGCAACAACCACCTGCTGACCATGCCTGGTCAGATCGCCAATCACTTCGCCGTATCGTCATCGGTCAAGATGGTACCTGGCGGAATACGAACAATCGTGCTGTCCGCGTTGGCACCATGCTGACTTTTATTCCGACCCTTTTCTCCGCGCTTGGCCTTGAAATGCTTCTGGTAACGGAAATCCATCAGCGTGCGAAGTCCTTCATCCACCCGGAAAATCACGTCGCCGCCCTTGCCGCCGTCGCCGCAGCAGGTCCGCCTTCAGGAACGTATTTCTCACGACGGAATGCGATGAGCCCATCGCCGCCGTCTCCACCTTTACATATACTTTTGCCTTATCTACAAACATGAAATCACCTTCCTCAAGTCACAAACGGCAGATACAAGCGATACGAGGTTTCCCCGGCTCCATCTGTTCCACCCGAATGCCTTCGCCTTTTACGGATTGTTCAATCTGAAGCTTCAAGCTGTCCGGTTCTCCGAAGAATCCCTCTCCCTGAGCCCACACAATCAGCTCTTGCTCCTGCTGCATAAATGTTAATGTTAACTGCCGGGATTCTCCCCATGACGCTTTGCCGCTTAATTGGAAGGCTCTCACCGTTTGAATGATCGCGTGGGTAAAAGACTCTGCCGTTTGTGGCGATACTTTGTCTTCCAGCTGCACCTGGTCCACAACTTCAACGTCCAATTGCAGATTGTTGCTGTACGTACGGTATGAATGTAAGTAAAAACCAGTGAAGGAATGCCCAGCTTAGAGATTCGACTCTCTGTAGCCATCCGTTCCTTTATTCTTTCCACAGAACGCACTGATTTATCATGCTTCCCCAGTTGAATGTAGCCGTACAAAATTTGAAGCTCATTCATCCAATCATGACGATGGTGATTCAGCATCTGAATCGCCGTTTGCTCTACATTCTGAATGATGGCCTGCTGTCTGCGTTCCTCTGATTTACGAACAAGCCATGCCCCGCAGACTGCAGCAGCCACAGCCCAAGCCGTCAATACTGCTCCTGCCGCCCATGTGGGTTTCCATACCATCCATGCTACGGTATTACTGAGGTTAACCCCGCCCCAGCCGCTATCCATTTCCAGGATTTCATCGCTTCTCCTCGTCTTTCAACAGCAATTGGTTACATTCACCAAATCCCAGTATATCATAGTCTTTCAGGGCGGTTCATCCCCGGATTATCATTCTTATACAATTTACAAAAAGAAGCCCCGGCAACGATGCCGAAAGGCTTCTTCTGTATGCATAAGAAACAATTAAGCTTCTACTGCAGCCGCTACTGGAGCGACATCAACCGGGTAGACGCTCACTTTCTTGCGATCACGACCCCAACGTTCAAATTTCACAACGCCATCGACTTTCGCAAACAAAGTGTCATCTTTACCGATACCCACATTCGTGCCTGGATGAATTTTGGTTCCGCGTTGGCGAACCAAGATGCTTCCGCCAGATACTGCCTGACCGTCTGCACGTTTCACGCCAAGACGTTTCGATTGGCTATCACGACCGTTCTTTGTGGAACCTACACCTTTTTCGATGCGAATAACTGAAGATCCAATTTCAACATGTTGTCTACCTCCTTCTTCAAGTAGTCAGTTCTTGTATTCTTATATATTTGCCGTATGAATCGGCAATTCCCTGTAACATAACAACCATGGATTCGAGAAGCAATTGAACTTGACCAGAGACAGCATCGTCTTCCGCTGACGGAAGATTTGCGCTAAGAAAGCCGCCCTTCATCTTGGTCTCCATAACCGTTCCGGTTAACGCTTCAATCGAATTGACCGTTCCCACTGTAATGCTGGAAACTCCAGCACATACAATATCTTCTCCAGGATCGGAATATCCGGCATGCCCCGTTACCTTGAAGCTATGGATGCGTTCATCTTCCCCGCGTATTACTTGTACAGTAATCAATTACCGCACCTTCTTACGCCTGGATTTTCTCGATGGTTACTTTAGTGTAAGGTTGACGATGACCTTGCTTCTTGTGGTAGTTTTTCTTCGGCTTGTATTTGTATACAACGACCTTGCGGCCTTTACCGTGCTTCTCCACTTTCGCAGTTACAGTCGCACCGGAAACAATAAGCGTACCTGCTACCAAACCGTCCTCTTTGGAAACGGCCAGTACACGGTCGAAAGTCACGCTCTCTCCGTCACCTGCAGTCAGCTTCTCAATGAACAATACGTCGCCCTCTTGAACTTTGTATTGTTTTCCACCTGTTTCGATAATAGCGTACATTTGCTTGCACCTCCCTATGTCTCAGACTCGCCTAGTAAAGGTGTCCGTTCCACAATGAAACGTCCTTGCTAACCCAACCGGAGCGGTTACAGCATGTGCAGCAATTCATCACTAAACACATACCCAATGATAATATCATATTCCCCATTCACCGTCAACATCATTACTCGACAACAATGCCTTTGCCTCCGCAATTAACGCAAGGCTTGGCAAATGGGAGCGAAGAGTTTTCCCTGGCTTTTTACGGGTCATTTCCAGCAGCCCCAGCTTGGTCCACCCTACCACAAAACTCTTCGTGCGGTCTTTGCGCATTACGGCCTCCATGACGGATACCACCTGCTGCCGATGCTCTTCGCGATCCATATCAATGAAATCAACGATAATGATGCCCCCGATATCCCACAAACGCAAAGTTCTTGCAATTTGCTGTGCGGCCATAAGATTTGTCTTAAGCACCGTTTCCTCGAAATTATCGCCACCGATATATTTGGCTGTATTTACATCCATTATGGTCATGGCTTCCGTCTGGTCTACAACGATGGTCACACCTTCCGGAAGCGTGATTTTTCTTGCGAAGCTTTCATCTGCTCGTCCAACCCATAAGCCTGAAAAATCGGCCCCCTCCCGTGTGGTATGTAACCTTAGGCTCCATACCGGGAACCGTCTCTTTCAGATAGCTTTTGGTTTCCTCGCCTTTCAGCATACTATCGATCACAAGTTCGTCATGAAGCGGATCGAAGGAATCCCGAATAAAGCGCTGCAGCAAACCCAAATCCCGATGCAGCAGTGCCGGAGCTGAAGATGATTCTGCCTTCTCCAGAATCCGAGTCCATTCTTTTCTCAGGTATTCCAGATCGCCGCTAAGAAATTCCAAGGGCTCGTCCTCGGATACAGTTCGGATAATAATTCCCTCTTCATCTGTGCGAAGCTGCTCACCAATGCTCTTCAGACGGGCACGCTCGGCTTCACGCCCAATTTTTTGGAGACGGCCACATAATCCGCTGTAGGCATATACACCATACACCTGCCGGGAAGCGAGAAATGGGTCGTTACTCTTGCTCCCTTGCCCCCTCTTGGTTCCTTCATAACCTGTACCGTCAGTTCTTGTCCGACCGTCAGCAGCTGCGAGATCGATGGCTTCTGCTTCGGCTGCTTCTCTAAATGAGGATGGAGCACATCATCAATATATAAAAATGCATTCTTTTTCAGCCCGATATCTACAAAAGCCGCCTGCATCCCCGGCAATACGTTAACAACCCTGCCCTTGTAAAAACTTCCGACTACACTCTCCTCACGACTTCGCTCAACTGCGAACTCGGCTAACCTCCCATCTTCGATGAGGGCCATCTGTATGGTCTCATGTTCACAATGAACTATCATTTGCCTCATGGCATCACCCCTCAAAAAATGGAAGACAATATTCTATTTTTATCCTAACACAATCTCTCGTGATATAAATGGATAAAGAATGATAGTCCACCCTGCGTCTTCCTCATGATGTTTACGATTTACGCATACCAGGGCGGACCATTTGATGCAAAATAGGAAGAAATCACATGCTGTTCCGGCACGACGGCAAGCAAGCTGCCCGGTCCGCTCATGACATAGATCAAATGATACTTCTCTCGTTTAAATAGACGCATAATATCGTCCAAAGGTTTCGAAGAATCTGCAACGATTGGCTGGGCAGGACCAAGTCCCTCCAGATTTCGTTCGTAAATCTCGCTCCGATTCACGAGAAATCTCAAGAAACGGTAATGCACGTTCCGGTAGTCTTCAAAATTGGAATATGCCAGAAACAAGCCGATCATCAGAACGTTTAAACGGATGCCGCCACCCGAGAATAAAGGCTGCAGACCATATCCGATCATCATCAGACTGCACAATATACCTACTGGGAAGCCCATAACAAGGTTGCATGATAGGGTGCGAGCAGACTGATGACGGCCTGCAGCACTTTACCACCGTCCAGCGGGAGAATCGGAAGGAGGTTAAACAGGGCGATGACCAGATTCCCCTGAATAATATACGACAACAACTGCTCGTCTCCCCACCCGGCCCATCTGCAGGTCAGGGTAATCCCGATCATGATCACATTTTGCAGCGGTCCAGCCAGAGCGATCACGATTTCCTTCATAGCCGTCATCCTGCCGTCATCTTCAATGACAGCAACGCCGCCGAACGGCAGCATTTGAATGGCTCGTACCTTGAACCCCATCGCTGCCGCTGCGGCGGCATGTCCTAATTCATGAATAAATACAATAATAAAAAGGGTCAGCAATTCCAGAAAACGACCTATGAACACTGACGCCAGCATGACAATAACAAAGAGAGGATGCAGCGACAATACAGTTCCCTTAAACTTAATCAAACGGAATCACTTCCGCCGGATCGACATCACGATCCCCTCTTTGAGTTCGAAATAAAGGGAGGGCGCGCTCCCTGTGCCCGAAGTTCCCAGCGTACCGATAATATCTCCGCCCTGAACCCAATCATTCACCTTGAGCCCCGTTTCTGCCAGCCTGCTGTACAGTGCCGTTCTCTCACCCGTATGCTGTATGAGAACGGTAATCCCGTTCTGCGGGTGTTCATTTACCTCAAGCACACGTCCGGTCTCTATACTCTTAACCGCTCGGTCCGCTAAAGAACCCCTTCAGCTTCCAAAACGATACCTTTCAGATCGACAGCGAAGGATTGGACCAGGCGTCCCGCAAGAGGAGGAACCAAGGAAGTTCGGGCATTAACCTTCGTAGAGTTTTCATCGGTTTGTCCAAAAATAGGGATGAAGGAGGGCGCGCTGCCAAAGTGCTCCTCATACCATACCTGCGCTGCCTGAAAATCCATTTCATGGCTCAAGCCTTCGATAATAACAGCCTGGGTTCGAAGTGCCCATGGCTGCTGAAACGAAAACACACCCCAGACTAACCCAAACACTAATACACTTACGGTAATACGGCGAACCAGTCCGGGGACAAACGAAGCCTTTCTCGGTGGCTCTCCAGGATCTCCAGGGTTCGGGGTATCATACCAGCCCCGATGCCCTTGCTTCCAAAGCCGCTCAGGGTCCGGTTCATTCTCCACATAACGATCGGAAGGTTTTGCAGGATCGTCCTGTACGAAGCCAGTCTTTTGACATTGGAATTTACAGATGTTCTCTCAGGAATGGCAGGCCACGGCTTATCGGCAAGCATAGGTGACTGCTGACTTTCCAACAGCTCGCGAATGCGGGCTTCCCGTCGGTTCTTGACTGAAGTTTTAATGTCCATAGTTCTTTCCCCCTTGGGGCTTGTTTTTTACTCTATCCTATGAGGATATGAAAGATATTTAGAACAAGCCCCGTTGAAGAGGTGGACAGAACATCTGAACCTTAACAAGGGTCCTTGCGAAAGAAACCAAAAACCGATGCCCTGCGGCTAGGTCCCTTCTAAACGCTTTAACCCATTCCAAAAACTTTTTGAATTTTGTGAACATCCCTTTTTCTGATGAATTTGCATCAGGGGAACCGTATCGCCAAGGATACGCCGGGCGATGTTTCTATAAGCAATGGCAGCTTGGGAATCCGGGTTCATAACGGTCGGCTCCCCCATGTTTGCCGCTTTAATGACCATCTCATCGTCAGGCACAATACCGATCAGATCAATATTCAATACCTGAAGCACATCTTCTATCTCCAGCATATCGCCCGATTTCACCATGTTCGGACGAATCCGGTTGACTACAAGTTTTGGTGACTCGACGTGAGAGCTCTCAAGCAGTCCGATAATCCGATCCGCATCCCGGACTGCCGCGTTCTCAGGCGTTGTCACTACAATCGCTTTATCTGCACCTAACAATGGCATTCTTGAAACCCTGCTCGATTCCAGCCGGACAATCAATAATGACGTATTCGAATTCCTTTTTCAATTCAAGCACAATATCTTTCACTTGATCCGGAGAAACGGCATTCTTGTCTTTCGTCTGGGCTGCAGGAAGCATATACAACTCATCGAAGCGCTTGTCCTTGATCAACGCTTGATTAAGTAAGATCGCCCTTCTGCAACGTCGCACAAATCGTATATAATCCGGTTTTCCAGGCCCATCACGACATCCAAATTACGAAGACCGATATCTGTATCAACCAGGCACACTTTTTTCCCAATAGTGCCAAAGCCGTGCCGATGTTCGCTGATGTCGTCGTTTTACCGACTCCGCCTTTACCTGAAGTTACGACGATTGCCTCTCCCATGTTCTACACCCCTTTAAACACATTAAAATCCCGACCCAAACGTGAGATGTTGCTGATCTTGTCGATCTCCATGCTTCCATCCTTCAAATACGCAAACTCCATGACCGTCTCCCGCGTCTCCCATTCATCCGGCGGTCTGCTGATCATCTGGGAAATACGGAGCTGGGTAGGGGCAAAATACGATGCTGCTATAATGGCTTCTTCGTTGCCGTCAACATAGGCGTGCGCAGTGCCACGCAGGGCGCCCAATATGTAAATATCAGGTACACGAAATCGTTCCGCCGGGATTCACATCACCAAGGAACAAGAGATCGCCTTCATGATGCAGTACCTGCCCGGAGCGAACCATCCCCGTCTTAAGCGTAAGCTTCTCCACTAGCGACAGCTCAGACTCAAGTGGCGGCGACTCTACATTACGTATCAGCAGGTTGCCCTTTTGCTTCAATATGTCAAGAATCGTCTGTTTCTCTTCTTCGGAAATTTGCCTGGAACCGAGTTTCACATCCACATGAATAATCGGTCCGGTCAAAATATTCTGATGACTGTGCTCCAGCTTGTAGCGCAGCTCACCAAGCAATTCTTCCAGCTCGCACTGGTCGTCAAGCAGGAATACCAGGCCATCTTTGATGCCCTTAATCGTTACATGATTGGATTTTACAGCCATAAGCCTGTCCCTCCCATCCCTATACATTTCGCTCTCAAACCTTCAAGTTCCTGCTAGTCTAGTAAAATGTCATAATGGAGGGTTCAGGATGCCTTCCTTCTCTGATTCTTTGTAATCAGCTCAATCTGCTTGCGAAGGGGAACGTAAATCGCCAGAGCAAAGGCAAAGTGAACAAGGAGATTGGGAAGCATATGATGGAGCAGCGACCAATTATAAGAGGTCGGATTGAGTCGAAATATCTTATATATGCCAAAGAGCGTGCTGTCAAACAGCAAACTTCCCAGAATGACCACCGTCATCATCATAGGCAAAGGCGCCCGGGGGATTTAAACACCAGTCCCACCAGATACGCGGATATGCCCATTGCAAACGAATACGTGCCAATCATCTCACCGTAATACACGATATCGTGTAGAATACCAAACACCAGGCCGAGCACGAGCCCGGTATGGCGATGGTAATAGATTGATACAAAAATAAACAAACCAATACGAAATTCGGATAAATCTGAAGCTGCAGCGAGCTTGGCGTTAACCAGAAAACCACCGTTCCCTGCAGAATGAACAACACGAACAGCAACAGGAGTAAAATCTGCTTGCGCGCCATCTTATTCAGGCTCCTCAGGCGTAAACACAACGGTCAGGTATTTCCAGTCGTCAAACTTGGCCGCGGTTCGATGGTAGCCGTTCTGCTCTGACCGTATTGGCTAACCTGAACACTCTTTACCTTACCAATAATCAATCCTTGTGGAATCACGCCTCCGGCACCGGATGAAATGATTTTATCTTCAGGCTTAATGGGATCATCTTCTGTAATACGCGTCATAAGAAGCGTGTTGGTCTTCTCGTCGTAGCTCTCAACCATGCCAAACGTTTTGTCTTCTTTACCCAATGCGGTTACCGAAATTGGCTGCGGATTCGGATCCTGTGCATCCATCGTTGTCAACAGCTTCACCGTGGAGGTGAAGTTGCTTACGCTGCTGATGATGCCAACCATGCCATCCACTGTGGTGACCGACATGTTTACTCTAACTCCGTCGCGTTCACCGAGATCGATGACAAGCGTTCGGTTGTTAGGGTCCGAATTCACGCTAAGCACTTGAGCGGTTCGATATTCGTATTTATCTCTATTTTTCTGGTTTTGGGTAAAACGAAGTTCTTCCTTCAGCGCCTCGTTATTCGCTTTTATGCTGTTATAACTCGCACTCTCACGTGAATACTGAGCAACCGCCCGGCGCAGCTCTTCATTCTCTTCATAAATTTCCTTCATGTTCCTCACGTCTTCAAAGAAACCCGCTATATAGGCAGCGGGCTTATAAAACACACTTTGCACAAAACCTACCGTATCTTTGACGAATTTTTCGGGCCAAGATAAAGAAGCTCTCGGGCCGAGCGTAAATCCCATAATCGCGATAAACGCTACCAGCCCGATGAGCATAATAAACAAACGCTTATTGCCCAGCAGCTTAAACAGTTGCAACACCCTCTAACTTACTGTTTTCTCTCCCAACATTAGGGGTTTACACTTATCTTCAGATGTCTACCTTCTAGAACGGACGGCAGAGCTGCTCCGGGATTTAAACAGATGAATGTTCTCGAGCGCTTTGCCTGTACCGATTGCTACACAATCCAGCGGATTCTCGGCAACAATCACTAAGCATGCCCGTCTCTTCGGCAAGCAGTTTGTCCAGGTTACGAAGCAACGCGCCTCCTCCTGTAAGTACAATTCCACGATCCATAATGTCCGCTGCAAGCTCGGGAGGACATTTCTCCAGGGTTACCTTAACCGCTTCAACGATAGCATTAATGGTATCTGCCAGTGCTTCACTAATCTCATCTGAAGTAATCGTAATGGTCTTCGGCAGGCCCGTAACCAAATCGCGGCCGCGGATTTCCATCGTTTCCACCGTCTCCAGCGGCATAGCAGAACCTACTTCCATCTTGAGCTGTTCGGAAGTACGTTCACCAATCATCAAGTTATATTGACGTTTGATATACGAAATAATAGACTCATCCATCTCATCGCCCGCAACACGTACGGAACGGCTGGTTACAATACCACCGAGCGAGATGACAGCCACTTCGGTTGTGCCTCCGCCGATATCAACAACCATGCTGCCTGTCGGCTCCCATACAGGCAAGTCCGCACCGATTGCAGCCGCGAATGGCTCTTCAATGGTGTAAGCTTCGCGTGCGCCCGCTTGCTTGGTAGCATCTTCAACCGCACGCTGCTCAACCGCTGTAATACCGGAAGGAACACATACCATCACATTCGGATGACGCGGGAATATGGAACGCTGCTTCTGCGCCTGACGAATAAAGTATTTAATCATTGTAGCCGTAGTATCAAAATCGGCGATGACGCCGTCTTTCATCGGGCGGATCGCACGAATGTTGCCCGGTGTGCGTCCAATCATCTTCTTAGCCGATTCTCCTACTGCTTCAATGCTCTTTGTATCTGTACGCAGAGCAACCACGGAAGGCTCTCTAACGACAATTCCTTTCCCACGAACATAAACCAGCGTATTTGCCGTCCCCAAATCGATTCCCAAATCTTTCGTAAAACCACCTAACATGATGTATCTCCCTTTCTTCGTCAATCTGAACTATTATATTACATCAGGCCCCGTTCCTTCAAACTTACAAACGATCCATCCCCTATGATCAGATGATCCAGCACTTCGATCCCGACAATTTGTCCTGCCTCCACTAAGCGTGTAGTCAGCGATATGTCTTCCGGGCTGGGCGTCGGATCTCCGCTAGGATGGTTATGCGCACACACCAGGGATGCACTGCTGCATTTGATGGCTGCTCTGAACACCTCGCGGGGATGAACGATGGAAGCGTTAAGGCTCCCCATCGATAACGTTTCCTGGGCAATGACATGATTTTTCGTATTTAAAAATACACAGACAAAATGCTCTTTCTGTAAATAGCGCATCTGTTCACTGAGCAGTTCTGCCGCGTCATGCGGACTGCGAATAATAACTGGCTCTACATGTCTCGATGCGGCCAAGCGCCGTCCAAGCTCAATGCCAGCCTTCAGCTGAACAGCCTTAGCGGTTCCAATTCCTTTAATTTGCGTAATTTCCTCAATGCTAAGATCCACGAGCTGCCGAATACCGCCTGCTTCCCCAGCAGCCGCTGGGCTATATGTACGGCAGATTCCTGGCGGGTCCCGGTCCGAAGCAATATCGCCAGCAATTCTGCGTGGCTTAAAGCGCTCGCCCCATACTGCATCATGCGCTCTCTTGGTCGTTCATCATGGGGGATGTCGCGCAGCAATAGCGTTGGCGACTCCATATATTCCCCTCTTTTCTAAGATTTAAATCAGCAGGCCAGCCAAACCTAAGGATATCCCTATAGTCCGGATGCCGTTGTTCTATATCTATGAATCGGTTAGTACATCCATCCCCATATCAGACAGCATGTCCGAGAGCAAAGAAAGCGGCAGACCGACTACGTTAAAATAGTCGCCTTCGATTCCTTCCACGATGGTTGCACCCAGGCCTTGAATCGCATACGAGCCTGCTTTGTCAGCAGGTTCCCCGCTCTTTACATAAGCCGCGATCGCGTCATTGCTTAACGATTTCATCTTTACGGTTGTCACACGGTGAGAAACCTGATTACGACCTGATCTCAGATCGACACAAGCCACACCCGTGTATACGAAGTGAGCCCGTCCTTGAAGCATGGACAACATCCTTGCCGCGTCAGCCTGATCCGCTTGGTTTCCCAAGAACATGATCATCTACAACTACAATCGTGTCGCTTCCCACAATGATACCATTTTCCGGATCATCCGTCAGCTTGCGCAGTACCGCTTCCGCTTTACGCAGTGCCAGTGATTCCACAATTCGCTCTGGCGACCACCCTTGCGGGGTGTCCTCATCTGCTTCACTGGGCATAATCTCAAAAGGGATACGAAGGGAGGCAATCAATTCCTGACGCCGAGGAGAGGTGGAAGCCAAAATAATACGGCGGTTTCTCTTCTCATTCAAGGGGATAATCTCCTTTGTCATGTCTTAGAGTCTGCGGTACAGCCAAACGGCAGCAATAATGCCAAGCAGGCTGAGCAGGCAAACTTTAAGTTCAAGGTTAATGTCATAACGAATAATGTCAAAATCAGCTTGAGGCGACCACTTGATTGATGTGGAAGACGTTAGAAAGGACAGGGCTTTAACAGGCAGAAGCGCCTTGGCAAGCCATGATCCGGTCAGCCACCCCAGCAGCAAAAACAAGATGAGCATTCCTTTGTTTTTCTTCATGCATCCTCTTCCCTCGCCATATTTTGACACCCTAATTATTATACGGTGAATCGATAAGCAATACAAACAGAAATCCGGCATGGGGAACTATTTCCAATTCCACGCCGGATTTTACGTTAATTTGAATTTATAGGCCATCCAGGAGTTTCTTTTGACCCATGACATAGTTCATCATGCCTGTTTGAATCTCCCACAAATGCCCCTTGGATTGATTTTTGTTATATTCAGAGAGCGCTGTGATCGAGCTGTTCATCGACTGCTGCATGGTAAGCAGCACAGCCCCGGTCTCAGGACCCAATCCTGCCGAAAGCTGCTGCACCGATTGGATCCACTGCTGATGCAGATTCGTGATGGTGTTCATATGGTCTGCCGCAACGGCTCCGCCTCCTGCATCCCCAACAGGGATGCCGAAAGTTTGCTAAGCTCCGATACCAGCTTGCCGCTTATCGTAAAATAGTCCGTCAACGTCTGCTCTTCACCGCTAAAAGAGGCAGACTCTAATTGAGGCAGCGATATCTCTCTTACATATAATTCAACGCCTTCAGCCTTCAACTGATTACTGAGCAGCTTGGCCTGCTCGCGATCCGGTGAGATGCCTGCATAAACGCGGTTCTCCTCATCCAGGTCCCCTCCCGCTGCAATGCCCGATTGCAGCAATTCCCCTTCGCTTGCTCCGCCCGCTCCGGCGTGCTGAATACGCCGTATTGGAGCATATAGAAGGCTTGCCCCGGGAATTGAAGCGCCGTTTGGGGCAGATCAGACGACAAGGGCGTCACCGTTCCTTCGGATGGATCAGTCGGTGTTTGATTGACTACGTCATTACCTTCAATCTGCTCGGAAACCGTGTCCTCTCCCGCGCTCCCGCCGTTAAACATGGACAAGACCATGTATCCGAACAACAAACCCGTAATAACAGCTGCGGACACAGAAACAGCCATCTTCCAGAAGGACGTTGGTTTGCGCGAACGATAATAACCATAATCATCGGCAGGAGAATCATATAGACCGGATTCCGGTCCAAGATCCCAGTTGGAATTATTCGTCCCGCCGTCCCGCCCCCGGAATAATCGTGCTCGTGGGGATGGTGGAGATCCTCATCCAGCTCCGGATATGTATCTGTATACTCAGGGGTATCACTCTGATACCAGCTGTTTGAATGATCGAGCCGTCGTCTCTCCTCAGCCAGTCGCCCCTTGGTCCGGTTATTACGCGATTGCCGCCAGTCTTGATCGTTTACGTCGAAGGCATGCCCGTCCTCCTCTTCCTGCAGCGGCGGTACAATGCGGAGGTGATCCTGTTTGGAAAGATTGGGATCATAGACTTGATCCTTGTGTCCTGATGAAACCCTTTGACTCAAATCGCGTTCCTCATGCAAAGGTTCTTTGCTCCGATCCTTAGGCGGATCGTGATCGAAACGAATCGTCATCCGTGCTTTGTTCATATCCACACACCTCACTTGTCCTTCTACACCTAGCTATATGATCAAGCTTGGCAACTTATGAGTGTGCAGATAAAACAAACGGGCTAATCAGGAGATAATCCCGATTAGCCCGCTTCAAAGTACGACATACAGCCGTGCCTTCACTCAGACAACGGAGCAATCCCCTGATGCGGTGAAGCAGCAAGAGATTGTGCGCAAGAAAGATAAATCACTTCTTGCCTTTAATGGAATCTGCCAAGGCAGCTCCAACCTTCCATATATCGCCTGCGCCCATCGTGAGCACAAGATCGCCTTCCTTCACACGGTCTTTGAGATCGTTCAAGACGTCTTCCTTGGTAGGCAAATAACGAGCACCCGCATTGCTGTTCTGGACAATCAGCTCCACCAATTTTCCAGAGCTGATACCCTCGATCTGCTTCTCGCCCAGGTGAATAAATGTCGGTAATGATCACTTCATCCGCTTCACTAAACGCGCGGCTAAACGCATCCAGAAGGAAAAAGGTCCGCGAGTACCGCTGCGGCTGGAATACGGCGATAATCCGTTTACCCGTAGCTTTTGCAGCACTGATCGTTGCCTCTATCTCCGTCGGGTGATGCGCGTAATCGTCAATTACCAGAATGCCATCTGCTTCGCCAAGCACCTGGAAGCGGCGTTTGGCTCCATTGAATTTGACGATAGCCTCTACAATCGCTTCAAACGAGATTCCGCCCTTCAAGCAGCAAATCACCGTCGCCATTGCATTGTAGACATTATGTTTACCTGGTACGGACAGCTCCACAGTTCCAAGCTCCATTCCGTTATGAAGCATCATGAAGCTAACTTGCTTGGTCTCCCAGCACCAGGTTGGTTGCCGTATACTCCGCATCCGAATGAATGCCGTATGTCGTTACGTTACACTTGAGATCAGGCAAGATGGCCTGAATGTTATGATCATCCGCGCAGACCACGGCCGTGCCGTCTGGCTTGATCTGGCTTAGGAACTGCACATAAGCAGCCTTAAGGCGATTGAAATCCCCCTCATAGTTCTCCAGATGATCAGCCTCTATATTCAGTACAACGCCCAGCCACGGATGATATTGAAGGAATGAACCGTCGCTCTCATCCGCTTCGGCCACCACATGCTCGCCCTCACCGGCTTTGGCATTCGTGCCAACGTTCATAATTTCCCCGCCGATGATAAACGTCGGATCAACACCGCATTCCTCCATCACAAGCGCAATCATGGACGAGGTAGTTGTCTTGCCGTGTGCGCCTGCTACCGCAACCCCTTTTCGTTCGTTCAAAAGACGTGCCAGCATCTGCGCACGGTGCAGAACAGGAATGTTCAGCTTCTCGGCTTCCACCCGCTCCACATTGTCTTTGGACAAAGCCGTTGAGTAAACCACAAGGTCTGCACCCTGGACTTGCTCTGCGGTATGTCCAATGTATATTTTGGCGCCCTTGGCCGCCAGCTTTTCTGTCAATTCTTGCGATGCCACGTCAGAACCCGTGACTTTGTAACCCATCTCCAGCATGACTCGTGCAATGGCGCTCATCCCGTAGCCGCCAATTCCGATAAAATGAACATGTTCTGATGTATTCAACAGATATCACCAACCTTTTTCAGAATCGGAAAGGCCCAGGAGGTTGGAACGCACGTCGGCAATCAGGTACAACGTGCCCGACACCACCCCAAGATCCTCCGCTTCCGTCCGTGACTTCAACTCTTCAAGTGCGTTTTTCCAATTTGGTTCTATGATGATTTGCAGTGTGTGTTTGGCATATTTCTCCCTTACCTGCTCTACGATGTCACCAAGCGCCTTGGCGTCCAGTTTCTTCCGGAAATCCGGTTCAGTCAGGATAAGCGTATCCACTATTGGCAGTATATGCTGCAAATACGATTCATGATGCTTATTTGCCAGTATTCCCATCATTAAGTTCAGTTTCCGGTACTTATAGATCTGCGGCAGGCTTTTAGCCAAGGATTCAGCCCCTTCGGGGTTATGCGCGCCATCGAGAACAATTCTTGGAGAAGACAACACCTGTTCCAGTCTTCCCGCCCAGAAAGTCTCTTTAAACCCGGTACGCAATTCTTCCTCATCCACGATAAAGGCCATATACTGACGAAGCACTTCCAGTGTCATCATGGCAAGCGCGGCATTGGCGCATTGGTGCTCACCCAGCATCGAGATGGCAAGATCCATATCCCGAAACGGTCCGTGGAAATGGAAGACCTGACTTTCCTCATCCCCATGCAATCGTGCATAAGAGAATTGATCATTGACGAGATACAGGCTTGTGCGGTTTTTCTCCGCCGTTTCCTTCAAAATTTCGACGGCTTCCGGCTGAGTTACCGTACTCACCACAGGGACTCCAGGCTTGATAATGCCCGCCTTCTCCCTGGTGATCTCCTGAATGGTATCGCCCAATACGTCGGTATGATCCATTCCGATGTTCGTGATCACCGAGATGATAGGGTGAACAATATTGGTCACATCAAGCCGACCGCCAAGCCCCGTCTCCCATACCACGACGTCCGGATAAACAACCTCGCCATAATACAGTATCGCTAGTGCCGTGGACACCTCAAACATCGTAGGCGACCCCAGCCCCGTCTCTGTTACTTCAGCCACAAGCGGCTGCAGTCGATTAGCGAGCTCAAGCAGCGTCTGTTCCGGTATGTCCTCGCCGTTAAACTGAAACCGATTGGTAAACTTCGTAATATAAGGAGAGGTATAGGTACCTACCGTGAATCCCCTTGAAGCAGCACTTTTGTTAAAAAGCGCACGTCGAGCCTTTACCGTTCGTTCCAGCCACGTGAATAAATTTTAAACGACGCTCCGGATGGCCAAGCAGCTCCATCAATCGCAGAATTCTATCCATGCCAGGGCGGATTCCAAACGGAATCAGCCCATTAATCCAAGCCACCGCTTCCTCATAGGTTTGGAACGGAGCTGCCACTGCAGCTGCCGATTGATCACCCATCGCTCTCACCTTCTGGTCCAGATTCATCTTGCTTCAGCCTCTCAATTCTTCGATGCGTGCAATAACTTTACTGCGTTTGTCTGAGTAATCCGCAAGCTTCGCGCGTTCTTCTTCAATCACCTTCTCGGGTGCTTTCGACACGAAGCCAGGATTGTTCAGCTTCTTCTCCACACGCTCGACTTCACTGTTCAAGTGCTGAATTTCTTTCTCCAGACGTGTGATTTCTTGAGCGATATCAATCAAACCGGAGAGTGGCAAATACATGTCAACCCCTGTAACCACGGCGGTCATGGCTTTATCTGGCGCCGTCAGCTCAAGTGAGGATTGATACTCCGACGTGTTGCAGAAGCGGCGGATATAATCCGCATTGCGATCGATGATGCTGGCGATCTGCCCGCTCACCGGTTTTAGTTGCAATTCAACTTTTTGCTCATCGGTACGTTCACTTCCGCCCGGATGTTACGTACAGCGCGGATAACATCCATGAGCAGGTTCATTTCGGTAACGGCTTCCGTGTTCTCGAATGCCGGATCATAGGTCGGCCATGAAGCCAGCATAACCGTCTCTCCCTCATGCGGCAGATGCTGCCAGATCTCCTCGGAGATGAACGGCATGAACGGATGGATTAGACGCATCGTGCGGTCCAGAACATAAGCAAGCACCGATTGCGTCTTTTCTTGGCCGCTTGATCTTCCCCGTACAGGGACAGCTTCGCAAACTCAATATACCAGTCGCAGAGATCATCCCAGATGAAATTGTAGAGCAGTCGACCTATTTCGCCAAATTCGTAGGCATCAATTAGACGCGTAATGTCGCGGGAAGTTTCGTTCAGGCGGTGCAAAATCCACCGATCCGCCGTTCCCAGCTCACCGGAAATGTCGATATCTGCGGCGGTGAAGCCTTCCAAATTCATGAGCGCAAAACGCGATGCATTCCATATTTTGTTCGCAAAGTTACGAGCCTGCTCCACGCGTTCCCAGCGGAAACGAAGATCCTGACCCGGCGTGCTGCCCGTTGAGATCATATAACGCATGGCGTCTGCGCCGTACTGCTCGATAACTTCAAGCGGGTCGATGCCGTTGCCAAGCGACTTGGACATCTTGCGGCCTTCGCTATCCCGAACCAGGCCATGAATCAGGGTATCCTTGAACGGCATTTGATCCGTAAATTCGAGCCCCTGGAAGATCATCCGTGATACCCAGAACGGAATAATGTCGTAACCTGTTACGAGAACGTTGGTCGGATAATAACGTTTAAAATCCTCGCTGTCCAGATCCGGCCAGCCCATGGTCGAGAACGGCCAGAGCGCCGAGCTGAACCAGGTATCCAGCACATCCTCATCCTGTCTCAGATCATCCTTGCCAAGCTTCGCACGCGCTTCCTCTTCATTCATGGCAACAACCACTTCATATGGACTCGGAATACCATGCCGGAATCCGGTGGCCCCACCATAATTGACGAGAGATACACCAGTCGCGTACATTCTCCATCCAGTGCAGGTAGGTTCGCTCAAACCGGTCAGGCACAAAGTTAACGCCCTTGCCGGATTTCTGCGCCTCTACGGCTGCCTGTGCCAGCGGCTGCATGTTAACAAACCATTGCGTGGACAGGTAAGGCTCAACCACCGCGCTTGGTTCTTTCACTGTGACCAACCTGATGCACGTGATCTTCAACTCGAAGCAATACACCTGATTCCTTCATGTCATTCACGATTTGCTTGCGGCATTCGCTGCGGTCAAGACCTTGGTACTTGCTTAAGCAAACTCGTTCATCGTACCGGACTCATCCATCACCGTAATTTGCGGCAGGTTATGTCGCTGTCCCATCTCAAAATCGTTCGGATCATGCGAAGGCGTAATTTTAACGGCTCCGCTGCCAAAATCCTTCTCCACATACTCATCGGCAATAACCGGGATTTCCCGGCCGACAATCGGCAGTACCAGCGTTTTGCCAATCATGTCTTTATACCGCTCGTCTTCCGGATGAACAGCTACCGCTGTATCACCGAGCATCGTCTCTGGACGAGTCGTAGCTACGGTAATGAAGCCGCTGCCGTCTTTTAGCGGATATTGCAAATGGTACAAATGTCCATTGACCTCTTTGTACTCCACCTCAATATCGGACAATGCCGTACGCGCGGCCGGATCCCAGTTAATGATACGTTTGCCGCGGTAGATAAGGCCTTTGTCATAGAGCTTAACAAACACCTCGCGAACCGCTTCCGACAAACCTTCGTCCAGCGTGAAACGCTCTCTGGAATAATCCAGCGACAGGCCGATCTTGGACCATTGATCCCGGATCGTATTCGCGTACAGATCCTTCCATTCCCATACCTTCTCCAGGAACTTCTCACGTCCCAGATCGTAACGGGTAACACCTTCCTCGCGAAGCTTCTGCTCCACCTTCGTTTGAGTTGCAATGCCCGCATGGTCAGAACCAGGCAGCCAGAGCGCATCATATCCCTGCATCCGCTTCACGCGAATGAGAATATCCTGCAGCGTGAAGTCAAGAGCATGGCCGATATGAAGCATTCCCGTAACGTTAGGAGGAGGAATCACAATCGTGTAAGGCTCCGCGTCCGGACGTTTGCCAGCTTCAAAGAAGCCGCCTTCCTTCCAGTACGGATACCATTTTTGCTCGGCTGCCTTCGGATCATACGTCGTTGGCATTTCTAACTGGAATTGGTTTTGTTTTTGATCCATATTTTCGTACCTCCGTCACTGTTAATCAGTTTTGCCAACCAGAAATGTTTTAGCCTTGAGAAGCGGCCCATGATAGCATTTTTGGCATGAAACAAAAGCCCCTCGTCCTCAAAGGACGAAAGACTGTTCTCTCGCGGTACCACCTTTGTTTCGTGCTTACGATTGTTTATCAACCGTTGTCCTCCCGTGAAGAACATGAAGGAGCGTCAAGCACGACACTTTACGCAGATAACGGCTGCGGTAACGAACCCTAACCAGGGTAGTAAACGATCCCTACTCTAACTCAAGTCCGCAACTCCGGGGCGACTTCGGCAAGCTGGTTCCTGCGGAATCTCACAGCGCTGGGTAGCAATTCCGCTCTCTGAAGGCCATACCTTCCTACTCTTCCCGTTCAACGTTGTTCTAGCTTTTGGAATACCTGTACATATACTATTCAAATATACCGTGGTTGTTGCATATAGTCAATATTTCGAGTGTTTCCGAAGAATTTAAACATCATACCTGTCCAATCCAAATATTATGACTTACTGAAAATACTTCCGTGTTAGCTCCCTCATTTGCTTCCATCCTGTTTCTGTAAAACAAAAAAGCAGACCAAGGATTTCCCACCTTGACCCGCTTTCTTCTTGCACGATGAACCCCTCGATTACTGGGGAATGTATAAGACCTGGCCTTCTTCGACATTCTGTTCAGACATGCGGTTGTATAACAAAAGTTCCCGCGGCGTCAGTTGATAGCGCTCCGCAATCAGATCAAGTGTCTCCTCACGCTGAACAATGCACATCCGTACCTTGCGGAATGGAGTTTCCTCATGTCGGTTGCCAAGGAAGAGACTTTTCCACTCCACATCCTCGGACGCAGCGGACTCCACCAGCTCTTCGGCTTCTTCTTCCTCGTCCCGAGCGGCTTGGTCCTGATCCTGCACCGTTCTGCTCGATTGAAGCAATGAAGAGAAACCTACGCCCGAAGTACTTGTGGTGCTGTTCTTTGTACTGAAGGCAACTTTCAGCTCCGGCTTCGTCGTGACCTCCTCGGGTTTAGCGGAGATTTCCTCGGCTATATCCTCTGAAGCCTCTGCCCCCTCGGCAAAAACAGGCTGAGCTTCTTCCGTTTCCGATGATTCCAGCAGTACGGCTTCCACCTCTTCGCCTTTGCGTTCAACAATGCCTGGGAAATCTGCTGCTTGGTTCTTCCTGAACCGTCTCCGGCTGAGGCGTTACCCGCTCGAATTGCCATACACTTGGAATAGACGGCTCAGGCTCAGCTGCCTGAGGGATCGTTTCCGTCTCATTATGTAAGGCATATTCGACGGTGTCCCGGGCTTCCTGATCACTGGAGAAGCCTTCAGCGCCAGCTGGCTCTTCCGCATCCTGAATTTGATTCTCATACTCCGCCCAGGATGCTAAATACTGCTGTGTGCGCGCATCCGTCCCCGACACGTTGGCCCTAGGCTGAGTTTCGTTAAAATAGGGAGGTGAAGCCGAATTTGTATCTTCACCAGCTCCTCCGCCTTGCAGCTGCTCATACGGATTGGCAGCAAACTGCTGCTCGCCGTTCGAATAGAAATTAGGCGTTTCAGGAGCATGTACCACTGTGAATTCCTCATTGGCCCATACCTGATCCCGGGAACCCGGTGCCGCCGCCTGAATTCCTTTGAGAGAAAGAACCCTGTAATATTCAAGCTGCGCTTGGATAGCAAATCTACATCAAAATTCTCAATCTCAACTGCGATGTCATCCAAAGAAGATACCCGGTTCAGCGGAACCGTGATCTCGACCGGAATCCAGTGCTCGAGCGGCTCGGTTTCTCCTGCTTCAGTGTCACCTTTATACAGGCCTGCGAGAAGCAGATGCCCCCGAAGTGTGGCCTGATCCTGCTGGCTGATCACCTGAATGTGCGGGATCAACTCCGCCTCTTCCAATTCTTCGATTCCCGGCAAATCTTCCGTTAAATTAATACGCTCGTAAATATCAAACCGCAATCCGTAGGACTGGTCAAACACGGGAATGTCCTCCTTTTTGGCATATACTATCCGTGATCTGTTATCACGGCATGAGCCTAAGTTTCGCCACTCAATTTATCTATATGCCGAAAACAGGAGAGCATGACTTTTTGCGAATTGTTGCGTGAAAGTTACAGATTTATTCAGGATTTTGCAAAATCCTCTACCGTCAGGATCCCTCTATGATTAACTCTCTTAATTCCATCATGTCCTGAGGCCATGGGGCCTGTACCTCGACCCTCTCACCTGTTAGAGGATGATGAAACAGCAAGCGTTCACCATGCAGCGCCTGGCGCGAAAACAGTGCTTAGGTCCCCCATACAAGGAATCTCCCAGGAGCGGATGTCCCATATGACTAAGGTGAACCCGGATTTGATGCGTACGACCGGTTTCAAGACTGATATTCAACAAGCTGGCCCTCGGGTATACTTCAGAGGAGAGAATATGCGTTATGGCAGCCTGGTAGGTTAATGACACTCTACGGCGGCTTGAGTGATAACGGTCCTTGCCGATCGGCAGGTCGATCACTTTAAGCTCCTGTCCTACCCTGCCCTGTACGATAGCAGCATAAATCCGCACAATTTTCTTCTCTCGCATCGCTTCATCAAGCTTCAGCTGCGCGTATTCATTCTTGGCATACAGCACAGGACCTATTGTATCCTTATCCAGACGATGAATATGCCGGACCGCCGTATGAATCCCCTCTGCTTCGTAATAAGCGGCTACAACATGATTCAGCGTTGTTTCCTCGCTCTCCTGATCGGGGTGGACGGCCATACCAGCGGTTTGTTCACGACGAGACAGAACTCATCCTCATGCAATACGTGCAGTTCCTGCCATCTCGGTTTGATGCCGTAATCGCGATAAGGAAAAAGGACCAGCCGAAGCTGGTCCCCTCTCCATTGTATCCCTTGCTCATGGCGCAGCTTGCGATACAGCTTCTCGGGCATTCCGAACGTCTCGAGAAGCCACTTGGCAGCGGCCTGTTCCCGATCCGGCTGGCTCAACAGCACCTTGCCAGGTGTCAGCTCCAGCCATTCGCCCCTTTTACTCCAGTTCCCCTTGTAACTCATAGGCTCTTGAAGGCGCTGCGGTTCGCTTCAATGGTGGCATCGATATCCTCCACCGTATGGGCTGCCGAAATGAACATGCCCTCGAACTGGGAAGGAGGAACGCTGACTCCCTCTTGAACCATGGCCGCAAAATATCGGCGGAACATATCCAAATCACTCGTCTTGGCCGTATCGAAATTCACCACTGGCGTATTCGTAAAGAAAGGACATACCATGGAGCCTATCCGATTAACGGACAACGGGATACCGAACTCCTTTGCATTGGACTCGAGTCCGGCCTGAAGCCGGGCGCCCCGTTCCTCCAGCTGCTCATAGACTGGCGTCAACAGCTTCAAGGTAGTGTAACCGGCAGCCATGGCCAGCGGATTTCCGCTCAGCGTTCCCGCCTGATAGATTGGTCCTGCCGGAGCAATCTGGTCCATCAGTTCACGCTTGCCCCCGTAAGCACCGACGGGCAAGCCGCCGCCGATCACTTTGCCCAGGCATGTCAAATCCGGTGTGACACCATACCGTCCCTGAGCACAATTCAAATCGACCCGGAATCCCGTCATCACCTCATCAAAAATAAGCACACTGCCGTAATCGGAGGTCACCTTGCGCAAGCCTTCCAGAAATCCTGGAAGAGGAGGAACTACGCCCATATTGCCTGCTACTACTCAACGATTACAGCTGCGATCTCTTCGCCAAACCGTTCAAAAGCAAGCTGGACCGATTCAAGGTCGTTATACGGAACCGCAATCGTGCTAACAGCCACGCTTTCCGGTACGCCTGGACTATCAGGCAGGCCGAGGGTTGCAATTCCAGATCCGGCTTTGATGAGGAGGCTATCGGCGTGACCGTGATAGGAGCCCTCGAATTTGATGATTTTGCTGCGTCCAGTGTAACCACGCGCCAGACGGATAGCGCTCATCGTCGCTTCCGTACCGGAGTTCACCATCCGTACAACCTCGATCGACGGAACTCGCTCACAGACAAGCTTAGCCATCTCGGTTTCCAACAGTGTCGGGGCACCGAAGCTTGTACCCTTTGCCGCCGTCTCCTGCAGGGCATCAACGACCTCAGGATGGGCATGACCCATAATAAGCGGCCCCCAGGAACCCACGTAATCGATAAAGCTGTTACCGTCAATGTCATATACCCGGCTGCCCTCTCCACGCTCGATATAAATCGGTGTTAAACCCACAGACTTAAACGCACGTACCGGACTGTTCACGCCACCGGGAATGTATTGCTTGGCTTCCTCAAAAGCAGAACGCGACAAATCTTCTTTCCGAAAATCTTGGCTCATATTATGCACTCCTTACTCTTTAATCGTTAATGGTTACAGGCTGCGCATCCAGCGTGCCGCATCCTTCGAAAAATACGTAATGATAATATCCGCACGCGCGCTTCATTCCTGTAAGCAGCTCCATCACAATCGCCTGCTCACTGATCCATCCCTGCTGGGCAGCCGCCTTGATCATGGAATACTCGCCGCTAACGTTGTAGGCTACAATCGGCAGGTCGAACTGGTCTCTGAGCAATCTGACCACGTCCAGATAAGCCATCGCAGGCTTCACCATCAGCATATCCGCACCTTCCAGCACGTCCGTTTCTGCCTCGCGAAGGGCTTCCCTCACATTGGCCGGATCCATCTGATAGGTCTTCCGGTCACCGAACTGCGGAGCAGAATCGGCCGCTTCACGGAACGGCCCGTAAAGGCCGAGGCGTATTTAACCGAATAGGACATGATCGGCACATTATAAAATCCGGCATCATCAAGCCCCGCACGGATCGCCTGCACAAAACCGTCCATCATATTGGATGGCGCAATGATGTCGGCGCCAGCTTTGGCCTGGGATACCGCCGTTCGTACGAGCAGCTCCAGCGATTCATCATTCAACACATCGCCGCAGGTGTGCCCGTCACGCTCGAAGGTATGCACCATGCCGCAGTGGCCGTGGTCGGTAAATTCGCATAAGCAGGTGTCCGCTATGACCAAAAGATCCGGGTACCACGCCTTTATGAGACGAGTAGCCTCTTGAACAATACCGTCTTCCGCAAAACCGGATGTGCCTACGCTGTCCTTGGTTTCAGGTATACCGAACAGAAGCACGGCAGGTATGCCTAACCCTGCGATTTCATCCACTTCCTCTTTCAAGGTGTCCAGAGAAAATGATAGACTCCCGGCATCGACGAAATTTCGTTTTTAATGCCGCTTCCGTAGGTTACGAAGATCGGCTGAACCAGATCCTCTGCATGAAGCACGGTCTCGCGAACCATGCTGCGAATGCTTAAGCATTTTGACGCAGGCGATGGCGTACGATTGGAAAACTCATGGCGTAATACCTCCAAGTGATGTACTTTTGTTCATGTATATAAAAAGAATATTATTGCGAAGCACGCCGTGGATCGTCCTCGTTCCAGGCACATAGGGCACTTACCAGACTATCCACAGTCGCTTCTTCGGCAAGAAGCGATACGGACAGTCCCGCTTCCTCAGCCGTCTGAGCAGTCAATGGACCAATGCAAGCAATTGCCGATTGTTTCAGCAAGTCGGCAGGATGCGCTACGCCCATTCGCTTCAACAACTGGAACAGATTTGTGACCGTAGAAGAACTGGTGAACGTAACCGCATGGATGCCGCCCTCCTGAAGCAGCTTCAGCAGTTCCTCATCGTCTTCCCCGCACAGCACGTTCTCATAGGTCACGGCTTCGGTCACGTGCAGTCCCATATCCGCCAGCTTCTCCGGCAGCCACCTGCGTCCTAAATCCCCGCGAGGCAGCAGCACATGCTGACCTGGCTGGAGCTCAGAGCCGTAAGCATCAATAAGGCCTTCCGCCTGAAAACGCTCCTTGAGCACCTCGGCTGTAATGCCGTAATTGCCGAGGGCATCAGCTGTAGCCGGACCAACCGCAACGATGCGGGCAGCGGCCAAGGAACGAATATCCCGCCCATTCTCCTTCAAGTGACGGAAGAAAAACTCCACCCCGTTGACGCTGGTGAAGAACACCCAATCATACGTAGGCAGCTTGTCCAGCGCTTGTTGAATTCCGGCAAGTATTTCATCTGAGGAAGGCATTACCGTTTCGATAACAGGGAACTCATAGGGTTCTCCGCCCAAATCCTCAATTTGCGACACCAATGAGCTGGCCTGGCTTCGAGCCCTTGTGACCAGAATCCGCTTGCCGAACAGAGGCAGTCGTTCCGCCCACTTCAGTCGCTCCCGCTGAAGCACAACCTCCCCAACCACAATAACGGCAGGCGGCTGAAAATTCGCTGCCTTGACCTTATCCTCAATGTCTGCCAGCGTTCCCGTCAGCGTATCTTGCTCTGCACGGGTTCCCCATCTAATAAGAGCCACTGGCGTTTCCGGCGATCTGCCGTGCTTGATCAGCTGACGGCTGATATAACCGATCTTGGCCACGCCCATCATAAAAATCAAAGTTCCTGTTGCATGGGTAACCTTATCCCACTGAATCATACGATCCAGCTTCTCCGGACTCTCATGTCCTGTAATGATGGATAAGGAGGAGGCATGATCGCGATGTGTCACAGGAATGCCTGCATGTTTAAGCACACTGATTGCCGAAGTAATTCCCGGCACGATTTCATAGGAAATGCCATGACGGTACAACAGCTCCGCTTCTTCGCCCACTCTTCCGAAGATGGTCGGATCACCGCCCTTTAAGCGGACAACCGTCTTGCCTTCCAGAGCAAAATCAACCAGCAGCTGATTGATTTGCTCCTGTTTCATCGTATGCCGATCCGGAAGCTTGCCCACATAAACCTTCTGCGCCCCGGGCTTCGTCCACCGCAGCAACCGAGGGCTGGCTAATCGGTCATACACCACGACATCCGCCTTTTCAATACATTCCTTGCCTTTAATCGTAATCAGGCGCGCATCGCCCGGACCTGCTCCCACCAGATAAACCTTACCTGCCATCCCCTCAGCCCCTAACTTGTGCCAGAATCTTCTCCGCTCCTTTGGCTTTCAGCTTTGCAGCTACTTCCACTCCGAGCGATTCAGGGTCGGTTCCTTCCGCGCTTTCCTTCAATATGATCTCGCCGTCAGGAGAACCTACCATTCCTGTTAATTGTATAACGTTTTGTTCTCCGCGGGAATCTCCTGTGTCCACATTCTTCAGGATGGCATAAGCCCCAATAGGCACTTGGCATCCACCGTTCAGCTCGCTTAGAAACTTGCGTTCAGCCGCAACGGTTCTTGCGGTGACCTCATCGTTATAAAGTGACAACAGATGCAGGAGCTCCGAGTCATTTTCACGGCATTCAATGCCAAGTGCGCCTTGGCCTACGGCAGGCAGACTGATTTCAACCGCAAATGCGAAGTGATCCGGTCCTCCCAGCCCATACGCTGGAGGCCTGCGGTCGCCAGAACGATGGCCTGAAATTCGCCTTCCTCCATTTTGCGAATACGGGAATCGATATTTCCCTAATCCAATCGATCTGCAGGTCCGGGCGGTATGCCTTAAGCTGACTGGAACGACGCAGACTGCTCGTCCCCACCTTGGCACCTTGAGGCAGGTCATCCAGCGTCGCACCTTCCTTGGAGATCAAGCAGTCACGAGGGTCCTTTCTTGGCACCGCGCCGGATACCAGACCCTCGGGCAGAACAGAAGGCATATCCTTCATGCTGTGAACAGCCATATCAATTTCTCCGTCCAGCATTGCTTGCTCGATTTCTTTAACAAACAACCCCTTGCCGCCTACTTTGGAGAGGGTGACATCCAGAATGCGGTCGCCTTTGGTGACGATTTTCTTGACGGTAAAGTCATAATCCAAACCGTGCTCCTTCGCTAAACGCTTCAAATCATCGATAACCTGTCCCGTCTGTGTCAGTGCGAGGGCACTTTGTCTACTCCCAACCACAATTGTGCGCATCTTCATTCCTCCTGATTGTTCTCGATCCATAGCTTGATTTTGTCCGAATTCCAGGGTACGTAACCTCCGCGGCGAATCTCGCTCAGGACATCCATGCGATATACCTTGTCGAGCAGCCGCCTGCGTACTTCTGCAGACTCTACCTCTTCCCTAATCATCGAACGCATCCTGTATAACAAATCCAAATAGTCCTCATACTCAGGCCCGAACTGTTCTTCCAGCCGCTCACGAATATCGTGTGAAACCTTCGGCCCCGCTCCCGATGTGGATATAGCCAGCGTAAGCCGTCCCCGACGCATCACGGTCGGATAAATAAACGTTCCGGCCTCGCCGTTACTGGCTACATTGGCTAATATTCCAAGACTGTCGGCATCCTCTGCAATCTTCATGTTGAGCTGGGAATCATCCGTCGCAGCGTGAACCAGAAAAGCCCCGTCCAAATCATTGGGCCTGTACTTTCTGTCCGTCCATTGAAGAACCTTGCTCTTGGCTAAGTGTTGAAGCGCCTCGCTTCTTAATACAGGGCTTACAATATGTACGCTTGCCCCGGCATTAAGCAAGGTGAGTGCTTTGCGCTCCGCCACCTTGCCACCGCCGATAATCAAGCATGAACGTCCTCTGCAATTCAACAGCACGGGTACGTATTCATCATACGCCATTCTGCCATCACACTCCTGACCAACTGTGGAAAGCGGACCACGCATTCAAAAAAGTTCAGGATGATAAATCCATACCCGATTAATGCCCATATGGCCGCTTCCCTGCCCGATCTTCTCCATAAACGGCGTTTAACAAAATAAACGATATACATCGCAAGTGCCGTCAGTGTAGACAGTACCTTGATATCCAGAAACAAGGTCCAGCGTCCTGCCATTGCCACCGACATCGCCGCTAAAATGAGCGACGCCACCAAAATAATTGTCCCGGCCATCAGCGCTTTATACGAATAAATATCCAGTTTCTCCAGGCTTGGCAGGCGCATCGTATCGTTCCACTGCTTGTGCTTCAGCTTCCGATGCAAAAACATATAAATCGCTGCAAACACAGCCCCAACGGTTAATGCAGCAAAGCTGACACTCGCCAGGGCGATATGGACCAGCAGCAGACGATGCTCCGTCTCCCAGCTGTACATGGCGTTGTCTCCTGTCGTGAACCATAACCGATTGATCAGCATGACACTGAACCCTACAAGGTTCATCAGCAGGACGGCGAATTCCGAACGCTTCATGTAGGCCAGCGCAATCGAAGTAATGGATATGCAGAATGCCAGTAGGAAGAGAAAATCAAACAGCGTAAATACCGGAAAGTGAAGATGTCCCCCTTCCATGGCTCGGATGCCGATTCCGGCAGATTGAAAGAGTGCTGTAATGACAAGAAGCCCTGTGCCTATCCGCTTCGCCACCGAATTGCGTGAAATGCAATCCGAGATATAAAACAGAAGGCTCAGGGCATAGATACAAATGCTTAGGTGATATAAATTATATTTAACAGCATGGGATGAACTCACCCTCCTCAAAGGGTGGCTGGGGCAAGAGAGACCTTAAGCGGTTTCTCTTCTGCCTGCTGATCTACAGCATTCGGTATCCGTTCAGCTTTAACGGGTGCAGCTGCTTTCTTGATGTTGCTGTGGGCTTCCTGCTCCTTCTCTTCGATCAGGCTTTCCAGCGCAAAGATTTGTGAAAAATACTCCAGTGCTTCTCCGCCCTGCTTGCCGCCCGTCATTTCTTTGATCCGGTTAATCGGATCATGCATCATCTGGTTGACAATGCTCTTGGTCAACCGACGAATGACTTTCCGCTGGCGTTCGTCCAGTTCCGGAAGCTTGTTGAACAAACTTTCCATCGTTTCTTCATGAATAACATTGGATTTTTCCTGCAAGGCTCGAATCGCGGTCTGACACCGAGCGTCTTCAGCCATGTGTGGAATGCCTCCATCTCTTCTTGAATCATCACTTCAATCTTCGCTGCTTCCACACGGCGCATTTCCATGTTGGTCTCTACGATGCCTTCCAGATCATCGATGTCATACAAGAATACGTTGGACAGATCGCCAACCGTCGGATCGATATCCCGGGGAACCGCAATATCAATCATGAACAACGGACGGGACTGACGTTTCTTCATGCTCTCTTTAACCCGCTCCGCATTCAGAACATATTCATTAGCTCCCGTTGAGCTAATCACAATGTCGACGTCATTCAGTGAATTTACAGCCTCGACAATTGTGCACGGCGTGCCTTTGAACTTGCGGGCTAACTCCTCCGCACGGCCGAGCGTGCGGTTGGCAACAATCACTTCTGCAGCTCCGTTGGCGTACAGATGTTTGACCGTGAGCTCGCTCATTTTGCCTGCGCCGAGAATCATCACTCTTTTATCGTTAAATGTACCAAAATTCGTTTGCCCAGCTCAACCGCAGCATAACTGACAGATACCGCACTCTCCCCAATCGATGTTTCGGAATGAGCACGTTTGCCAAGCGTAACGGCCTGCTTGAATAACATATTAAACCACGTACCGGTCGCCTGATTCTTCTGCGACGTCAAAAAGCATTACGCACCTGTCCCAGGATTTGCGTCTCTCCAATGACCATGGAATCCAGACCGCAAGTGACCTTAAACAGATGGGAAATTGCCTGTTCGTCTTCATATATATAGAGGTGCTGTGTAAATTCTTCACGATTAATGCCGAACCACTGTTCCATGAAGCTGCGGATAAAGTAGCCGCACATATGAAGGCGGTCTACCACAACATAAATCTCAGTACGGTTGCAGGTAGCGACAATGACGCCCTCCAATACGCTCTTGGTCGAATTAAGCTGCTGTAACGCCTCAGGCATGTCTTCATCCGAGAATGTAAAGCGTTCTCTGACCTCCACAGGCGCCGTGCGATAGTTCAACCCAACAACGACGATGTGCATTGCATGTTCACCTGCCTATTTCTCCGAGTAGTTTTGCCGTTCACAACGGACTGTCTTGACCCTGTTCATTATATCACAGTATGCTGAGCACTCTTGTCTATTTTATGAAATGTTTATGAAATCCCCATACTTCATCATTCCATTCATAAACATTCTTGACTGTTCCGTAACACCTTACTATTGTGGATAGAGAACACTTGATATATACGTGTAATTTCTTCGAAAGCGGCTTTCAGAGGAATGCGTTTCGTTTTTGTCACGCTTACTCGTCTCTTCAAAATAAATAACCATGGAAACATCCATGGTTATCAGTATACATATTTTTTAGTGGCTAATTAAACGAGCTCAGCCTGTTTCATCTCTGGCGTTTCGACAGTCATTTCGCCGAGTCCGCGCACGAGTTTCTTAGCATAGCATTTTTCAGGTTTCAAAGCGGATACCAGATAGTCAATAGCTAACTGCGGATCTACTGTCTCCCCGCAGGTATAACAGTCAATCGCAGCAAAACCTCTCTCAGGGTAAGTGTGAATCGAGAGATGGCTTTCCGACAGCAACACCAGCACAGTAGCACCTTGTGGTTCAAACTGCTTGGATTGGACGGACAATACCGTTGCTCCACATGCTTCAGCGGCTTCCACCATCTGAGCTTGTAAAAATTCTGCACTGTTCAATAGTTCAAAATCGACTCCCCAAGTATCAACAGCAACGTGTCTTCCGAAAGTTGAGTATTCCATCTTCCGGTTTCCCCTTCCTAGGAATAAAATGTTTGAAAAATTTCATCCGCTAGGACCTACGTCATTCACTTCCCGAGGGAATAATCTCTCGCAACATTACATGTCCTGAGTGAATCCTGGTTCCTATATTCTTTTCAACGAGATTAAAAATAACATCTATAACGTTTAATTGCAACACCTTTTTAAAATTAACCCATAAATATTTTACAGCTCAATATATGTGTGTCTGCACAACTTGGTGCCAGAGAACGACCAAATGGATCTTATCATCATTTATATTCATAAACATACAAGAAACAAATGTATACATTTAAAAAAACGCATAAAAAAGCTGCCCCTTACGGGCAGCCTTCCCTAGGCTTCTAGCACAAATAACCGTTGATTAAACCGTCGCAGCCGTTCATCTATAGTCTGAGTAATATGTTTATCATTCCCTGCTGCAATCCGCTGGTCCAAAAGCACGTTGATATGGTACTGGATGGATTCAATCTCTTTCTCTGCTTCATTGCTGTTGAAGAGACGCTGCAACTCGCCTGCCGTATTCTTGTACTCATAAATAACAATGCTGTCGCTTCCGGCAATCTGCGTAATTCTGTGCACCGTTCCAGCGTGGTAGTCGTAGCTCATCGTAAAACCGCGATAAATCCGATTCACTCTGCCTGATCCTTTAAAAGCCGCAAACAGTTTGCGTACGGCATTTGTCAGGTGAGGAGTGACCAATCGGCACGACAGCTCACAGACGTACAAGCCATTCTTGCGTTCAAAGGGCAAATGAACTTCTTCCCCGCTTTCATCTTCGAGCACAAACTCCTGCTCTCCGCTATCCATGACTTTTACCCGGTTCGTAACCCGGAAAGCTTGGGTATACTGCAGAAATTGATCCATTTGAACATCCGTCATTTGCATTGTGGCATTAACATATTCTGTGGCTAACCGCTGAGCCATAAAAATCTCCCTCAATTCTTTTAACTTACTACCATTATACAGCAGACCCAGGCGGTCTTTCCTGCCGTCCGAATGAGAATATCCATCATATTTCATAAAAAAACGGAATTAGCCGGAATCAGACTGACATTTCCCACAAGATGCTCACTTTCCTGTAAAGAATGCACCGATTCCCTATATCACCCTTGAAAAAACATCATCAAACAAACGGGATCAGGCTTGTTCATTGCCTTCCGTTTCCGAATCAAGGGATAACTCTTCCTCTTCGTGCTGAGTCCCCATATGAGACTCCATAATAGCCCATAACTCATCTTTACCCAGTCCGAGCTCAGATGAAAACATCACGAATGAATGATAGGGCTTAAAGCCCAGTGTATCCTTAACGATTTTCACATGCTTCTGACGGCGTGTTTTCGGGATTTTATCCGCTTTGGTTGCAACCACACATACCGGACGGTTGTAATGCTGCAGCCATTCATACATGCTGATATCATCTTTTGACGGCGGGTGACGCATGTCCACAATCAACAGGACAAGCTTCAGCTCTTCCCGGTTAAGCAAATACCGCTCAATCATTTCGCCAAAGGCGGCACGCTGCGTTTTGGACACCTTCGCATACCCATAGCCGGGAAAATCGACCAGATACAGGTCATCATTCACCCGATAATAGTTGAGCTGCTGCGTTTTGCCGGGCGTAGAGCTGGTACGCGCCAGATTTTTACGAGCTATCATACGGTTAATCAGTGATGACTTGCCCACGTTGGAACGCCCTGCCAGAGCAATTTCCGGCAAGGCGTCTTCAGGATATTGGGCAGGTACGACAGCACTGATGACAAAATCGGCTTTCGTAACTTTCATAATTTAGACTTTCCTCTCTAGTGCACTCCCGCTTGTTCAACGAGCGCATGCTCCAGAACCTGATCCATATGGGATACCGGAACGAACTCAACGTCGTTCTTCACGCTGTCAGGTATATCACGCAAGTCACGTTCGTTATCCTTAGGGAGTAATATTTTTTGTAGTAAGCACGGTGGGCTGCCAGAGATTTCTCTTTCAAGCCACCAATCGGAAGAACGCGTCCCCGAAGTGTAATTTCCCCGTCATGGCCACATCGCGGGCTACATGCCGTTTGGTTAAAGATGAAATAAGAGCCGTGGCAATCGTAATTCCGGCTGATGGACCATCCTTCGGAATGGCTCCTTCCGGGATATGGATATGAACATCGAGTTTCTCGTGGAAATCCGGATCAATACCCAGCTCCACCGCCTTCGAGCGAGTAAAACTGAAGGCAGCCTGAGCCGATTCCTTCATCACATCACCAAGTTTACCCGTCAGGGTCAGCTTGGTTCCAGGCACCACCGTAACTTCAATGGTCAGCGTCTCGCCGCCCACTTCCGTCCACGCAAGCCCCGTGACCGTGCCCACTTGATCCTCAAGCTCGGCCATGCCATAGCGAAACTTCGGAATTCCGAGATATTCCTTGATATCTTCAGCCTTAATCTCAATAGATTCCGATGCATGGGTCACAATCTGTTTGGCTGCCTTGCGGCACAGCGCTGCCACCTGCTGCTCCAAATTGCGGACTCCGGATTCACGGGTATATTCCCGAATCACCTTCATCAGAGCTTCCTCGTCCAGTATCAGCTGTTCTGCTTCAAGCCCATGCTCGCTCTTCTGTTTAGGCAGCAAATAACGGTTCGCAATCTGCAGCTTCTCCAGCTCCGTATATCCTGGAATGTACAGCACTTCCATACGGTCAAGGAGCGGTCTGGGAATGTTATGAAGCACGTTCGCCGTCGTAACAAACATGACGTTAGACAGATCAAACGGAATTTCCACGAAATGATCGCTGAATGTGTTGTTCTGCTCCGGATCGAGCACCTCAAGCAGTGCTGAAGATGGATCGCCCCGGAAATCGGAAGCCATCTTATCAATTTCATCAAGCAGGAACACCGGATTCATCGAACCCGCTGTTTTCATTCCTTGAATGATACGTCCTGGCATAGCCCCTACATAGGTGCGCTTATGTCCGCGGATTTCGGCCTCGTCTCTCACGCCACCTAAGGAGACACGTACAAACTTGCGCTCCAGTGAGCGGGCGATGGACCGGGCGAGCGATGTTTTACCGACGCCTGGAGGGCCAACCAAACATAGAATCGGCCCCTTCATCTTCTTCACCAGCTTCTGAACCGCCAAGTATTCCAGCACGCGTTCCTTCGGCTTCTCGAGACCGTAATGATCCTCATCCAGTACTTGTTCTGCTTTGACGATATCCAGATCGTCTTCGGTCTTACTGCTCCAAGGCAGCGCCAGCAGCCAATCGACGTAGTTTCGGATAACGCCGCCTTCGGCAGAGCTTGTAAGCATTTTCTCGAGACGGTCGATTTCCTTCTCTACCTTCTCATGCACACGTTCCGGAAGCTCAAGCTCCTGAAGCTGACTTCGGAGCTCCTCTACCTCCCCGGTACGGCCTTCCTTGTCGCCAAGCTCTTTCTGAATGGCCTTCATCTGTTCGCGCAAGTAGTATTCCTTCTGGGTCTTCTCCATTTGCTTCTTGACCCGCTGGTTGATCTTGCGTTCCAATTCCAGCACTTCACGCTCATTGTTCAATATGTCTAGAAGCTTCTCGAGCCTTTTGCGAACATCAATGGTTTCGAGAATTTCTTGCTTATCCTTGATCTTCAGCGACAAATGACTCGTAATCACGTCTGCCAGACGACCTGGCTCGTCAATATCGGAAACGGCCGCCAATGTCTCTGGTGTCACCTTCTTGGACAGATTGATATAATTTTCAAACTGAGACAGTACGGTTCGCATTAATGCGGAAACTTCAGGGTCATGGTTCTCCTCTTCAGGCAGCTCGCGAGCCATGACCTCATAGTATTCCTCTTGATCCGTATATTCAATAACCTCCGCCCGTTCCATACCTTCCACAAGCACACGTATGGTACCGTTAGGAAGCTTAAGCATCTGGCGTACATTCGCAACTGTGCCAATCCGATAAATATCCTCTTGCGTCGGTTCTTCAATGTTCACTTCCGATTGAGAACATAGGAGAATCAAATTGTCTTCAACCATCGCCTTTTCTAAAGCCTTTACCGATTTCTCCCGTCCTACATCCAAGTGAAGCACCATGCTCGGATAGACAAGAAGACCTCTTAAAGGCAGTAAAGGAAAACGACGACCTTTGAATTTACTGGGTCCCATCGCTTTCGCACCTCCAACGGCTCTCAATGTTGACACTATTCCTATTTTATCAAATCTGCGTATAAAAACCAACAAAGTGAAACTTAACATCCTCCAGCGTCCGTGACTTTCCCGTTGCGCGGAGGCGTTGCCTGCAGCAATGAAGCTGAAGAGGCTGGAAACACTTCGTTTCCGGGGAGCTGCACAACCTCCGGAGCGAACGATCCGCCAAAAATGTGGGCGAATACTTCGTCCACCGATTCTACAGGAATTACCCGTAAACCGCCACTTAAATCTTGGAACAACGTTTGCCAATTGTCTTTGGGAATGATTACACGGGTAGCACCTGCCTGGAATGCCGCCTCCACTTTGGCGATGACCCCGCCAATTGGCTTCACCTTTCCATGAATGCTCATCTCGCGGTCATCGCGACCTTGTTATCAACCTCAATTCCTTTGATAGCCGATACAATCGCCGCAGCCATCGCAATACCCGCGGAAGGTCCGTCAATCGGCGTTCCCCAGGAAAGTTAATATGCAGATCATAGTTCTTAGGTGTAAAACCCATAGAGCCCAGGACTGTTAACACATTCTCGATCGATCCCTTGGCCATGCTCTTACGACGCAGCTTCCGCGAGCCTCCGCCAAACTCCTCTTCATCCACAACCCCGGTGATATTGTAGGTACCCCGTCCCTCCTCAACAGGAACCGCAGATACTTCAATTTCAAGCAGCGCCCCATATTAGGGCCGTATACAGCTAATCCGTTAACAACGCCAACCTGCGGCTTCCCCGGTATTTTTCGATCCGGACGAGGCTGAAGCTGACTGCTGCTGGCGACCCATTCCACGTCCGCTGCACGAAGCGAATCTCTTTTTCGGTCAGCGCCAGACCAGCAGCCAATTGAATCATATTGACCGCTTCCCGGCCGTTGGAACAGTACTGCTTCACCACTTCTACCGCTTCTGGTGCCGAATTCAGCCCAATCTTCTGAATAGCATCCTCTGCAATCCTTCCAATCTCTTCAGGCAGAAGCGGTCGGAAAAAATCTCCATGCAGCGCGAGCGAAGTGCAGGAGCAATCTCTTCCGGTGAACGTGTCGTTGCACCCACCAGACGGAAGTCGGTAGGCAGGCCGTTTTGAAAAATGTCGTGAATATAAGCAGGTGTGTTGGCATCCTCAGAATTATAATATGCACTTTCCAGCAGCACCTTGCGGTCCTCCAGCACTTTTAAAAGCTTATTCATCTGGATCGGATGCAATTCCCCAATTTCATCAATAAAGAGGATTCCTCCGTGTGCCTTGGTCACCGCTCCCGGCTTCGGCTGAGGAATGCCTGCAACCCCCATGGCTCCCGCACCTTGGTAAATCGGATCATGAACAGACCCGATGAGCGGGTCAGCTATGCCGCGTTCATCGAACCGGGCCGTTGTTGCATCAATTTCCGTGAACTTGGCGTCATATTTAAACGGAGATTGCGGATTCTTCTTCGCTTCCTCCATCACTACACGAGCAGCGGCTGTTTTGCCTACCCCTGGCGGGCCGTATACAATAACATGCTGCGGATTGGCGCTGCAGAGAGCAGCCTTTAAGGCTCGCAAGCCGTCCTTTTGCCCCACGATGTCATCCATGGTTTGCGGTCTTGTTTTCTCAGCCAGCGGTTTTGTTAACGATATGGACCGCAGTTTGCGGAGTTTATCAAGTTCCTTACGCGATTCCCGATCCACCGCCGTCTTGCTTGTTTTCTGTCCGCGCAATAAATTCCAAAAATAAATGCCGATGATGACTGCAAAAACAGCTGCACCAGCATTATCACAATACTTAAGTTCACAAGTCATTCCTCCTGTACTCCATTATGTCTTCATCGAATCGTTAATACATGGTAGTATTGCCGATTCCTCGAATGGTAAAACGCAGATAGCGAAAAAGTCATGACATTGTTGGGAAGACACTCCCCTGCTGCGGCGTATGACATCCTGCTAAACAGAAAAGCGGCAGTCTCTTGAATTCAAGAGACTGCCGCTTTTAAAAAGTGCAATTATAACGTTTATAAAAACCAAGTTATTAAGCTTAAACCGTGGATTTGTGCTTGCGGCCCGGGATTTCATGCGGTTTCCTCGTACACCTTCACGATGTTGTCGATTTCCTTCTTAAGCTCCTCCACCATGGTGGCTTCTGGAACTTTACGTATCATCTCCCCATAACGGAAGAGTAGGCCCTCGCCACGCGCGTAAGCAATACCGATGTCGGCTTCTCTAGCCTCACCAGGTCCATTGACTGCGCATCCCAGAACGGAAACTTTAATCGGCACTTTGATCTTCGAGATGTATTCCTCTACCTCATTGGCAATGGAGAACAAATCGATATCCAGCCGTCCGCAAGTCGGGCAAGATACCAAGGTTGCCGCATCCGAGATGAGGCCGAATGATTTTAGAAGCTCCCGGCCCACTTTGATTTCTTCCACGGGATCAGCACTCAAGGAAATACGCATCGTGCTTCCGATTCCCAGGGACAACAGCGCTCCGAGAGCAGCGCTCTTCACCGTACCGGAGAACAGCGTCCCGGCTTCGGTAATTCCCAGATGAAGCGGATATGGAATAACTTCAGCAGCCTTTGTATACGCCGCGATAGCCATCGGTACGTCAGATGCTTTAAGCGAAACGATGATATCGTGGAAATCCAGTTCTTCCAGTATCCCGATATGATACAAGGCGCTTTCCACCATAGCTTCCGGTGTAGGATACCCGTATTTTTCGATAAGATGATTCTCCAAGGAAGCGTTAACCCCGATCCGAATCGGAATCCCTTCTCCTTACAAGCCTTCACGACAGCTTCGACTTTCTCACGCTTGCCGATGTTGCCCGGATTGATCCGAACCTTATCAATACCATTCTCGATAGCCATCAAGGCAAGTTTGTAGTTAAAATGAATGTCCGCCACAAGCGGAATATGAATGCGTTTCTTGATTTCTTTTATAGCAGCGGCAGCTTCTTCATTGTTCACCGTTACCCGAACGACCTGACAACCTGCTTCTTCCAGACGCAAAATCTCGGCAACGGTTGCCTCCACATCTGCGGTCTTGGTGGTGCACATGCTTTGAATAATGACTTCGTTCTTTCCCCCAATGGTGAGGTTCCCCACCCTGACGGGCCGTGTGTCTTGTCTCAAAAACATGGTACGATCTCTCCCATATAACGCCAAAGCTCCACTCCAGCAAAGCCCGACTGGACATAACTGGAAGTGGAGAATCAGCGTAGATTTATTCCACGCCTAATACGCTATGGCGTATTAAGCACTTTCTTCTTGTTTCTTGTCATCTTCGCTTCCCTTGCTCTGCAGCTCAGGAATCACTTTATCGCGAACAACCTGCTCCGTGATGACGCAATCCTTGATGTCATCTCTGGACGGCACTTCGTACATAACATCCAGCATAATGCCTTCAATGATCGAACGCAATCCGCGTGCACCGGTATTCCGCTTAATTGCCTCGCGGGCAATCGCTTCTAGAGCACCTGGCTCAAACTTGAGGTTGACATTGTCAAATTCAAGCAGCTTTTGGTACTGTTTCGTGAGCGCGTTTTTCGGCTCGGACAGAATGCGTACCAGCGTTGCCTCATCCAGCGGCTCCAAAGTGGAGACTACAGGCAGACGGCCAACAAATTCCGGAATCAAACCGAATTTGAGCAAGTCTTCCGGCAGAACCATGGTCAGGTATTCACCTGGCTTAAGATCCTTTGGCTCTCTCCGGAGGCATTGAAACCGATGACCTTCTTGCCGATCCGGCGTTTGATATACTGCTCCAGACCGTCAAATGCACCACCACAGATGAACAAAATGTTCGTTGTATCGATCTGAATGAATTCCTGATGCGGATGCTTGCGTCCTCCTTGCGGTGGAACAGAAGCAACGGTACCTTCAAGAATTTTCAGCAAGGCTTGTTGAACACCTTCACCGGATACGTCACGCGTAATGGACGGGTTCTCCGATTTGCGGGCTACTTTATCGATTTCATCAATATAGATAATGCCGCGTTCTGCTTTTTCCACATCATAGTCTGCTGCCTGGATCAGCTTCAGCAGAATGTTCTCTACATCTTCACCTACATAATGGCTTCTGTCAGTGAAGTTGCGTCCGCAATAGCAAACGGAACATTGAGAATTTTAGCCATCGTTTGTGCAAGCAATGTTTTACCGGAACCTGTAGGTCCAAGCAGCAAAATATTACTCTTTTGCAATTCAACATCCTCAATCTTGTTCTGGGTGTTGATGCGCTTATAGTGGTTGTAGACAGCAACCGAAAGGGATTTCTTCGCTTGATCCTGTCCGATTACGTATTGATCCAGAATGTCACGAATATCACGTGGCTTCGGAATATCCTTCAGATCCACTTCTTCCTCATGTCCGAGTTCTTCCTCTACAATCTCGGAGCACAAGTCAATACACTCGTCACATATATAAACACCGGGCCCCGCAACCAGTTTGCGGACCTGCTCCTGGGATTTACCGCAGAAGGAGCATTTCAGCTGCCCTTTGTCATCGTTAAATTTAAACATGCTATTACCACCCCTTAAGATTTGGTCGGTGAAGACAGAACATCGTCAATAATACCGTACGCCTTCGCTTCCTCCGCGCTCATGAAAAAGTCGCGGTCTGTATCGCGTTCGATTTTTTCAAGGGGCTGACCCGTGCGCTCCACATAGATTTGATTCAGCTTATGTCTGGTCTTGATGATCCAATCTGCATGGATTTGGATATCGGATGCCTGACCCTGAATACCCCGAGCGGTTGATGTATCATGACTTCACTGTTCTCGAGAGCATAGCGTTTGCCTGGTGCTCCGGCAGTAAGCAGCAGCGATCCCATACTGGCGGCCATACCTACGCAAATGGTTGACACATCAGGCTTAATCAACTGCATCGTATCATATATACCCATCCCGGCTGTAACCGAACCGCCAGGAGAATTGATGTACAAAGAGATGTCCTTTTCCGGATCTTCCGCAGCCAAAAACAGCAGCTGGGCAATAACAAGATTGGCAACATCGTCATCGATCGCACTGCTGAGGAATATAATGCGATCCTTCAGTAATCTTGAGTAGATATCGTAAGATCTTTCGCCTCGACTAGTTTGCTCAACAACCATAGGTACAAGACTCATGCGACCAACCTCTTTTCCTTGAAAAATATACGGCAGTGTTACAAAAGTTATTCTAACATGTTCGCAGCACGATGTCATTTTTTAACCCTGTTTACATTCTATGAACTTCCCAAGAATTATATCCTGCCAACTTGTCTCATTATGTATGTCGAAATTAATAACCAATTCATGTCATAATTAGTATTAAATTGGCTATTGTTAGGTAAAAATAAGGCACGCATGAAATGTACGTGCCTTATCGAATGTGAGGGCAGCTTTTCGCAGCTGCCTTTTTATTATTCTTCAGTTGCAGTTTCTTCTTTTTCTCAACAGGAGCGCCTTCCACACTGTTTTCCAGCAAGAAGTCGATCGTTTTGCGAAGAAGCAATTCTTCACGAAGGCTGTCAAGGGAACCGTTAGCACCCAGGATGCTGCGGATTTCTTCAGCGGAACGTTTGTACGTATCAGCCATATTTTCCAGCTCTTTGTTGATTTCCTCTTCCGTTACTTCGAGCTTCTCTTCTTTTGCGATTTGCTCCAGCACGAGGTTGTTGCGAACGCGTTTTTCAGCGTCTTCTTTCATTTGTCCTTCCAGATCGTCACTGCTTTGGCCGGAGAAGCTAAGGAACATTTCCAGGTTCATGCCTTGTTGACGAAGACGGTTGTCGAAATCGCGCATCATGTTTTGAACTTCGGATTGGATCATAGCGTCTGGAATTTCAATTTCAGCATTAGCCGCTGCTTTTTCAACAGCTTCGTTCTCGCGAACGCCTTGTGCTTCTTGCTCTTTGCGAGTCAGCAATTGTTTCTTCAGATCTTCCTTGTACTCATCAAGGGTATCAAATTCACTAACGTCTTTAGCGAATTCATCATCCAGCTCAGGAAGCTGTTTGCGCTTGATTTCGTGTACTTTCACTTTGAAGACAGCTTGCTTGTTAGCTAACTCAGCTGCATGGTAGTTCTCTGGGAACGTAACTTCCACGTCTTTGAAATCTCCAGTAGCCATACCAATGACTTGATCTTCAAAGCCTGGAATGAAGGAGTTGCTTCCGAGTTCAAGGGAATAACGCTCAGCTTGTCCACCTTCAAAAGGCACACCGTCAACGGAACCGTCGAAATCGATCACTACGATATCACCGGATACAGACGCGCCTTCATCGATTACAGCAAGCTCAGCATGACGTTGTTGCAGACGCTCGAGCTCTTCGTTCAGTTCCTCTTCAGAAACTTCAGCGGCTACAGCAGCTACTTCAACACCTTTGTAATCACCCAGTTTAACTTCAGGTTTCACTGTTACTCTAGCTTTGAACTTGAAAGTTTCACCTTTAGCGAATTGCTCGATGTCCACTTCCGGACGATCTACAGGGAAAATATCCGCTTGATCTACAGCTTCGCTGTATGCTTCTGGAAGCAAGATGTCGATTGCATCCTGGTACAAGCTCTCTACGCCATAACGAGCTTCAAAATCGGGCGAGGCACTTTACCTTTACGGAATCCAGGTACATTTGCTTTTTTAGCTACTTTATTAAAAGCTTTGTCGAGGGCGGATGCAACGCGATCCGCATCAACCTCAACGTCAAGAACGCCAAGGTTCTTCTATTTTTTCCCAAGTTGCTTTCATTTATGCTTTCCCTCCAAAATAATTCACGTGGTCGGCGCAATAATGTATCACGTACCGAATAACCACTATAGTATAAACAACATTAAATCCTTTTTCAAGGGCGAACCCTTATGCTACGATACCGTAAACGTTTTCCAGGCTATGGCTATTCTTCCACACCCGCTGCCACAAATTGCTTGAGAGATCGGTAGGCTCCCTCATAGCGGAACCGCATGGTGTCCGTTATACCGTAGAGCGGGCGGATTTCCTCCTCATTCCGAAACCCCTTCAAACTCTCCGATACAATGTCATGGAGCGCGGCCGCCCATATGTCAAGCGTAGATTCTTCTTCATCCAGCATGGAATGGTAATCTTCGGTACCGTAAATGGCCATTATGAACTGGGACCATAGTTCTTGTGCAAAATAAAATAAAGTCGGTTCATGAATTTCCGTCTGATCTGCAACTCGCTCCAATATTCTCGTTATGGCAAGCGGAAAACTCCCCGGGTCCAGCGGCACCGTGTCGATCTCAATCTCTACGGCTTCCTGTCCCCGATGAAGGCTTACATTTCCCTCCATGCCCCTTCTTCGGAGTGTTTGCAGCACTCGAAATTGCAGCAGGGGATGAAGCGGCGTATCCTGCAGCCACTCAACCAAAACCGCATCAATCTCCGGACGATCCAGATAGGCGAGCTGTTCCAGTGCCAGAATGGTCTGTTCGGTCAACGGTCCGTTCATAACGGAAGCGAGCAGCTTGTCGGCATATCCGGCATCCTGAGCAACTTTTTCCTTAACCATCTGCCTCGCCATTTCCGCTTCGTCTGGATCATCCTCTTCGATATCTGCATCGGAATCAACCGAACGAGGTACAGCCTGTTCTGGAAACGCAGCTTCAAGCCATTCGAGGAGCGAATGCCACTCTTCATAATGCCGTTCATTCTGTCCGCCGCATCTCAGCAGAAAACGCAAAACTTCCATCGCTTCACCGTAACGTTCGTTCTCGAGCATAACCGTAAGCTGAATCTGGTAATAATCCAGCGTCTTCGGAAACAGGATGATGTTCTTATCCTCATGTTCTTGGGAGTAAGAGTCCTTGATAAGGACACCTCCTTTCTATTCCTGTTTTTCATATTCGTTGATTATAGCATATGTACTGCCAAGTTAAAAAAGAGCGCGGTCTATGCACTTTCCTGCCGTTCTGAAACATTCCGGCGACGCCTTTATTGAAATCCATCTTATGTCTTATCAATATAACCCGGAATGACACACTAATAATCTGGCAGATTCAAAAATGTTCGCAACTTAAAATAATTGTTGAATTTCCCCAATGCATGTGATAATATATTTTTGCTTGAAAAATTTCTGTGTCCCAGTAGCTCAGCTGGATAGAGCAACGGCCTTCTAAGCCGTCGGTCAGGGTTCGAATCCCTTCTGGGACGTAAAATGAAGAAGCAGCCACTTATCATCGTGGCTGCTTCTTTGCGTATTCCAGAAGGGGCGATGAACCCGGAATCGGGTTCGCCTTAGCTTACGCTTCGGGAGGGGTTACTTCGCAGTACCTGCAAGATCGCATCCCTTCTGGGACACAGTCCGCATATGAACTCCATAGGCCACAATCACAACTTGAACGGACACCAGGAGCGTTATTTCAGAAAAAACGTCCCGTTTTAAAATTTAGCGGACACCACAGCCGTTATTTAGCAATTTAACAGGCAAATCACCCTCTTTTGGCGTTTATAACGGCCCTCAGGTCCGTTAGCATATCTGTTAGAGCTTTTTCACCATATTAGCGGCTTCTGAGTCCGTTATGGCGACCCAGCTCCATATGAATCAGTGGATACGGCTTGCCTGCACCATCCAGTTCCGAGCGGCCCGTCTGCACAAAACCGTATTTTTGTAAAAAGCGTGGGCTCCGGCGTTCTGTTCATTTACATCGACAGTAAGTTTATCCCCTTCAACGATTCGGCATGCCGAATCAATTGGCTCCCCGCTCCTCGCCCATGATGCTGTGGATCCACAAACAACATTTCGATTTTCGAGCCGTCCAGGCCCATAAATCCAACGGGCTTGAAATCCTTGTTCAAGCACACCCATAACTCCACAGCTCGAAGTGCTCCATTTTTCACCATTTTATAATAAAAACGGAGATCCTCCTCTGTAAGGAAATCATGCGTGCTGCACACAGCGCGATGCCACAGCTCCACTAATTGATCATGATATTCTTCTTTATAAGCAACAATATGACCCGTCATCCGAAATTCAACCCCTTCTCAGGAAAATCACTAGGTAAATGTAATGATATTGTACAAATCACTCCATACTATTATATAGAAATCCTTAATAGTATTCAGGTCTTTATCGTTCAGGAGGGATATAGGATGCCATTATGGCTTATGTACGCACTGCTGTCGGCGGCCACCGCTGCACTTGTCGCTATTTTCGGCAAAATCGGCCTGCAAAATATCGATGCCAATTCAGCCACTGCCATTCGATCTGTCATCATGGCACTGTTCCTGCTGGGCGTGGTGGCCGTTCAGGGTAAATTTTCCGAGCTCGGGGAAATCCTCGTGCAGAAGAAAGCCTTAAGCTTCATTGTGCTAAGCGGAATTGCAGGAGCCATGTCCTGGCTGTTTTATTTTTTGGCACTGAAATACGGTAAGGTATCGCAGGTCGGGCCCATCGATAAATTAAGCGTGGTCATCGCCGTGATTCTTGCCTTTTTGTTTCTTGGAGAGAAAATATCCTGGATTAACGTGATCGGCGTCGCACTCATTGCTGTTGGTGCCCTGCTCGTTGCCGTAAAATAAAGCCGCTTATCAGGCGGTTTTTCTCATGATCCACTCATAGATAGAACCTATTGAATCTATCACATTTATATATTTCTAATTATAAACAAAACCTGTCACAATGAGGTTATTCATAAAAAGGGGGAGTCTTACGATGTCGGAGCAAATATGGAAGCCTCGGGATTACGATCGGCAGTTGTCGTTTGTTTCAGCTTATGGAAAAGGTTTGGCAGAGCTTCTGGCGCCTCGAGCGCGAGCGGATTCTCGACCTTGGGTGCGGGACCTATGATTTGGCTTATGAAATATCTACGGTAAGTGCATACGTGACCAGTATGGACTCAGCCGTGGAGATGATTGAGCAGGCCCAAACTAAGTATAAAAGCCTTGCATTCCGCGTTGGAAATGGCGAAAACTTCACGGTCGAAGCACCTTATGATGCTGTCTTCTCCAATGCGGCGCTGCACTGGATGAAGAATGCTGCAGGTGCAGTCCGCTCTGTGCATGGCGCACTAAGGAGCGGCGGCCGATTCGTCGCCGAATTTGGAGGACAAGGCAATATTGAAACGATCTATGAAGCCCTAAGAACTGTATTCGCCGACCATTATGGAATCGATGCGGACACACGAAATCCGTGGTATTTTCCTAGTGTGGCAGAATATGCGACTCTGCTGGAAGCCCAAGGGTTCCGGGTCCGTATGGCACATCATTATGACCGTCCTACCAAGCTGTCTGAGGGCAAGGAGGGGTTCGGTATTGGCTCCTGCATTTTGGCGATCATTTCTTTACCGGATTTACAGCTGAAGAAAGGGAGCATGCAATTGCCCGCATCAGCCAAATAAGCTACGACACGCTCTGGCATGAGGATGCCTACTACGCAGATTATAAGCGCTTGCGTATCATTGCGGAGAAGCTTTAACAATTTTATGGTTGATTTTCTAAATAGATTGGTTATAATATGAAAAACTTGAAAATGTGATTTTCGTTGATTGGGAGAGTAACTGCTTCAGACTTTAGTCCAAGCGAGCCGGGAGGGTGGAAACTAGACAAAGTCGGCCGTGAAACGGACCCAGGAGATGGTCTTCCGAATTGAAGGATTGTAGGAAGCCCCGGCTTACACCGTTATTGTATGAAGGTGGTTGAACCCTTTGGTTTAACAACAAGAGTGGTACCGCGAGCACAAGTCCTCGTCTCTTTATTGAGATGAGGGCTTTTTTATTTTTCCGAGGTATTCTTATTTTTTCAAAGGGGATTTACCGTGTTAAGTCAATTAATGATTACCAGTGTTCAACAAGCAGCAATCCAGGTGTGTGACTCTTTCGGCATCAAGCTGCCGGAATCCATCCCAGTCCGGGTCGAGCAGCCCTCCAGCATGGAGCACGGGGATTATGCAACCAACATCGCAATGCAGCTTGCCAAGCTGCTTCGTAAGGCTCCCCTGCACATTGCCGAGTTAATTAAAACAGAGCTTGAGCAGGATGTTCCCTTCAAACAACTGGTCTTTGCCACGGAGGTCGTGGCTCCAGGTTTTATCAATCTGCACATCGACTGGGAAGCGTGGGCCAACCACCCATTTGAACTGCCGGCGACCCATGAAAAGATTGTTATCGAGCACACCTCCATCAATCCGAACAAATCTGCGCATATCGGTCATTTACGGAATTCCTGTATCGGGGATACGCTGGTCCGGCTGATGAGAAAGCTTGGCTATAAGGTGGAGGCGCATAATTATATCGACGATCTTGGCAATCAGCTGGCGGATACGGTTGTTGGAATGCTCCATACCCCGCTGTCCAAGGAACATGCCAGATTCGGTGATTACTGCTGGGATGTGTATTCGAGCACGAATAAAGCATACGAAAGAGAACCTGCACTGGTTCAACATCGGACGGAAGTTCTCCACGCATTGGAGGAGGGACATCAGAATCTTTCCTGGATCGGATTGCTCGTAGCTGAAAGAATCGTTAAAGAGCATCTTGAAGAAATGAAGCAGTTTGGCATTGGATACGACCTTCTGGTATGGGAGAGCAGCATTGTCAGAGAGGGATTTTGGGATTCCGCCTTCGAATTGTTGAAGAACACCTCGCTGTTCCATCAGGAAACCGAGGGTAAGCTGGCAGGCTGCTGGGTGCTCAAACAATTAGGGGAGATAAGGCAGACGATCCCGATTCCGAGCACAGCATGGACAAAGTGCTGGTACGCTCTAATGGCATTTTGACTTACACCGCCAAAGATATTGCTTATCATTTGTGGAAATACGGACTGCTCTCCAATGATTTTGTATATACAAAATTCACCGAAGATGTTTGGACCACGAGCACTCAGGGTGAACAGCAGGCATATGGCAAAGCCGATATGGTTATCAATGTCATTGATTACAGGCAGCAGTACCCACAGCTGATGGTGAAGCAGGCACTGGAAGGCTTGGGATTCAACGAAGAAGCCCTGAACCTTCGACATGTCAGTTACGGCGTGGTTTCACTCAGTCCTTCGGCAGCAGCGGATCTTGGAATCGACACTTCCGACGGAAAGGCGTCCTATGCCATGTCCGGACGTCAAGGGATCGGGATCAAAATTACCGAGCTTATCCAGCAAGTAGCCAATGTCATCGAAGAGACCCGTTCGGATAAAAACGGATTGTCCAGCCATGCGATAGCAGCAGCCTCCATCCGTTACTATCTGCTTCGCTTTGCACTGCAAACCGAGGTTGTGTTCGATCTGAAACAGGCCACGGAAATTTCGGGAAATACGGGAGTCTACCTGCTCTATTCCTACGCGCGTGCACTTAGTGTTCTCAATAAAGCGCAGGATCTTAGGTGTCTTGTCCTCTATGCCTGCTCACTTCCCTGACATGGAAAAAGCAGAGCATGCGCTGCTGAGGCATATCAGCACCTGGCATGATACCCTTTATGCTGCCGGACGAGAGCTATCCCCAAGCGCCATCTGCAACTTCGCGTATGAGCTGTGCTCCTTGTTCAACAATTTTTATTCGGCATGTCCGATTCTGAAAGCCGAGGCAGACGTACAGCGTTTCCGGATATGGCTCACTTCGCTGTTTAAGGATACCCTTGGCGAAGCTTTGGAAGTGTTGGGATTGCCAACGCCGAGCCGGATGTAAAGGAAACTCTGTGGGAGGTTCCTGAATGCAGCTGTAGTTTCTTTAAAGCCGCCCATTCTTATTCAACAAGAATAAGAATGGGCGGCTTTTTCCTTTATTGCAGCCCTCTGACGGTCAGTCTGACCTGAACTCCATCCGTTGCTGGCTCTTCCCGAAGAGTCCAGTTGACAGCCAGTGCCTCCTTCAAGCGAGCCAACTGCTCCTCCTTGAGCTTTAACCCCTCAATGATTCCCTCACCCACACGGAAGTCGGATTCCGAGCTGAGGTGAAAGGTTTCCTCCAGCCATATTTTCAGACCGTTTCGGGTATTAAACGTAATTTTGTAGCCCTCGATAACGGCTTTTTCCAAATCTTCCCCATGCTCTCCCGCATAGGCGAACAGTTCCCCGTAATGAAAATGACCATTCTGAGCAATCTGAAATCTCTCATTCTCTCCCGAGCGTACTGCCTCCAGCAATTCAGAGGAGGTGAGTCCCGATTTTCTGGCGTGCTCCAATAAGATAGCGGTATTCTGTGATATTTTAGTAAGCTGCATGCTTGATGCCTCCTCAATATATATACGAAAATATTTTTTCTTCTATTATAAGATGAAATGATTATGAAGTCAGGTCTTCTCAAAACATAAACTAATCGTGTCATGGATATCCTTCATTTGCAAGAAAGGCGGTCCTTGATTGGACACAAAAACACCGCCATAAATGGCGGTGCCTCTTTACGTCCCAGAAGGGATTCGAACCCCTGACCGACGGCTTAGAAGGCCGTTGCTCTATCCAGCTGAGCTACTGGGACATATATGTATGAAATGCTTTAAAACAGTAACGAAGTATATTATATCGCATATTCGGCATTTTTTAAAGAACTTTTTTGAATACCCTCATTACAGAATCAGGAACGCGCTTACTGGGTAATATGTATATCATCAGAATGACTTTAGGAGTGTGATACCATGAGACAGCTTCTGTCCTCTTTATCGTATTTCAGCATCTTTTTGCGCCGTTTCTTCTCCCCCTCATCGTGTGGATTCTGTCTCCGGACGCCTACGTTGCCAAGCACGCCCGCCGTGCATTATTCTCGCACGTATTCCCGGTTATCGCAGCGATACCCATGATCTATATGGCCGTAACCTCGGGGTCCTTCGGCTCCATTATCGGGTATCTCATCCTGTTCGGGATCATCTACTTCGGAGCATTTGTATATAACATCATCATGGGCATTCAAGTATTGCGGGAAACGGCTTACTAAACACATCAGATGATTGAAGGGCCATGCAGCTATCATGCTGCATGGCCCTTCTTGTCTAGGCTTCCAAAGAACTTTGCCAATCTTTTTCCTAACCCCTAAAAATACTGAGGTCCTTCGCTGAGCCGCTGATTCAACTGCTCGTACAATTGATAGGTCGAGAGGAGCTGCTGTTTAAAGGTATCCCGATCCTCCTCGGCCGTGGAATGAACACTATTCTCGAACGCTTCGTCCGTAGCATCCACAAAAGCATCATGCATGCTGTTATCAAACCAGTCGAGCTCCATGCTGGCGTTGCTCCGGACGATTCTCACCAGTTCGTAGCCTCCCAGCGGAGACGATGGCGTCAGGTAAGCCAGCAATGCGCTTTCTCCCTCCGCTTCAGGATATACCTCCACCTCGGCGCATGGCGCACCGTTAACTTCGGTAATCCGTCGAATTTTGCGTCTCTAATTGCGTACATCATGCATTCTCCTTCATGGGATGTGCAGGCTTCTGCACAATCCTTTTTATTTTCACGTCATATCGGAGAGCAATCGCAGCTCCTCCATCTGCTGACGCGTTTAAGCGTACCCAACTGATATATCGTCCGGTACACATTATCCAAGGAAGATTGAAACAGGGCATTGGAGCTTTGTTGCGGCGTATCCGGCCAAGGAAACATGTATCCAAGTGCTTCTTCTTCCTTCTCCTGCATCATATCCAGCTCAATCCGGACTTGATCAGCCTCTTCCGGCGTAGCTTCGATCTCCCATTCATAAGGGCTTGCCCCTGCTGAGTCAACACAGAACGGCTTTGCACGGAGACGTAATAGGTTGACTTATCCATGGACGCTTCTCTCCTTTGCTTTGAAATTCGTCCTCTTTCTTAGTTTTCGTAAAAGGACAGACATTTTATGCCTTCCTTCGGCATATATCTGTATCACTTTGGCGACGTAGGATTAAAAAGTTGGGACAGCGTATGACAAAGACAAAGAGAGGATGAACCGTCATGTGCGGAATATAGGTTTTATACAATGGAGCGGCGATTTGACGCAGGATTCGCAGCTGCTGGTAAAAATGACAGAAAGTTTGGCTCACCGCGGACCTGACGGATCCGGCACCTGGATTTCCAACCCGTGCGCATTTGGACACCGAAGACTCAGCGTGATCGACCCCGAAAATGGAGCTCAGCCGATGATCATTCATCAGGAAGAGGAAGTCTACGCCATTGTATACAACGGGGAATTATATAATGCTGCTGAGCTTAAAGACGAATTGATACGACGCGGACATCGTTTCAATACCAAGTGTGATACGGAAGTGTTGTTAGTCTCCTATATCGAATGGGGCCCCGAGTGTTTGGAACGCCTCAATGGAATATTTGCCTTTGCCATTTGGGACAGTGCGCAGGAACAAGTGTTTCTGGCACGGGACCGGGTGGGAGTAAAACCCTTGTTCTACAGCTACATCGACGGAACCTTGGTTTTCGGCTCTGAACCCAAAGCACTGCTGCAGCATCCGAAGGTGGAGCCCGTGGTCGGTGCTGAAGGACTTGCCGAAGTGTTCATTATCGGTCCTGCACGGACCCCGGGGCATGGCGTCTATAAAGACATCTCCGAACTCCGCCCTGGCATGGCGATGATATTTAACCGGGAAGGGTTGCGCAAATACACCTATTGGAAGCTGGAAAGCAAACCGCATGAGGATGATGTAGACCAAACGGCAAGCTACTTGCGCGATCTCCTCCGGGATACGGTAGAGCGTCAGCTGGTATCTGACGTCTTAGGTCTGCTCCCTTTATCCGGGGGCTTGATTCCAGTGCGCTTTCTTCCCTTGCCGTCGATTACTATAAGCGGACGGGCCAAGGACAAGTGCATACCTACTCTGTCGATTATGTGGACAACAACAAGCACTTTCAGTCCCATTCCTTCCAGCCTGGCGCAGATGCGCCATGGATTCAACGGATGCACGATGAGCTTGGGACGAACCATCACTGGATTGAATTCGATACTCCCGAATTGGTTGAGGCGCTGGATACCTCCACGCAAAAGCGCGACCTGCCCGGCATGGCCGACGTTGATGCATCGCTGCTCCTCTTCTGCCGAGAGATCAAAAAGGCGCCACCGTTGCCATATCGGGCGAAGCTGCCGATGAAATATTTGGCGGGTATCCTTGGTTTCACCGGGAAGACATGCTGAACTCCGGCACATTCCCATGGTCGGTCGCTCCGGACATGAGAGCCGGACTTCTGTCTGCCGAAATCCGGGACTGGATCAGACCCCTGGAATACCTGGGAGACCGCTATTCGGATGCGGTAGCTGAAGTCCCTAAGCTGGGCGGCGAGACTGGCCAGCAAGCCAAAATGCGGGTTATGTCCTACCTCAACATCACCCGCTTTATGCCAACCCTGCTGGATCGCAAGGACCGGATGAGTATGGGCGTCGGACTGGAGGTCCGTGTGCCTTATACCGATCATCGTCTGATCGATTATGTGTGGAACATCCCATGGAACATCAAAACAGCAGGCGACCGTGAAAAGGGCATTCTGCGCAAGGCGCTGGAGGGCGTGCTCCCGGATGATGTCCTGTACCGCAAAAAAGTCCGTATCCCAAAACCCACAATCCGAACTACCTGACCGCCGTCAAAGCGCAGGTACTGTCCATACTGGATGATGGCACATCTCCGCTGCTTCCGCTCATTGATACTGCGCGGATACGGGAGCTGGCCTCTTCTCCGGACGCGTCCTCCAATCTCCCTTGGTTCGGTCAATTGATGTCCGGCCCGCAGCTGTTTGCCTACCTGGCCCAGGTTCATTTCTGGCTTAAAGAATATAACGTATCCATACGTTAAATCTTATTCTACTGAAAAAACAAAGAAACCATACCCGCTCACGGTATGGTTTCTTTTTGCAATCATCTCGATTCAGCTCAACGCCTGCAGATACGCAACCAGCTTGCGAAGGGCTTCTCCGCGGTGACTGATTAACTGCTTCTCCTCCAGGGAAAGCTCTGCCATCGTTTTCTCATGGCTTGGCAAGTAGAACAGCGGATCGTACCCGAAACCGCCGCTTCCGGATGGATCGGAAGTGATCCACCCTTCGACATGCCCTTCCGCCTCCAGCTTTTCTCCTGAAACCGGATCGTACAGCACCAGCACGCAGACGAATCGGGCCGGGCTTAACAAGGGCTGCTCGGTGTCCTCACCCAGTCTTAATTGCTCCAGCTCGCCGATCAGCTTCTCGTTATTATCATCATCCGCGCCATGCTCACCTGCATACCTTGCGGAATATACACCCGGAGCGCCGTCCAGCGCATCCACGCATAATCCGGAATCATCTGCAAGCACAGGCAATCCCAGTGCATCACCGACCGCTTTGGCTTTCTTGAATGCATTGGCTGCGAAGGTAACTCCATCTTCAACGACATCAGGCAATTCAGGGTAATCGTACATACTCTTGACTTCCACGCCAAGCGCAGCAAAAGCATGTGCAAATTCCTTCACTTTCCCCTGATTGCGGGTAGCTACAATGAGAGTATCCCCAAGTGTCAGCGTCATATCTTAGACTCCAGTTCCCGCATTCACGGAACCGATTTTGGCTGCAATGGGTCCGAGTGCTTCCTGTTGACGCTCGATCAGCTCGCGGATTCCTTTTTCCCCAAGCTCCAGAATCTGATCCAGCTCCTCGCGCGAGAATGGGCTTTCTTTGGTTCCTTGAACCTCAACGAATTTACCCTCCGGTCATAACCAGATTCATATCCACCTTCGCTTTGGAATCTTCTTCATAGTTCAGGTCCAGCAGCGCCTGTCCTCCAGCGATACCCACACTAATCGATGCCAAGTAATCCGTGATCGGAAATACTGCGAGTTTATGTTGTTCTGCAATTTTATTTACCGCTATGGCCAGGGCTACAAATGCTCCTGTTATGGAGGTGGTCCGCGTTCCGCCATCCGCCTGGATCACATCGCAGTCCAGCGTAATTGTCCGCTCGCCAAGAGCATACAGATTCACAACAGACCTGAGCGCTCTGCCGATCAGCCGCTGAATTTCCATCGTCCGGCCAGTGAGTTTACCGCGATTGGCTTCCCGCTGATTCCGAGATTGTGTTGCGCGCGGCAGCATTGAATATTCAGCCGTCACCCAGCCCTTTCCTTGTCCTTTCAGAAACGGGGAACTTTCTCATCCACGGTTGCCGTAATCAGCACCTTGGTGTCTCCCATTTCGATGTACACGGAGCCTTCCGCATATTTATTCACATGGGTCGATAAATTCATCGGTCGAAGCTCATCGCTCTTACGTCCGTTAGATCTCATGTTTTCTGCCTCCTACTTCTTATCGCAATCCTGATTAGCATTCCCTATTCTACCAAAGTGCAGGCACAAAAGCACCTTTTGGGGTGCATCTTGTCAAACAAAGCGATAAAATCGTCAGATCGAAATTTCGTTAATAAATTCCGGACGGCTTACTGGCTCACTGTAGTTGCGGCTGTCCGTTCCAACCACCTCAGCCAGATCGTTCATTCGGATTTTCACCTTCGCATTTTCCGAATTTTCGGAAACCGTAAGCACGACAGCCTGCAGCAGCTCGGTCGGAACCTGCTCCCCCTGTTCAAACATGCTGTCCTGGAGCGATACGGTTACGGCGCCGTCCTCCCCTGTTTCAATGGATGCAACGGTTGTGTCATCCGGAATGACTTCAACGAGTCCATCACCATACTGCGGTCCACGAATCAGCTCATTCAAGGCGGCCTGGACCGCATCTTGTCCGGTCGGAACAAGTCTTGTTACGTACATAGTACTGGATCCCGTCTGGCGTTAATGAGGAGAAATAAACGGTAACCTATGAGGAAGCGGAGTATAACGCATCATCTGCCTTCTGCAAATTAATGCCCATCGCACGAGACAGCGGACGATCCAGCGGCGTGTGATTCACCTAAGCATCTCCGTCAGCTTGACTCCATCCACCCATACCTGCATCTGCTCAATGCCTTCATGTCCTGTCAGCGTCCACGTCAACGCCTCCAAAATTCTTCGTTCATCTGCCGCTTTATATTCCGTAAACGATTTATTAAATTCAACAACAGCCAGTTTGTTCTCCTGATCTACCGTCACATTATTGATTTGGGTAAAGCAGGCAGCACGGCCTGGAAGCCCTGTGGAACAAAGCCCGCGTAGCGCCCTCCATTCACAAGCACTTCAAGGGATTCGGCCACCTCATTGGCACCCTCGACCTTCGGAATCCCCAAGGTTACTGGTGCCAGCATTCCTCTCGTATCGGATAAATAAACCGTGGTTTGTGTGCCAATGTCGCCCTGCGCCGCTGTAGATCCGGCCGTATTCAGCATCTGCTTCTCCACTTGTGCAGGCGGTGGGTCAATCGCTTCGGATTGTTTACCGGAAAACACACCACAGCCGGACAATACGATCGGAACAGCAAGCAGCCCGGCGGCGGAAAGCCTGCGAAGATTGCGTTTGTTACTTTTCATGTATTGTTCCTCCCTAACATTTTTTGTACAGGTTGTACTCCTATGTATACGAGCCCTTTCCAAAAAAATAACTCTCAGTTTTGCCCTTTCTGGACAAAGGGGTGCCGGAAAAAGTACAATCGTCGTAAGCATCTTCATCAACCCACAAAAATGAGGTGAGTTCCATCATGGCAGAAAACGATACAAATATCCCTTACAGTCTGAACAGCAAAAGGTAGCAGAAGCAACACGGAGCCTGCTGCATGAGCGTGGAATCAAATTGGAGGAAATCGCAGAGCTGGTAATGATCCTTCAAAAGAAATACTATCCGAATTTGACGATGGAAGAATGCATCGAAAATGTGGATGCCGTGCTCAGCAAACGCGAGGTGCAAAATGCGGTATTGACCGGAATCCAACTGGATATTTTGGCGGAGGAGGGCAACCTCATCTCTCCGCTTCAGGAAATGCTGGCCAATGATGAAGGGCTATATGGCGTGGATGAGGTTCTGGCATTTTCCATCGTTAACGTGTACGGTAGCATCGGCTTCACCAATTACGGGTATATCGACAAACTCAAGCCCGGCATTCTGGAGCAATTGAATGATAAATCAAGCGGCAGGGTCCATACCTTCCTGGACGATATCGTCGGTGCGGTTGCCGCAGCCGCCAGCAGCCGGATCGCCCATCGCAAGCAAGCGGACCGGGAGATCGAGTTGTACGGCACGACCGAAGAACTCCCCAAAGAATAAACCATTTCAAAAGGAGATTCGCAGCTATCGCGAATCTCCTTTTTATCGCCTATCAATTGGACTCCTCCACCTTGACCTAATCGAAGGAGCCCGGTAATTTCAAAGAATCATAGACGATAGCGCGCTTACCGAAATCTAAGCTTCTCCAGGCTTGGAGATGAGTTCCTTCTATAATAAAGAGGCTCATCTTCGGCTATGAAAAATCGGGCTGTCCAATTGCATAAAACGGTAAATCTATCTAGTCATTTTTGCAAGCCTCAATCATATCCTATGATGAAGAACAATCCAATAGAGCACTTATGGATACCCCGCCAATCTCTATGACGGGGTTCTTTTTTGTCAGAAAAATAGTAGACTACCTGTTCATACTGACCTTTACGGAAGCAATGTCCCAGATGTCGGATGCATAGCGGTGAATGGTATTGTCGCTGGAGAAATGACCCGAATGGGCAATATTGATAATTGACTTCTCGGTCCAGGCCCTGGCATTCAGATAGACGTCATCGATATCCGCCTGGGTCGCAACATAGCTGGAAAAGTCCTCCAATACAAAAAATTCATCATTGTGATCCAGCAGGGACTGCAGGATCTGACCGAATTCCAGCTCGTGACAGCAGAACGGGCCTGAGGATATTAATTGATCCAGCACACGGGCGATTCTCGAATCCTGCGCATACCTCTCTCTGGCTACATACGCCCCGGTCCGGTAATATTCCAGCACATCCGCAAGTTCCAGACCAAACAGGAACATATTATCTCTGCCCAGCAGCTCAAACATCTCCACATTCGCTCCATCCAGCGTACCGATGGTCAATGCGCCATTCATCATAAATTTCATGTTACCCGTGCCGGATGCCTCCTTGTTTAGCGGTTGATATCTGCTCGCTCACATCGGCAGCGGGAATAATCTTCTCGGCAAGCGAGACCGAATAATTCTCGAGAAACAGCACTTGAAGTTTGTCATTTACCTCCGAATCGTGATTAACGACATCCGCTACGACATTAATTAACTTGATGATGCTTTTGGCTAAATAGTAACCCGGCGCTGCCTTCGCCCCAAAAATGACGGTACGCGGTACACGATCTGCCCCCGGCTGATCCTTAATCTCGTTATAAGCATGGATGACACGCAAAATGTTCAGCAGCTGCCGCTTGTAGCCATGGAGCCGCTTAACATGGACATCAAATATCGAATCAGGATTAATCTGTATCCCTTGTTTATGGGCAATATAGTCCGCAAGCCGTTCTTTATTGCTCCGTTTGATTCGCTGAATTCCTTGCTGAAAGGCAGAATCCGTCTTTAATGACTGAAGCTGTATCAGTTGAACGGGATCCGTGATCCACGAGGTACCGATGCCTTCGCTGATGAGCTGGCTCAATCCCGGATTGCTGTGCATGAGCCAGCGGCGGTGGGTAATCCCGTTGGTCTTGTTGCTGAACCGCTCCGGATACAGCTCATATTGCGGTTTCATCACCTGCGTCTTAAGCAGTTCAGTATGCAGAGCTGCTACGCCGTTCACATGATAGCTTCCCACGATGGCCAGATTGGCCATTCGTATCTGATCGCTCTCCACAATCGCGAGCTGTGAAATACGCTCTTGGTCGCCTGGATAACGATCCAGCAGCATGCTGCAGAAGCGTTTGTTGATCTCTTCAATGATCATGTAAACGCGAGGCAGCAGCTCTCTGACCATACCAGTAACCATTTTTCCAATGCTTCGCTCAGCAGGGTATGATTGGTATAGGACACGGTCCGGCTCGTAATGTCCCAAGCCTCATCCCAACCCAAACCCTTGTCGTCAACAAGAATCCGCATCAGCTCGGGTATGACCAGTGTAGGGTGTGTATCATTAATATGAATTGCGACATATTCCGGCAGCTCACGATACATCAGCCCCAGCTTGTCAAACGTTCTGAGGATGCTCTGAACCCCCGCGGAACAGAGAAAGTACTGCTGCTTCAGCCGCAGAAGCTTGCCTTCGTAAGCCGAATCATCCGGGTACAAAAATTCCGATATGGATTCAACCGACCTGTTATATTCTAAAAATTTATAATAGCTGTTATGTTGATTGGCCGTACGGATTCTGGACAAATCCGTTGCCGATTCGGCGCTCCACAGGCGCAATGTATTCACCTGCCCCTCGCCATAACCGATCACAGGCACATCATAAGGGACGGCCAGAACACGTTCGTAGTCCACCGTGTGAAACACCGTTCGTTCTTCCTGCATACCGATTTCCACATGACCCCAGAAGCGTACTTCCACCGCTTTGTCCGCCCGCCGCTCTTCCCAGACGTTACCCCGCTGGAGCCAATTGTCAGGCAGCTCAACCTGATAACCATCAATAATCTTCTGTTCAAACAATCCATACTTATAACGAATCCCGCATCCATGGCCTGCATAACTCAGTGATGCCAGCGAATCCAGAAAGCATGCTGCAAGACGCCCAAGCCCCCGTTGCCGAGACCTGCATCCGGCTCCTGCCCCTCAATCTCTTCCAAATTCCAGCCCAGCTCCAGCAGACCGCTCCGGACCATGTCCAGCACGCCGAGATTCAGCAGATTGTTTCCCATCAGCCGCCCGATCAAAAATTCCAGCGAGAAGTAATATACTTGTTTCTGCGCTGTATCCCGGTAGGTCCGATTGGCTGCCGCCCATTGCCGTCCGACATACTCCCGGATCATGCCCCCGAGTATTTTATAAACATCCTCAGGCGCTGCTTCTTCAAGCCCCTTCCCCAAACGACTCACCAATTGCTCCGTAAAGACCTGCTTGAATGTTTCCTTGTTGTTAAACAAAAGAAAGTTCCTCCTGACGGACTCGTTTTATTTTTGATATCAGATGGAGATGTCCTTGGCAATTACAAAGGGCTTGCGAAAATCGCCCTGAAGTTTATGATCCCGCGAGATGATCACGTCTTTATCGAGTATGACGTTCTCAAGCCTTACGTTTTCACCAATAACGCACTTTTGCATAATAATCGAATTGTGAATGCTCGCACCTCTTTTTACCTGTACCCCTCGAAACAGAATGCTGTTCTTGACTTCCCCATCGATCTGACAACCGTTGGCTACCAACGCATTGCTTACATCGGCGGAGTTCAAATATTTTGCCGGAACCTCGTACTTGATTTTGGTGTGAACAGACTGCTTGCGAAACAAGCTGTTGTATGCCGTGGGGTTGAGAAGATTCATGCTGGTGCGGTAATAGCTTTCAAGCGAGTTGATCACCGCATGATATCCGCGATATTCGTACCCTGCAATATTCAGCTTATGACGGTTGCGCATGATCGCATCCCGAAAGAAATTGCTGCCGCCATGGGCTATGCAATGATCCGCCATCTCAAGAAACAACGATTTCTCCATCACAAACAATTCCATGTAGACCCCATCGTGCTTGTGTTCGTAATGGATGTCTGTTACGATGCCATCCTCGTTGACATCCAGGTGTGTGCAGGAACGATGCTCATCTCTCGGCTTATCCACTCTTGTGTATACCAGTGTTACATCAGCGCCCTGCTCCAGATGGTATTCATACACCTCGTTCAAATCGACCGTACTGATATGCTGACTGCCGGAATGCACGATATATTTTGCAGCCCCCGCTCAAAGAAATCCAGATTGTTATAAATATGTCGCAGCTCGTAAGCGGACACATCCGTCTCATCATTCCAATCCGGTGGAAGGATGAATAAGCCGCCCCGCTTACGATGCATATCCCACGGACGACCTTCACCGAGATGATCCATCAAGGATCGGTATTTCCGGCGAACGAAGAGCGCGATATCCTGGATGCTTAAGCATGCATCATGTTCGACATCACAAAGTCAATCAAGCGATACCTGCTCGCAAAGGCACAGCCGCACCGCAGCGGTAATACGTCAATTCATTCAGCACATCCCGTTCATGCTCCAAATTAATAATCCCCATGAGTTCTCTCATCTGCGATCCCGTCCTAACCTTGATTAATGTGGGACGAAGACGATTGAAGCAGCTTCAGCACGTCTTCATCATTACCGCTTACAAGCACGATCTGGGATGGATCTTCCGGAGGCGGACCGATGGTTGTATGGTCTTCAATGACCATATCCTCGGTCACGATGGCACGGTGTATGCGAACATGGCTGCCAATACGCACCTTGGGCATGATAACCGAATCGGTGATGACACTGCCTTCCCCTATCTCAACGCCATAAAAGAGGACCGAGTGCTCCACCTCGCCGCATACGGTGCAGCCTTCATTAATCATGCTGTTCCGCACGACCGCGGTTGGCGAAATATACTCTTACTGATTCGGATTCCGGGTATAAATCCGCCATAACGGATCGTTTAAGTCCAGCTTGGGCTTCTCGCTGAGCAGATCCATATTGGCTTCCCATAGGCTTTGGATCGTGCCGACATCCTTCCAATACCCGTCGAATGGATAGGCGTACAGCGTTTTCCCATCATCCAGCATATTCGGCAGAATGTCTTTGCCAAAATCATGGCTCGTTCCTGGAAGCTCCGCATTCTGCAGTAAATAGGATCGCAGCAGCTTCCAGCGGAACAGATACACGCCCATGGAAGCTGTAGTGCTCTTGGGCTGTGCCTTCTCCTCAAATTCATAAATCCGGTAGTTCTCATCCGTATTCACCATGCCGAACCGCTTCGCTTCGTCCAGACTGACTTCAATGACCGAGATGGTGCAATCGGCATCCTTCTCCTTGTGGTAAGCCAGCATGCGGTCGTAATCCATTTTGTAGATGTGGTCTCCTGATAAAATGAGGACGTGCTCGGGATCATACTGATCAATAAACTTGAGGTTACGGAAGATTGCATCTGCCGTCCCGCGGTACCAGGTAGTCCCGTCTTCGCGTTCATGGGGCGGCAGCACGAATACGCCCCCATTCAGCCATCCATATCCCAGTCGCTGCCTACACCAATGTAGGAATGCAGCACCAGCGGCTCATACTGCGTGAGCACACCGACGGTGTCAATTCCAGAATGGGAGCAGTTGCTGAGGGGAAAATCAATAATCCGGTATGTACCCCAAAATAAACAGTAAGCTTCGCCAGTGTCTTTGTCAGACCCTTCAGCCGTTTGCCTTGACCTCCTGCGAGCAGCATGGCAACCACATCTTTTTCTTCATGGCAGATTCTCCTTTTCAGGGGCTTATGAGATACGAATCCTATAACATGAAAATTGCAGATTGAAACCCAAGTGATGGAGTGGATCATGGTGGTCAATGATTAAGACTAAAGATGATACAAGAGGGAATGCTTGCGCTTATACAGCACAGGTAACATTAAATATATGCGGGTTATTAGAAAACTCTGACTCCGGATAACGAAGGATCCCCCTAAGTTGAAGCGCTTTCCTATTCTAAGAATGTACTCTGCTGCAGTCTTACAGGGGATGTACCTACCAAGCATCCAGACGCAGCGGTTCGGACGCTTTTTCCCGGGGTATCCCATAGCGGATGCTCCACAACGTATCCCTTCTGATCTATTAAACAAAAACCGCCCTTTCTACGCATGATGGAAGCAAACGTACAAGCAGACGGTTTATTCATGTCTTGATTATATCAGGAATACCGCTATTTCCGCACAGAAAAATAGCACATTCCGTCCTCGTTGTCCACCATCTCGGCTTCCCCGCGATCGGTGAGCTCGGCAAGATGGGCAAGCGCTTCGCACATGGCAAAGCGCAGCTGGTGGATGCCGAGCTTATCGCCGAAGAGGGCGGTGCAGACCTCGAAGGCGGTTAGCCGTCCGGCTGCGCCCAGCATGCCGGCGATTGCCGTCAGGCGCTCCTCGTGATGAACGAGGAGCGCTTCGATCCGTTCACGGACATGCGTGAACGGGTGGCGGTGTCCGGGATACGCAGTCCGGACATGCAGTTCCCGCAGGCGGCGCAGCCCTGCGAGGAAGAGCGCCAGCGGCCCGGCGTCGCTGCCGGGCAGCAGGCTGACGTTGGGCGAGATTTGCGGCAGCACAGCATCGCCGCAGAGCAGAACGCCGGTGTCGGCATGGAAGAAGGACAGATGCCCCGGAGCATGGTAGGCGGTTTGGACCGCAGATCCATATCCGGTTCCCCATCCGGAAAGGCAGGTCCTCCCCGATGTACGAGACTTGCGGCTGCGGCGTAACTTGGGGAAGAAGCTGTTCAGATGCTCCGGCAGCTGGTCAAGCCAGGATTCCGGCATGCCATGCAGCCCAAAAACGACGGAAGCGCGCTGTCCATAGTAGAATCCGGGCCCCACATCAGCATCGCTTCCTGATGGGCACGCTCGGACATCCAGACCTTCGCACCGTTGCGCTCCTGAAACCATCCGGCCAGCCCATAGTGATCCGGATGATGGTGAGTCAGCACAACCGAGACGATGTCGCTGATTCCGATATCGAGCAGCTCCAGCGCAGCCTGCCATTCCTGCTCCGAGGAGTCCGTACGCGGGCCTGGGTCAAGGATGGTGACACCATCATCTCCCCGCAGCACATAACTGTTCACCCAGCGCAAAGGATTAGACAGCGTAATCTTCACCTGACTGAGCTGATGCTCTTCTATATGATTAATCCCGGGGATTTGTCCCTTCTCTTCCTGATTCATCGTAGATGCAACCTCCATCTGCATTGTGGCTTCAAAACCTGACCCTTTCATCATAAGCTTGTAATCGGGATATGTATACAAAAGGCTGAGCTCGTTTGGAGCGGTGTTCAAAGAAGAAGGCACCCCGTATGGCCCATACCATCTTGGAGATGCCTTTTCTTTAGCGCCTTCCAAGTCCCTCACAGGGACTTGCACACTGCTTTCGCTCCCGCCTTTTATTAGCCTCAATATCATACAACAAACAAAAAACAAGGGAAATCTACTTCTATATATCAAATATCGAACACATGTTCTTTACATATGAGGTATTTAATTACTTTTCTGAAGGTAATTTGTTATTATTTGTCGAATAACTTATTACATCAAATAAAAAAGGGGTAGTTATAAATCATGAAGGATAAGTTAAAAGGGTTAGTGATTGGTATTACAATTGGTTCAATGTTAACAGGAGTCACTGCGTATGCTGCTTCTGGAACAAGCATTAAAGCTGTGATACAAAAGGTTAATTTAATTGTAGATGGCAAAAACAAACAATAACTAAAGCAATAACATATAACAATACAACATATGTGCCAGTTCGGACTTTGAGTAACGCAGTTAGCAAAGATATATCGCTCAGAGGGGATAATCTTTATGTTGGAAAACAGCCAGCAATTAAAGTAACACAAGATAAAGCTGCTAGTCTCGTCTATTCAAAAATAAAAAAGATGCTGACAAGTACAAGCTTCATTTCATGGAGGAAGGAACTGAAGGTAGTCGATACTTAATAAGAGCATATGAGAACATGACAACTCACATAGCTACATTTGGTTGGTATTATGTAGATATGTATAGTGGGGTTGTTTATAAGTGGGATTTGGCAACAGATGAATTAATAAAATTATAGGGATCATTTTTTCGTAAAGCATCCTAAATATCATAAAGCTAAACTTTTCATCCTTTATTGTATTATTTTGTTGCGGTATACGGCTATCTCATTTAGTGAATGGGCACACGTGATTGGAGCTTTAATTTACCATCCCTCAAATAAGAATGGGAATAGAACCCTCGCTTAAAAGCATTGAGTTCTATTCCCTTAATTACTTCAATCATGATTATTAACAGTCACATTTTCAACCAACGATCACCTAACTTAAAATTGAGTCCAAGGTGCCCCCGAAATGTTACTATGAGTCGATGTCGTTGAATAATATCTGTGCTTCGGTGTCGATGCCTTTATTTTAATACCAAAAGTGTCAGTTATAAATCCAACAGCACCTGTTGCAGTCGATTTCCATGTTCCTGATCCATAGTAATACCCACCAGTGATATACCCTGGATTATTGTTAGAAACCTCAGAAATAATCATTACAGGATTCCTATTTACATGAGCATAGGTAACACTCAGTGGTTTAACAGCCACCGAATTATTATGCTCCCAAACCACCGTTAAAGTTAAAGTTGTTGTTTCAATTCCGAAGACATTAAATTTCATCGAATGACTTGCAGATGCCGCAATACCTGATGCAGCGAGCATATTCACATCATTTAGTGAAGTGCCCACACTTTCATTTTCAATGCTTACAGGAACCTCTATTCCATCAACAAAATAATTTTTGTTAATTTCTTTTCCATTTCCCATATCCTTGAATACTTCTTCGTAATTTGCAGTAAACATAAAGGTCACGAAAGCTTTCTGTTGGCTTTCATCTAGATTTTTAAATTGCTCTAATGTCTCTACTGCACCTGTATCTCCTGTACTAATTAAATTTTCCAGATAATCAATATAAGATTCTGGTGTTGAATTTCCCATTGGTTCTGCTGCGGAAGTTGACGATACAAATCCGAGAGATACTATAAACAATAAAGCCGCTAAACTCATTTTACAAATCACTTTCAAAATCATCAGATATTTCCTCCTGGATGCAAAAATGTATGGAATTGGCGCGCCATTGATATTTATGTTAACATATATTCTAGAAAATGGAAAATATATTTTATATTTATTTACAAAGGTGGTAATAATTATGAAATTTAAATCTGTTATTTGGATCATTGTTGGAATTATTGCTGTTCTAATACTCCTCTATTTTCTTACTAATGGAAGATAAAACACAGTGATTTTGTATATGACCATTAGTTCATAGTTTCATCATAATAATACCCACCATGGTGTTTTAGTGGTTGGTATTATTGTATAGAAAAACATTTATTTCAAAGACCTTTTTATTTCACTTAAAAAAAGGTGTATACGCCAAATCCAATCATATAGACATCTTGCTCAACATTATAGTTTACACTGTGATTTCTTGTGTACCAAATAACATCATCTCTTTTATTATTCTTATACTCAGTGTGTCTCCAAACTGCAAATAGAAAACTATTCAAGTATGGCACATCTACCCTTATGTTTCTGAGTTCAGCCAGTGCTCGGCTGTTTAGCATAACAGGGACTCTGAGCACTACATTTTTATTGATAAATTGACTCCATGTGCATATAATTCTATTAAAATCAACCTTCAACAACCTCGCTCTCGAATTGAGAACCTAATACATTTATCCTTGATAATACTTTATCAAGTCCTTCAATATACAAGGTTTATTTAAACGCTCCTTTCACGCCCTTCCAAGTCCCTATCCGGGACTTGCACACCGCTTCCACTCCACTCCAACTCAATGAACGCTCGACTTATACTGGGAAGGGGTAACGCCATCCACTTCTTAAAGGTGGAGCTGAAATGCCGCTCCTCCTGATAGCCGACCAGGCGAGCGACGGCGTAGATTTTCAAATTCTGCTGGAGCAGCTCCTTGGCTTTCTCAATCCGGTATTGATGCAGGTAATCCAGAAAATTGACGCCGAGCTCCTGCTTGAACAGGGAGCTTAAATAAGTATTGGAGATATAAGCCTCGCGGGCGACCGCCTCCAGTGTAAGGTTGGTATTGTATTTCTCCTTGATCAGCTCCAGTACGGACTGCACCGTCCGGTGCAGGGTACGGTTGGAGGAGCAGGCTTCCACAAGATGCTGCATGATTTTTTCACGATGGTAGCCAGCTCTTCCAATGTCTCTACTTGCGGCAGCTGTTCCATCGAATTCACCAGTTGGTTCTTCCACTCAAACGCCCCGATCCGGTGCTCCTTGGCGATTCTTTGCAGACTGATCATAAACGTTGTCGCCCGCAGGTTCACCTCCTGCTTGCTGTAATGGGATTGTGTCTTAAACATCTCCAGCCATGCGTCCAGTTGATCAAGTGCCTGCTCGAAACTTCCATGCCGCAAGTAATCCAGCATCTCCATTTCACATAAGTCAAATCTCTCATTATCCAGAATGGATGTGGACTCCGTACTATTATCATATCCGCTATCTTCGCCCCGCAGCTTCTCGGAATAGAAGAACACGCCGCCTCTGCCTTGATAGAAACGGGACTCCATCGCCTGAACCGACTCCTGATAGGAATCGTGGGCCTGATTGATCGATGCCTTCCATGAACCTAATGCAATACTGACGGTCATCTTTAAATATTTCTCCAAATTTCCCTGCAGCACCCGGATTTGGGGCTCTAATCTTTCTTGGGACGGAGCCGTGATCAACGATGTGTTGGCCGAGCCTCTTCTGCCCCTCTCCGCCATGCTGGCGACCCACAACAGATCGTTGCCTTCCTGGAACACTTCGATCCGCCCGCCATATACATTGTCCAGTGTTTCCTTCACAATGTTAACTGCCGCGTAGCGAAGAAGAACGACATCCCGTTCATCCAATGGAATTTGAGACGTATCCACGCGAATTAGTCCTACCTGAACACCTGCATTCTGGATATCCATCTGCAGCTCCAGCATGAGTCGGCCCCTGTCCTCCAGCGGAACAGCGGGATACCGTGTCCATTGGGACAGGACCTGACTCTTCATTAATGGAATGTTGCGGTTCCAGGATTGGTCCCTTTCCTTAAGCCTGGATTCGCGCGCTTCCTGGAACTCTGCCGCCTTCTTAGCCTCCAGCACTGTCCTAAGAATCTCTTCCGGGCGGCAAGGCTTCAGTATAAAATCGGAAGCGCCAAGTCGAATGGCTTGTTTGGCATAACTGAATTCATTATATCCGCTAAGAATGATCGGCCTGAACTTAAACCCGCGAGACTGCGCCTGCTCGATCAGTTCCAGTCCATCCATATGGGGCATCCGAATATCCGTCAGCAAAATGTCCGGGCTGCAGCTTTCCATGATTGACAACGCCTCGCTGCCGTTTCCCGCTTCCCCGCAAATGACAATCCCGTGGATTCCCAATCAATTAACCGCACCATTCCCTCTCTTACCGATATCTCATCTTCCGCTATGAGCAGTTTCATAAACAGATCAATCCCCTTTCCTCTCCAGATGGATGACGGCACAGGTTCCTTTGCCTTCCCTGCTATCCAGTTCAAGGTAGGCACCGGATTGGAACAATCTCAGCCGATCCTGAATATTCAAAAGCGCGAACCCGGTTCGCAGCTCATCTTCCTTAGCCTCCAAACTGCGGTTCTCCACCCGCTGCAAGCCGGAAAGCAGCTTATGCAGCTGCGACTCTGTCATCCCGATCCCGTTATCCAGCACCTCCAGCACCACCGAATTGTCAAACCCGTACGCCTTCAGGGTAATAAAACCGTTCCCGTTCAGCGGCTCAATCCCGTGTATGATCGCATTTTCGGCCAGAGGCTGCAGAATAAGCTTGGGTATCATAAAGGAGGAAACCTCCTCGGCAATCTCAATCGAAAAATCAAACCTATCCATAAAGCGGCGCTTCTGTAAAAATAAATAATTCCGCACCAGCTCCATTTCCTGTTCAATTGTGAAGAAATCCTTGCCGTCGTTCAGACTGAGCCGGAATACCTGGGATAAGGAGTACACCATGTCCGCTATATCCTTCTCGCCCTTTCTCTCGGCCGTCCAGCTGATCGTATTCAGTGTGTTGTATAGAAAATGGGGGATATTTGCGCTTGCAGCGTTTTCAGTTCCGCTTCCTTCTGCTTCAACTGCGTAGCATACACATCATCGATTAATACCTTGATCCGCTGAACCATCGCATTGTATCCGGTCCCGAGCTCCCCGATCTCATCCTGTCCGGTAAAATGCACCCGCTGCGTAAAATCCCCGTCTGGAGCTTGCGCATGGAGCGCGAAAGCTTCATCAGCGGCTTCGTAATCATATTGGACAACAACCACGTGATGACAAGACTAATCAAGAAACAAAGAACCGCCACGGCGACCGTCAGCTGTCCGATCCGTCCCAGCTCACTCACCAGCTTCTCCCTTGTATTGACCACAACGACATGCCAGCCCGTACTCGGAGAAATCGTCTGTGTAATCATCCAATCCGGCGATTCCTTCCACAGCCCCAGTCTCTCTTCCGTTGAGAACCTTGTTTGAGCCGCTTTCGTCCCGTTATAGGGTAGCTCCGTGTCATATTTTCCGATCCAGCGCTGATCCGTAGCTGTAATGATGAGCCCGTCTTCGCTAATGACAAACATCTCGGTTGCAAGCGTGGGCTGGCCCAGATACAATCGGCCGATACGGGCTGCGTCCACGCCAATCATAATCAGCCCTGCTGGTTTCAAGTTATAGATGTTGCCGATGACGCGCGACAGAACGATTTTGTGATAATGATCCCCGACAAAAATATCGTCCGACGGCTTCACCAACCCATAGACGGGACTGCCCTTAGCCTTGAGCGCAGCTTCATAATAGGGACCCTCCATAAAATGGGACAATGTCATCGCACTCGTAATTCCCGCCTGATTGGTTGCAAACGGTTCCAAATGTTCGTAGCCGGGTTTCAGCGTGTATAATATCATCGATTGGATGGAATCGCTGGCAACCATCATATTGGAGATGGTTTTGAAAGCTTTTGCCGTTCCGCAGGTTGATAATCGGATTCCAGCAGTCTCTGTATCTCATCATCCAAAAAGAGGTTGTTGGAGAAAAACAGCATTTCTTTTGCGACACTGTCGATCTGATCGGCTGTTTTTGAGTGAGCTGATTCTGGGTCTGCTTCATCTTGTCCATCACTTCATTGGACGATATTTCATAAGCGATCCATCCCATAGCAACGATAGTTGCCATCAGAAGCGGAACGAACCAGAACAGCAGCTTAAACCGGATCGGCATGTAAGCATACCACCGCTTGTATCGTGGGGTGTCCTTCATGAATGCAATCACCTGTTTCAGAAGAATATGTGAAGGATTGAAATTACTGTTATTATAGCGGATTCCTTCTGCAAAAAGTTGCGCTCCATCCCAACACCTGAAAAATGCATACATCCATCTGAAATTTTCGGCATGTTGCACACTTCCTCTGCCCGGTATGATGAATCTTGCAAGCTGAAAAATATCAATAAAGGTGGGTTAACCAAATGAAACCTATGAGATTATGGCTGCTGACCGTTATCATGGCTGTCCTTCTGGCAGGCTGCGGCGGCTCCGGCGGAACCACTGCAACCGACCCGGGATCGAATCCGAAACCGGATGAAGCAGACAGATCAAGGCACGAAGACCGAGGAAGCAGTAACATTGAAGATGTTCACAGCTTATGCTGACCGCGCGAACGGCCCGGGAAAAATAGAACAGGAAATCATTGACGCCTACATGCAGGAAAACCCGAATGTCAAAATCGAGGTTGAAGCTTTGCAGGATGAGCCGTACAAAGCCAAAATCAAAGTGTATGCCTCCACGAACCAGCTGCCGGACATTATTCAGGCATGGGGACAACCATCCTTCCTCTCCCCGCTGCTCGACAACGACATGCTGCTCGAATTGAATCCGGCTGACTTTGATGGGAGTCATTTTGTTACTCGGTTCGGTTGACGGCTTCAGCAAAGATGGAAAAATGTACGGATTCCCGGAATACGGACTATGCCGTTCTCTATTACAACAAGAAGATTTTTGACGATAACGGCTTGAAGGTGCCCACCACGGTGTCGGAGCTGCTGGATGTCGTGAAACAGCTGCGGGCCAAGGACATTAACCCTGTAGCGATTAACGGGATGGAAGGCTGGACGCTGCCGATTATGTTCGATTACTATGCACAGCGTGCAAGCGGCGATTTTACACTCATGGATAAAGCCTTTAACGGCGAAATTTCTTTTACGGATCCCGGCCTTATTCAGGGGGCAACAGATATGCTGGCTTTTGCTGAAGCCAAAGGCTTTGCAGATGGCTGGCTGACAGCTGATTACGGCACGGCCAGAAATCTGTTTGGACAAGGACAGGCGGCGATGTTTTTCATGGGGAACTGGGAAGCGAGCTTGGCTACCGATGAGAACTTCTCCGAGGAGTTCCGTCAAAATGTCGGCGCCATCTCCTTCCCTGCATCCGACAAGGGCGCGCAATCGGACATTGCAGCATGGTATGGCGGCGGTTACGCCATCTCCAAGAACACCAAGCATGCGGATGCTGCTATCGCATTCATGAAATACTTCTTCACACCGGATAACTGGCCGAAAAAGTATGGCAATCGGGCGCAGGCACGCCAGCGCAAAAGTTCGATCCATACTTAACGGGTGAAGAGACCGAGCTGCAGAAGCAGCTGATCGATATTTTCACCAATATGACATCGTCAGCGGGCACGCCGCTGCAGGACATTTCCAGCGATGAATTCAAGCAAAAATCGATGGAAATCCATCAGCAGCTGCTGTCTGGCAAAATCACGCCAGAGCAATTCGCCAAGGATCTGGATGCCGCAGCTGCTAAAGCAAACGGCAAATAATAATAATGAAAAACAGGAGCGTTCCAGCAAGGTCTATCAGACCTATGGGTGGGGCGCTCTTTTTCGTCTTGAACAAATTTTTATATGAGACGGAGGATTTTTTTACCTTTGTATGGAATAAATATACTTAGATCTGTTTACATTTGTAAACATAATTAATAAAGGAGGGTGAAATAAGCATGGATCAGGAGTTCCGCAAGAAGATGTTTCGGGAGCCAAGATTGAAGACACCATCCTAGAGCTGGAGAAGCTGAGCCTGTTATGCGAGAGCTACATGGACAAGAGTGAATCCATTGACCGTCAACGGTTCTATGAAGGAATGGCTATCGCCTATACCACCGTCGCTCTAAAGCTGAAAGGAGAGTTTGATTATATTGATCGGGACGTGATCGGTCATCTCTACGAAGCAGCTGCACATAACAAACCCCAGGAACCATCAGCACCTGTTCATACCGGGTCTTGCTCATTCTGCAATCGGAGCAAGGATGAAGTCGGACCATTGGCTCTCGGACCTGGAGTGTCCATCTGTGGGGAATGCCTGGAATTTGGCAAAGAAGTCATGGGAGCGCCACAACCCTGATTCTAAAATTCACCTTGTAACTAGGAGGATCAAGCTTTTTGTCCAGTCGGTTGAATGGGCCACGATTCATCCTTGCCAGCATTCGATGTAGATACTTTAAAAGAATCCTCCTTTTGCGATCTAACAGATCGATGAAAAGGGGGTTTTTGCTCTGCCGTTTAGCGCATGAACATCCCCTATTTACAGGTTTATCATCCGGTAGATGATAACCACCCTTTCGTCTTGGTCGCATAGGCCGCGAATGAAGGTTTCGATTCTTCAGATGAAGAACGCTGTTTTTACGAATTCCCGTTCTTGATTTGTTTCGCCGGGGATCTTGACTCTCTCGCCGTCATTTCAGGAATCGGAGGCTAATCTGCGTTGTAATGGTCTGATAAAACAACCTCTGAAAAATGAATACACTCATCGTAAATTTCCGGCATGTTCACTGCCCTCCGCGCTCGGATACGATAGCAGTATCGGATATTGGGGGCTGCGGAAAGCATTCGGCCCCCAAGTTTATGAAGAACGGAGATGTTGAACACCATGCACAAAGTACTCAGTGACAAAAAGCGATCTTTCTGCTCATCGCTCCGGGCTTGATCTTGTTTATATTCATGATCTGCATCCCGATTTTCATGAGCGCTTATTACGGCTCCACCGATTGGAGCGGCATCGGTCAATACCAATATGTGGGCCTGAGTAATTATAAGGAGATCCTGTTCGAGGATCCTGTATTTTGGAATTCGCTCTGGAATGCACTGCTGCTCACGGCTGCCACGCTTGTGATTCAGCATCCGATTGCCATCCTGCTCGCCATCTTCCTTACGCATTGCGGTAAATACGAGAAGATATTCCGGACCATTTTTTCATCCCCGCCGTCATCTCGATTGTCGTCACCGCCAAGCTGTGGAGTGGCATTTTCCATCCTAACTACGGATTGCTCAACAAATTCCTTGAGGGCATCGGGCTCGGCGTATTGAAGCATGACTGGCTCGGCGATCCGAACACCGCCATCTGGTGCATTATTGTGGTTGTCATGTGGCAAGGGTTTGGATATGCGCTGCTGCTGTACTACTCCGGCCTTCAAGGTATTCCCAAGGATTTGGGGAAGCCGCCAAAATCGATGGTGCAACCCATACACAGCTGTATAGCCGGATTATGATTCCGCTGCTGGCTCCCATGATGCGGGTAGCCATCATCATTGCGGTCACCACCTGCCTTAAACAGATGGAAACCGTATTTCTGATGACGAACGGCGGACCAGCCAACAGCACGCAGTTCTTGGGCAACTATATTTACAAAGTCGCTTTCTCCTCATCCCTTTATGGATACGGGAATGCCATTTCGGTGCTGTTCATCGTGTTCTGCCTGATTCTTACGGTTGTGCTGAATAAAGCTTTGAAAAAAGATGTCGGGGAATTTTAAAAGGAGGGGTTACCGTTGTTTTCAACCATACAGCCATCAGCTCAAAAACCGCAGACTAAACCTGCTTCAAGCCGGATTGTCCGGCGCAGCCCCTGGCCTAGACTAGCACTGTTTGCATTTATGATCGTTGTTGCCTTGATCCAGCTCTTCCCATTAATCTGGCTGGTCGATTACTCGCTTCTGAAGAGCGGGGATTTCTTCGGAAAAACTTTCTGGTATGGCCCGATCCGCCCCAATGGGCAAACTATAAAAATGCGTTCACCTATGGCCGTGTGCCATTATTCTTCTTTAACAGCCTGCTGGTTACCGTTATCACGGTTGCGGCTTCGGCCGTGCTGGCACTCATGATGGGTTATGCCTTTACCCGGATGAAATGGAAGCTGAGCGGCTTCTTTCTCGGTTTCGTCATGCTTGGTATGATCATTCCGATTCACGCCACGCTGCTGCCGAATTTCATCCTGTTTCACAAGCTGGATATGCTGAACAATCTGTTTACCTTGATTCTTCCTTACACGGCAATTGTCATTCCGATCAGCATGTTCATCATGACCGGGTTTCTGGAGACCATTCCCCGGGCCATTGAGGAATCGGCTGTGATGGATGGCGCCAGTATATTCGGCGTTATCTTTAAGATCATCTTCCCGATCACGAAACCAATCGCCACGATCTGCGTGCTGAATTTTATCAGTACGTGGAATGAGTTCATTATGGCCAACACCTTCCTCACCAGCGAGGACATCAAAACGATCCCCTTCTCCATCATGAAGTTTGCAGGAGAGTACTCCTCCAATTACGGTGCGCAATTTGCCGTTATGACCATCATCGCTCTGCCAACCATTCTGATCTATCTCCTCTTCACCGAGCAGATGACCAAGGGCATTACGGCGGGAGCAGTGAAGGGATAGGTCCTGTCTGGATGAAGCAGCAACCTAGAACCCTCGGAAGGCTGCAAGTCCTCTCACATTAGAACCCCCTGAAATCATGAGAGAGACAAACCTGAGGTTTGCTCCTTCTGTTTCAGGGGCGCTCTGTTTCATATATAAGTGGGTCTCATTGCGGAATTCATTCCTCAATCCCGTACCCGGGCAGCTGCCTCGCACGCACGCTGGATGGCTGCCGCGGCCGGGAGATTGACCTTAACTCCGTCTTCGCGCATCCATTCGACCTCGCCGGAAGCCGCGCCACGTCCAATGATCAGGCGCTGCGGAGCGCCTGCGAGATCGGCATCCTTGAACTTCACCCCGGCACGCTCATCACGGTCATCCAACAGCGGCTCCAGACCCGCCTTGATCAGCTCCTTGTATATATGCTCAGCCAGCTTCATCTGGGCCTCATCCTTAACCGCAACAGGAATAACGTGAACTTGGAACGGAGCTACGGACATCGGCCAGACCAAACGCTCCCCGAAATCCGCTGCTCGGCGATGGCAGCCATGACGCGGGAAACGCCGATACCATAGCAGCCCATAATAAGCGGTTTCTCCCGTCCATCGGAATCGAGGTACATGCCATTCATAACTTCGCTGTATTTCGTCCCCAGCTTAAAGACATGACCCAGTTCGATCCCGCGATGAAACTGAAGCGGAGCGCCACAGCGCGGACAAGGCTCTCCTTCCTTCACATTCCGGAAGTCGCCGATGTATTCCAGTGAGAAATCATGTCCGGGGCGAACCCCTTCAAATGAACATCAACCTGATTGGCTCCTGTTATGTGGCTGTCATAGAGGCGACTTCGTAATCGACGAGTACTTTCAGTGACAGGCCTACGGTCCCGCAAACCCCACCGGAGCTCCCGTCGCCTGCACCACTTCTTCGGCGCTCGCCAATTCTGCAAGCTCCGCCTTCAAGTAGGACTTCACCTTGGTTTCATTCGCTTCACGGTCACCCCGGATCAGCACGGCATACAGCTGGCCGTCCACTTGGTAGATCAGTGTCTTGATCAATTGCTCCGGGCCCACTTGAAGAAAGTCCGTCAGTTCCTGGATGCTCTTCACATTCGGTGTGACTACCCGCCCGATGGCCGAATCGCCGTCGACCTTCACCGAATCCACGCTGCCCTGCCTCGCTGGAACGACGGATTCGGCACGTTCCAGATTCGCCGCATAACGGCAGTCGCTGCAGGATACAACGGTATCCTCGCCAATATCTGCAAGCGCCATAAACTCATGGGTCTCTCCTTGTCCGCCGATGGCACCGGCATCCGCTTCCACCGCCCGGAACGTCAGACCGCAGCGCTCAAAGATTCGTTCATACGCTTCATACATGCTCCGGTAGGACACATCCAGGCCCTCCCAGTCCCGGTCGAAGGAATACGCATCCTTCATCAGGAACTCCCTCCCCCGCAGGAGGCCAAAACGCGGACGCCGCTCGTCCCGGTACTTGCTCTGAATCTGGTACAGATTGATTAAGCAGCTTCCGATAAGAGGAAATTTCTTGACGCACAATCGACGTGATCACTTCTTCGTGGGTCGGTCCGAGCACAAACTCCCGGTCATGACGGTCATGCAGCCTGATAAGCTCCGGACCGTAAACGTCGTACCTGCCGGATTCCTTCCACAGCTCAGCAGGTTGTACTAAGCATCAGCATCTCCTGTGCTCCTGCCGCATCCATTTCCTGGCGAATAATCCCCTCGATCTTTCGCAGGACCCGCCATCCGAGCGGCAGATACGAGTAGATCCCTGCCGCCGTCTGACGGATATAGCCGCCACGGAGCATCCATTGATGGCTCAGCGCCTCCGCCTCGGACGGCATATCCCTCATCGTTGTCATCAATAATTGGCTTTGCCACATGTTCCTCATACTCCTTTTTCATCCATGAAATTACCTGCCGAACGCAAAAAGCACATCCGCCTCCTAGGGACGAATGTGCTCGTGGTACCACCCTGATTCGATCTTGTCCGACGTATAAACCAATCTTCCAAGAAACTCAATGCGGCGATAACGGGCCCGGGTAGCACCGCTTGTTCACGGCGCAACTACAAGGTAGGAAGAACGCAGTCGGACGGTTGGAAGCCTTTCAGCCAAGGGCTTCTTCTCTGTCACGCCGAGGGTTGCAATTCTCATGTCCTTGATGATCGTTATTCACGGGAAATTCATTTTCCAATACATTACAGCCGGGAAACCGCAATGTCAAGCACAAATAGGCTGGGCCCCTTTATTTAATGGGCTATATGGTCCAGCACTTGCTGCAGTATGCCGATGACATGCTCATCTTCATACGTGTAATAGTATGTATTGCCATCCCTGCGGTACTTCACCAGTCTCAAGCTGCGCAAATAGCCGAGCTGATGGGATACCGCCGACTGGCTCATGCCAAGCACCTCGGCGATATGGCCGACAGGACACTCCTCTTGCGACAGCAAGTGGAGAATCCGGATTCGCGTCGGATCCGATATGGCCTTCAGAAGACGTGACGCTTCCATGGCCTGGTCTTCATGCAGCAGCTCATGGTGCTCTTTTTCCATAAATTTATCCCCTCTTCTCCGTGATACCTTAACAATTTCGCGGGCATCCCGCGACACTCCTGCCTAAAGCGCGGAGCCCCGGTGTCTTTTGCCAAGGGCAATCCTGCGTTATTAAGCCCCTTCGCTATAGAGCCAATCATACTTGCCACACAGTAGTAGCCCAGATGATCTTCCTTACCTTAAGCTCCGTTACATCCACGAATCGAAAGCCTGCAGCGACGGCAGCGACGGCTCTCTTTTTCAACACCACTTTACCGTACTTGACCGCTTGTTTCAATTCATAACCAAATATCGGGTCTCCCTAGCACCTCAGCCTGCGACTGACCCATGAGGACCTCCCGGCTGTTAAAACGTAATGTCCAAGCCACCTCTCAATAAATTGGATAAATCCAGTTGACAATACACGCATTCGGTCATACTATAGGCATAAAGTTGCTTCGAGGAAACAATATATGCTCGGCCCAATTTATTAGGGAGAGGTTAAACTTTATGGATGAGACAAAACATCTTCAGCACTTGCAGCAGGCAACGCTCGGAGAGCGCTTCCTGATTGAAAAGGTAGATATCCGTGGAGAGCATAAACGGCGGCTTCTGGACCTCGGATTTGTTCCGGGTTCCGTGATTGAGGTTCTGAAAGCAAGTCCGCTCGGTGATCCCACCTCTTATAGAGTAGCAGGTACCGTCATTGCATTAAGAAAAGAAGAAAGTCAGTTAATCTGGGGTAAGGTGATGTCATCATGAGAACTTATACCGTTGCGCTGGCGGGAAACCCGAACACGGGAAAAAGCACGCTGTTTAATGCCCTGACTACCTAAAGCAGCACAAACAACTGGTCCGGCAAAACGGTCAGCCTGGCGAGCGGCAATTATGAATACAAGGACACCCGCTTCCGGTTTATCGATCTGCCGGGAACGTACTCCTTGTTCTCCAACTCTGCGGACGAAGAAGTGGCGCGTGATTATATTATTTTCGAGAAACCCGACGTTACGCTGCTGGTCCTGGATTCAACCGCTCTGGAAAGAAGTCTTAATTTGGCGCTTCAAGTGCTGGAAATGACCGATCGGGTCATCGTATGCCTTAACCTGATGGATGAAGCGAAGAAAAAGGCATCAAAATTGACGCCCGCAAGCTCACGGATCAGCTCGGCGTTCCTGTCATTCCGATATCGGCCCGAAACAATGACGGACTGGACACCTTGTCCGAGCAGCTGCTTCTCATGTGTACAGGACAGACTCGGACGACACCCTACCGGATGAAATACAACGAACAATTGGAGTCTCAGATTTCCAGGCTCGAGTCGGAATTAAGGGACATCTTTGGGGATGAATATCCCTCCAGATGGCTTGCGATTCGCTTTCTTGACGGAGATCAGAAGCTGATTGCAACACTCAAGCACAGATTATCGGTTTCGGATAAAGGAGGGATGACACATGGAGCAGCTCAAGCGCTTGGAAGCTCTAACAGCGGCCATTCCTGCTGAGCAGGTAGAGGATGTACGAGAAGACATCGTAGGCGAGTTGTTCAAAAATCGCGCGAGCTGTGCAGTGACGCCGTGACCGTGACCAACCGGGAGCTTCTGTACCGTTCCGAGCGGCTGGACCGCATCTTCACCTCCAAGCTGTGGGGATTCCCGATTATGCTGGCCATGCTTGGCATTATTTTTTACTTAACGATAGCCGGGGCTAACGTGCCATCTTCCATGCTGGCGAGTTTCTTCGGCTGGATTGAAGGATACCTGACCTTGGCCTTTCAAGCGCTTCATGCTCCGGATTGGCTCCATGGGATCCTGATCCTCGGATTGTTCCGGGGTACCGCCTGGGTCATCAGCGTGATGCTGCCTCCGATGGCCATCTTCTTCCCGGCTTTCGCTCTGCTCGAGAATTATGGCTATTTGCCACGGGTTGCGTTTAACCTGGACCGTCTGTTCAAAAAACGGGAGCACACGGCAAGCAGTCCCTTACCATGGCGATGGGATTCGGCTGTAATGCTGCAGCCATCATGTCCACCCGGATCATTGAATCGCCGCGGGAGCGGATGCTCGCCATCCTGACAAATAACTTCGTGCCCTGCAATGGACGCTGGCCGACGCTGATCCTGCTGGCCTCCTGTTCATGGCTGCAGGCTTTTCAGGTGGAGCCCAGACGCTCGTGACCGCTTCCGTTGTCATGGGCATGGTGCTGATCGGTGTCGTTGTCACACTCTCGGTATCATGGGGTTATCCAAAACCGCTTTGAAAGGCGTTCCTTCCCATTACACGCTGGAACTGCCTCCATACCGGAAACCTAAAATTCTGAATACCATTCTGCGGTCTACCCTGGATAAAACCATCTATGTCCTGCGCAGAGCCATTATCGTAGCGGCACCCGCAGGTGTGCTGACCTGGATTCTCGCCAATATTCATATTGGCGATTCCAGCATTTTGCTTCATTTTGTTCATTTTCTTGATCCGTTTGCCCAAGCACTCGGACTCGACGGCTTCATTCTTATGGCCTTTATTATCGGACTTCCTGCGAATGAGATCGTGCTGCCGATCCTGCTCATGGGGTATTTGGCTACAGGTTCTCTCACTGAGGTTACCGATATGTTTGCCCTTAAGCAGATCTTTCTGGATCAAGGCTGGACCTGGCTGACCGCTCTTAACATGATGCTGTTCTCACTGCTTCACTATCCGTGCGGAACCACGCTCGTCAACATCTGGAAGGAAACCAAAAGCGCCAAGTGGACGTTCCTGTCCTTCGCCATCCCGACCGCAATCGCGATCGGTGTCACGTTCATTGTTGCGCAGGTGGTCCGGGCGCTGGGCTGGGTTTAAGTATAACAATAGCATGTACAATAATAACAACGAGCCGCATCAAGAAAATTCTTGGAGCGGCTCGTTGTTATTTTCTCTATCTGCATGTTATGAAACCCTATCCTATCCCAACTTTAACCTTTAACCGAACCTGCGGCGATGCCTTCCACGATTCGATCACTGAGGAAGAGGAACATCAGCAGGATTGGCAAGATACTGATCATCAAGGTTGCGCCAATGGCGCCCCAATCGGTGGTGTACTGTCCGATAAAGTTCTGAACGCCCACCGTCAGCGTCTTAAACATGTCCGAGCTAATGAAGGTGTTTACAAATATGAATTCATTCCAGTTGTATATCATATTGATGATGGCTGTCGTTGCCAGAACCGAGCCCGTCATCGGAAGAACAATCCGGAAAAAGACCCGATGAACCGAGCAGCCGTCCATCACCGCCGCCTCTTCCACTTCCTTCGGCAGCGTATAATAGAACCCCAGCAGAATCATAATCGTAATCGGCATGTTGAAAGCCACGTAGGACAATATCAAAGATATCGGATGGTCCGTCAATCCCACTTTGTTAAAAATGCTGAACAGCGGGATCAAGGTGGAATGCACCGAGTATCATCATCGCAACCATAAACAATCCGAGGACAAAGGAACTGCCCTTCCACTTCATTCTTGTAATGGCAAACGTAACGAGGCTTCCCAGGATGACCGTGAGCGCCGTCGCTGCAACGGTAATCCAAACGCTGTTCAGGAAATATACGCTTATATTTCCTGCGCTCCATACCTTCTCGTAATTCTCCCAACGCGGATTCATCGGGAGGGACAGAGGAGGCAGATCGAATACTTCCTGGTTGTTTTTAATGAGAACAGCAGCAGCCATACGAGCGGAAACAGCTGAAATACGGCTACACCGATCAGCACGACATACAGCAGCATGTAGCCAAGCTTGCGTCCCGCTCCATTTCCGGATCGGGCACGCCCTTCCTGGAGCTGTCCTGTGGCTCCGGATATCATGAAGCATCCCTCCTTATGAATATTGGATCGTTTCTTTTGATGCCGTTAATTTACGAATGACCCACGTTACGATCAGGCAGATGACAAGCAGGAAGAACCCGATGGCGCTGCCGTAACCGAAATCATAAGCGCGGAAAGCCGTGTGATACATATAGGACGCCATCACTTCACTCGAGCCGTTAGGCCCCCGTCTGTCATGACAAAGATCAGATCAAAGTACTTCAGGGAACCTACCACCGCAAGCACGATCGTAACCTTGATCACTTCCATGATGAGCGGAAGTTTGATTCTGAACGCGATCTGCATGGAGGTTGCTCCATCGATTTTTGCTGCCTCCACAAGCGAAGCCGGAATATTCTTTAATGCCGCATAATAGATCAGAATATAGAAACCCGCATACTGCCACAGAATCGGAATAAACAATGCAAACAATACGAGTGACGGCTCGGCAAGCCATAAGCGGATTCGATATCCCGATGGATTCCAGGAAGCTGTTCACAATCCCGTTGGTCGGATGATAGATGCGAAGCCACAGCTGGGCAATTGCAACCGATGACAACAGCATCGGGATCAGATAGATTTTACGGAACAGGTTGGCGCCTTTGATCTTCGAGGCCAGCACCATCGCTACAGCCAGATAGATAATAAGGCTGGCAGCCGAGAATACGGCTAACAGCAAGGAGTGCCATGCGCTGTCCCAAAATTTCCCGTCCGTAAGCAGAGCCTGGTAGTTATCGAGTCCGATAAAGGTCATCGCGCCGATTCCGTTCCATTCGTTCAGTCCGTAATAAGCGGTCAGGATGATGGGAATGTAGACAACGGCCATAATGACAAGCAGAGCAGGCAGTACATACAGCGCGATGATTTTTTGTTGGACATCACTTTATCCAAAGTGTCCGACTCCTTTCTTCTTATCGTCTTGAGGAAAGATTATCCGGCAATAGCTGCCGGATAATCAGGTCCTGTTTCTTGGTTGTCTGAGTCTTATTTGCCTTTGGTAATCACTGCATCATGCTCTTCGGAGAATTTCTCCGGCGTTACGGCTTTACCGAAGAGTGCCTGGATCATGTTCAGATGCGTTTCAGCGGCATTGGCCTCCATTTGAACGTCTGCGAACAGCGTGATGCTGCTGGCCTGGTTCATTTCATCAAACAGATCAATGTACAGCTGTGGAAGCTCCAGGGTGGATGTATCGACTTTGGTTGCTGGAATGACGCCTGCTCCTATAACCGATTGTTCGCCCCATTTGGTTACGAAATACTCAACAAACTTCTTGGACTCCTCTTTCACCTTGGAGTTTTCGCCGATGAACAAACCTACGCCCGGTCCACCTACCCAGCTGTTGATATCGCCTTTTCCGCCTTCAACCGTCGGGAACTTGAAGAATCCGACACTGTCGCGGAACTCTTTCGGGATCTCCTCATTTGTTGTAAAGTTCGGCAGTTCCCAAGTGCCCATCATATACATCGCTGCTTTGTTGTTCAGGAATTCGGATTTGGCTTCCTCGTTGGACAAGCCGTTGAATCCTTTGACAAATGCGTTGCTGTCCACCAAAGATTGAACCTCGGCGGCCGCCTTTACAAGCGATTCATCCTTGAAAGAACTGGCACCGCTAATCGCATTGGCAAGCGCTTCTTGCCCGCCGATCCGGTCTGCCAGATACATGTACCACAGGGATCCGGTCCAGCGATCCTTATTCCCGAGTGCAATCGGGGCAATCCCGTTATCCGAGAGCGTTTTCACGATTGTCTTGAATTCCTCGTAGGTTTGTGGAACCTCCAGGTTAAACTGTTCAAAAATCGCTTTATTGTAATATACGGGAGCGATATTGAATTCTAGTGGAAGCGCATACGTTTTGCTGTCAATGGCATAAGCTTCGGTGGTAAACTACAAACTTGCCATTCAGCTGACCCTCAAGCAAATCGTCTACAGGAGCAAACAGATTGCCTTCGACATAAGGTTTCAGGAATCCGGCTGCCCAGGTTACTCCAACGTCCGGAAGCTCATTCGAAGCAGACAGCACTTTCAATTTGTTTTTATACTGCTCATTATCCAGTACTTCCTGTTTGATCGTAACGTTAGGGTTTTCCTTCTGATATTCTTCGATAATCTGATTCACAATTTTGTTCTGTCCGGCGGATACGCCAGCTGGCCACAAGTGCATGAAGTTCACCGTAACTTTATCGCCTTCGCTGCCACCGTTGCCGGAATCTCCTGTGCTGCTGTTGTTAGATCCACAACCAGCCGCTACCAGAGCGAGACACAATGTCAGAAGCAGAACCGTCCATTTTTGTTGAACACGTTTACAACCCCTTTTCTAGTATGCTGTTCGCGTAATGAAACCGCTTTAATCAAATTGTATCAGTGAGGGGATGATTCTATAAGGTCATAACGATTGGGACTAATTCCACTATTATTAGATTTCTTCTCCGCTGTCCGATACGCTCTGGCGATATTGGCTCGGGCTTACTTCCTCAAGGTCGCGGAACACTTTCACAAAATATTTTGACGTCTGGTAACCCACCTTCTCCGCAATCTCTGAGACAGGCAGCGCTGTGCTTAGGCCAGCAGCTCCTTGGCCCTCTGCACTCTGCGGCGCGTCATATATTCACTGAAGGTGAGCCCTGTCTGCTCTTTAAATAACACGCTGAAATAGCTGGAGTTCAGGTGCAGCACCTCGGCCACTTCCTTCAGCGATACCGAATCCTGGAGATGCAGGTCTACATACTTCAGTGCTTCCTGCACCTGGATGCTGTATCCCTTATCCTGCTGTGCTGCCTCCAGCAGTTTCGGATCCACCAGTTTCTCCATTCGCTCAATCCGTTCTAGTTTATCCCCGCGCTCGAGCGCTGACTCTACTGCGGCTACCAGTTTTCGTTTATCCAGCGGCTTCAGAAGATAATCCACCACGCCGTACTGCAGTGCTTTACGGGCATAATCAAATTCCGAATAGCCGGATATCACGATGATGACCGGGGATGCTCTAATTCATGCAATCTTTCAATAAGCTCAAGTCCTCCAATCTCAGGCATGCGGATATCGGTCACCACCAGGTGAGCCACTTGCTCCTGCAGCCACTGGAGCGCCTCTACACCGCTTGCAGCCGTTGTTATCCGGCATCGGCCGGATGACCAAGCCTCCAGCGTCTTCCTTACGCCTTCTCTCGTTCTCGGTTCATCATCAACGATCAGTATCGTTTTCATGCTCTTCCCCTCCCCTTTATGGCCGGAAAATCATTCGGTATTTCAAATGAGATGGTGGTTCCCTGACCAACCACGCTGTCAATGTGCAGATGGCTTGCTCGGAAGCGTAGTACAGCCGGATTCGCTGCTCTACATTGGCAAGGCCGACCCCGCTGTTTTTAGAGGATGCCGCATAACCTTTTTCCATCGATGAATAAAGAGTGGCTACCGTTTCCTCGTCCATGCCGGGACCGTCATCGGTAATTGTGATGACCGTGTATCCCGGATGATCAGCAGCTTGTGCACGCACGATTACGGTGCCTGGACCCAGCCTCTGCTCCACCCCGTGCAGAATCGCATTCTCCACGATTGGCTGAATCAGCAGCTTTGGAATCGGCACATGACGGCTCGCTTCATCTGCCTCAATTCTCCAGGACAGCCTGTCCAGCATCCGCATTTTCATAATCATCAAATAACGCTCCGCATGGTCAAGCTCATCCCGGATCGATACCCATTCATCCTCGTCTTTTCTGTTGATAACGTAACGGAACAATCCAGACATCGCGACCACGATTTGAGCCAGTTCCTCTTCCCCTGATCATCCAAGGCCCAGTAAAACGCTTCCAAAGTATTGAAAAGAAAGTGCGGATTGATCTGCGCTTGCAGAGCCTTAAGCTCCGTTCGGCTCTGAATAATCTCCTTCTCGTATACAACCTCGATTAATTCGTTCAGCGAGTCAACCATCTGGTTGTACGAATTGTTAAGCTCATTGATCTCCATTGTCTTCGAGGTGACCGGAATCGGTTTAAGGGTTCCCAGCCTTACGCCGCGCATGGCTTTGATCAGATTCAGAATCGGCCGGATGATCATGGTGGTCAGGATAAAGCTTAAGAATAGAAACAGCAGCGCACCGACGCCCCCGGATACGATAATCGCGGTCCGCAGCACCGCTATGCCTTCGGTAGTATAATCCACAGGCGTCAGGATAACCAGGTTCCACCCCGTCGCCTCCGACTGCTTCTGCACGGCGATGAAGTCCTCATTGCCAATGGCAACCGTCTCCCCTTCACGATGCAGAACATCCTTCGCGTCCACCGCTGTCGCAAAATCCGATGATATTTCATTTCCCGCCTGATCAAACAGCCCCATCGTTTCACGCGAATCGCCAGCCGTGCCGCCAGTGGAATCAGCAAGCGCAAAATAATCCTTCTCCAGCTTCACAAGCAGGTATCCGCCATGGGCAAAGGAATGGTCAATCAGCCGGATTCTCCGAACAGCCACCACCACCTCCGGGTCCTTCGGATCCTGTCCGAACCAAACCAGCCTCCCCTTTCCCGCATCGGCCGCCAAGATCCAATCGACCCCGACCCGGCTCGTCAGACTGCCTTCATCCAGCGGAAACAGCCGCGTAGTCCGTCGTATATAATTCAAGTGAACGAATGCCTGTAGCGTAAGATTCATATTTGCGGACCTCCTGCTGGAGCGATTGCCGTTCTCCGAAGCTGATCGGCTTGCCAGCAGTTTCCTGTGCCAGATAGCGCTGAACCGTTGCGTTGGTAGAAATTTGCGCCGTGAGTGTATCCACCTGCTTGAGCAGCGCATCCAGCTTGCCTGTTGCCTGCACAGCCGTCTGCTGAATATGCTTCTCGGCGCTGTTGCGCAGCAGTACGGATACCTGGTCGTATACAAAAACCCCGACTAATGCCAGCACAATGATCATCACCAGCATAAATCCAAGGAAGATTTGATTCCGCAGTGTATTCAGCCTGCCAAACCTGTTCAAGTTCTCGCACTCCCTTTCGACTAGGAACTGTTATTCACTATACACAATCTTGCCGAAGTTAGGGAGTCCTCGTCAACCCGAAGCGGGTTGCATCTATATGTACTTTTTCACTAAAAAAGGCAGCGCGCAGTTTAGGTTTCCCTCGCACTTCCTCTTATGATACAGCTCCATATGATGGGCTATACCGGATATAATTCCTGATGCTGTTCAAGCTCTCTTCTGCATTCGTTACATAAACCTCTTACGGCATAAGCATCATCCGCGCAGAAGGTCAGTTGGCGCTTGTGTCGGCATCGACTGCAGGGCTGAGCGTTATTTTCGCTGCCGATTTTCAAGTTTGCTTTTGATTTTAACTGGATGACGTTGCTTCCCTAACGCTGCTCGACTTACGCTTCATTCCTGTAACGGCGAAGACAACAAGGATGACAACGACCATGGTTCCCAATATCCATCCCACGTTTATTCCACCTCCAACATGTGCAGGCTATTTGTACTAAATAGCTAGTCTACCCGATTCATTTTCACATGACATTCGATATGTAGTTACGCTCCAAACCCGTTGCCATTTATTAAGAAGCAGCTACCATCCATTTTAACACAAAAAGCCTTCTCAATCCCGGTAAGAATCGGGAAGGAAGGCTTTCGCTGTGCTTTCGTTACGTGCAATAAGCATGGTGTCAGATCTTCAACTCACCGAGTTTTATCAACTCAACGACAGCTTGCGAACGGCCCTTAACATTTAGCTTCTGCATGACATTGGAGATGTGGTTACGCACCGTCTTCTCGCTAATAAACAACTGCCCGGCGATATCGCGAGTCGTTTTGTCTTGCACTAGCAATTCAAATACTTCGCGTTCACGGTGGGTTAACAAGAACTTGCTATTATGGTCGGTCCCCTTCAATGGTGTCACCCCTCCTTGCCCGGGTATGTGTGGTCTAACAAGGGTAAGGGATACAGTCAACTCATCTTATGTTGGAGAAGGGGGAAGGTGCGGAAGGGGCCATCAATTTGGGCGCTGGGTTCATGTTGATGATTTTTATCCTTGATTCCTCCCGAAGGTTCCTTTATGATGTGGGGAGTAAAAATTATTTTCTTTATTTTTCATTTTTTAAAAATAATTTTCAAATCAGATCCCATCCGTTATGCCCACAAATAAGCTCACCGGGAACCTTGAAGGAGGCTTTTGATGACACCAATCTTGCATATTATCTCTGTCGAAAAGGAAAGCCTGCCCCGTCAGGAACGACGGCTCGCAGAGTTTATTTTGACAGCTCCATCCGAGATTGTGCATATGGGCATTAAAGATCTTGCAGATCAGTGCGAGGTCAGCGCTGCCACAGTCACCCGCTTTTGCAAGAACTTTCAGTGCAAGGGATATCCTGATTTCAAGCTCAAGCTTGCCGCAGAGATCGCCCATGCCGAGTTGGCTTCACGCACAGGAAGCACCCGTTATCAGGACATCGTTGCAGGCAATCCGCTTGCCGGAATCGTAGAGGCGATTGAATCCAATCACCTGACGTCGATTCGGGATACGACAGAGCTTCTGGATTTGGGGCAGCTGGAGCGCGCAGTGGATGCCCTATGCCGGGCAAAACGCATTGACCTGTATGGTGTGGCAACGTCCTCTATTGTGGCACAGGACTTTTACCAGAAGCTGATCCGGATCGGGAAAAACTGCACCGCTTTTGCAGACTCCCACATGCAGATCACCTCAGCCTCCACGCTGACTTCAAGTGATGTTGCCGTGGCCGTTTCATACTCCGGCGAAACGCCGGAAACCATCGATGCGTTGGCGTGTGCCAAAGACACAGGCGCATTTACGATCAGCGTTACTTCCTACCGAAGCAGTGCCATCTCCTCCATGGCGGACATTACACTGTATTCGTCCTCGCTGGAGGAAGGAATGCGCCGAGGTGACATGGCCTCTCGCATTGCCCAGCTTCACATTATAGACATTCTGTTCATGGGTATGGCCAGTCGGGACTTCTCCACGTATGTTCCCCGTCTGGAGCAGTCATATCTTAATGTTCAAAACTATCGCAAAAGCCGAGGAGGACAATAACTAATGAATATTTACACATTCCGCGATGAAGAACAATTCGTGCAAACGGGCGCAAACCTGATCACCAGTTTACTGCACACCAATCCGCGCGCTACACTGGGACTGGCTACAGGCAGCACACCCGTTGGGCTCTATGCCAAGTTGATTGAGATGCACCGTCAAGGGCTTGTCAGCTTCGCGCAGACCACAACATATAATCTGGACGAATATGTGGGCCTGCCTGAGAATCATCCGGAGAGCTACCGCACCTTCATGAATGAAAAATTCTTCAACCATGTAGATATCCAGATCGAACGGACTCATGTGCCGAATGGCAATGCGGCCAATCCGGAAGAGGAATGCCTGAATTACGATAAAATGCTTGAAGAATTCGGACCTGTTGATCTCCAACTCCTCGGCATTGGACATAACGGACATATCGGTTTTAACGAGCCGGGTGAAAGCCTCAGCGGCGGGACTCATCTGGTAGAGCTTCAAGAGAAAACTCGAAACGCCAATGCTAGATTCTTCCCAACGCTTGCGGATGTTCCGACCCACGCCATCACGATGGGGGTTGCTACCATCCTCAAAGCCCGCCAAATCCTCCTTCTCGTCCGGGGAGAAGATAAAGCCGAGATTGTACATCGTGCGTTGAAAGGGCCTATCACGACCGAGTGTCCGGCATCACTTCTTCAGTGCCATCCGAACGTTGTTGTGCTGTTGGATCAAGGCGCAGGGAGATTGCTGGTATGAGCAGCGAAGCCAAGAATGCTGTCCAATTGTTGTATGGTCAAGTACTGACGCCCAGGGGCATCCGTACAGACGGTGTGCTGGCCATTCAAGGCGAGAACATCGCATACGCTGGTGATGTTTCCGAGCTCCCTGCAAGCCTTAAACAGGCAGCCGCAGAGGTTATCCATCAGTCCGATGGCTATATCGTGCCTGGCTTTATTGACATCCATGTTCACGGCGGTAACGGTGAGGATTTTATGGACGCAACGAAGGATGTTTTGGATCAAATTACATCCTTCCACAGCTCTCAGGGCACCACGGCGATGCTTGCTACCACGATGACTGCGCCTAAAGAAGCAATCGATCGGGTACTGAAGGAAGTAAGCGACTACCGTAATCAGGGCATGTCTTATACCAGACTGGAAGGCGTCCATCTCGAAGGCCCGTTTATCAGCCCAAAATGGCCAGGTGCGCAAAATCCGGAGCATATCGTCCACGCGAATATTAGCTGGCTGGAAGAATGGGTATCTCAATATCCGGGGCTGGTTCGTCAGGTCACCCTTGCACCCGAGCGTGAAGGGGCACTAGAGGCAATCTCGTGGCTGGATCAACACGAAATCGTGGCTGCCCTGGGTCATACGGATGCAACCTATGAGGAAGTAGAAGCCGCTGTCGAGGGCCTTAGTCATGGCGTGCACACGTTTAATGCGATGACAGGGCTTCACCACCGCAAGCCAGGCGTGGTTGGTGCGATGCTTAGCGATGATCGGTTAAGCTGCGAAATCATTGCAGACGGCATCCACGTCCACCCCGCGGCAATTCGGATACTGGCCCGCATGAAGCAGGATGGGAATCTGATTCTCATCACGGATGCCATGTCGGCTACTGGCATGCCTGACGGCGAATATACGCTGGGTGATTTGCCCGTTGTTGTTGAGAAGGGCATTGCCACGCTCAAGCATAACAGAGACAGTCTCGCGGGCAGCACATTAACGATGATTAAAGGGTTCCAGCTGCTGGTTCGGGAGGTTGGACTCAGCATTGAGCAGGCCTCCACCATCGGAAGTATGAATCCAGCCAGAAAAATTGGCATCGCCGATCGCACGGGATCGCTTGAAGTAAGCAAACTCGCCGACATCCTCGTTCTTTCCAGCGATCTTGAGCTGCAAGGAGTATGGATTCAAGGACAACGCAAACATTAAGGTATAGCATTCATTATAAATAGCAAAGGAGCCGCCTAGGATAGGATGATTTCAATCCTACAGGGCAGCTCCTTTTTGTATAGAAATTTTACTACTGTTTCGATTGCCGCCAAACCAACCGTCGTCCGTATCATTTTTAGTCATGTTGCCGCGTGTATCATTCATACCATCACGAGTTCCTACATTAAGCGGGAACACACGGTTAATCCATGACCCAAAATCACGGGAAAGTGTTCCAACCGTATTCTTGGCGTTACCCCCGTTACAAAACCTTTGGCATGCTGATAAAATCCCTCATCTGTGGAAACATATACTTGACTGATATGTGGAGCGGTTTTACGAATCTTGTTCGTAATTTCATGACGCACATGCTGAGGAACCTCTTCACGAGCGCTCATCATGCCCATGTTGTTTCCGTAAGTTCCATAAGGCACTCCATTGATGCCAGTTCCCATATGAGTATTGTTTACCGTCCCGTCGGTACCGGTAAGACTGTTGGTACGCGTGCCGTACCCCATATAATCATTGGTACGAGTTCCGTTAGTACCCATAAGTCCGTTATTGCGCGTTCCGTTTAACGTATTATAGTTGCTGCCGCCAAAACCGCCATTCGTCGTCGTTCCGTTAACGCCAAAGCCGCGGTTATCGGCGGTTCGGCCAAGACCTGTTGTGTTTTCTACAGCACGAGTGGTATTCTCCACGACACGCTCTGTGCCTCTAGCCATATTGCTCAGAAGCCCCACACTGCCTGTACCCGAAGTGTTGAACGTACGGTTCCTCACATTCGTTTTGTTCATGCCTGTCATTGAACGGCCGTCAGAACGGTTTGCCGTGCTCATACCCGTAACATGTCCATCAATGCTGTTGGTGTTCGCGCCCTCTTTGGGCAGCGAAACATACGCGCTGTGATTGGTTACGAATACATGTGCAGGACCCATGCCACTAATATCCGACACTTTTTGGGACAGCGTCTTGCTGTACTTCAGGTTTGTCAGGTCATGCTGCTGGGTGCTGCGAACGTGCTGGTTGTTGTTCCGCACGGAGTTCACACCAACACGACCCTTGTCCACGTTGTTTGTACGTGTCGTGTTGCCGTCTGTGGTGTTGCCGCATCCTGCTACCGCAGCCATACTGAGGAGCAATGCTGTGGAGACGGTCAGGTTGAGGGCTTTGGATTTAATCATGATTCATCCTCCATCTCTATAATAGGTGTATTAACATCGTTTAGGATGACCTTGCGCCGGAATCGGTATGCTGAAAGGTTTTAACATGGAAGATTACTGCTTATCATGCCTAATTTTATGTACAAAAAACACCGATCAGATCATGATCGATCCATCGGCGTTTGATTGTTCTATTATGAAGAGGACTGCTGTGCCTGTATTCTGGCATAATCCATAATATCGGCTAGCGACCGCTCCAGAGGGTACTGTGAATTCCAGCCCAGCGCTTTAAGAAGCTCGGTACCCTGCTGCCCCCGGTTCCTTTATTTAATGAATCTAATGAGAGGGGAGCGGATTCGGGACCCCAATCCATCGGCACGGCTGCCTGTGTATGCAGGAGCAGTGCCTCAGCGAGCTCTCCAAGGGTATGTTCCGTACCGGAACTGATCGGATAGGTCATCCCGGGAGTGCCCTCTTGAAGCAATATGCTGTAAGCTGCTACCGCATCCCGAACGTCCAGGAAATCCCTTGATTCGTAGCGAGAGCTTATACGGAACAACGGAAAATTTCGACCTGTTTCATAACCCGCAATATAGCGGGCAAGCAGCGTACAGAAGCCTGTTGATTCGCCGGGGCCAATCAGATTGGACGGCTCAGCCAGAACGATATGCTGGTTGTACATACCATGCCAGGCAGCTGCGGACCAGCTGGCAAAGGTTTTACTGAGGCTGTAAGGATGAGGAACGGCAGCCGCGCCTTTGCAGGGTCCACACTTAACCTGGAGCCTACCATAACCAAACGGCTATCGGGGCAGTGCTGCCGCAGCGCTTCAAGAAGGTATATGGTGGCCATCACGTTGCTCTCCATGTAAGAAGTAGGTTGTTTCCAGGACTCTGAAGCTGAATTTTTTCCGGCTAAATGCAAAATATAATCAGGAAGGCTCTCTTGAATCAGAATATCCACCTGTTCACGGTTCTCGAGATGGCACACGGCCGGAATGACGCCTTGTATGGACTCCAGCGCCTGCTTGTTCCGCCCGGCAGCAATAACGGTACATCCCTGCCGGACGAAATAGTCGCAAGCATGCAAGTAGGTAAAACCTGCTGCCCCTGTTATGAGAATTTTTGATCCTTTAATGATCCTGCTGCCATGCGTACATCTCCTTTAACATTTGAACATAATCCGGGAATGGATATAACGCATCCAGCCGCGTGCTTCGCAGAGTCCGATCCTGAACCATATCGTCGGTTGGCACTACAACAACATCATGTTTTCCCCATATGTCCTTGAACAGCAGCAGCAGATCGTATTTGCTTACCGGATTCGGATGTCCGAGATGTATCAGACCCCCGACGTCCTTATTCATGAAGAACTCGATCGCTTTAGCAAGCTCAAGCGTGGTTACCCCGTTCCACTGCACGGCGCGATAACCGGAAACTTGACCTCGCTGCTTCATAAACCAGTTGAACAAACCGATTCCACTCTGCCGGATTTCGGGTCCTATAATGGAGGTGCGAATCGTTAGGTGATCCGGGTCCTGCACTTCGCCCAGTGCTTTCGTTAACGCATAGGAAGTCACGCCATCGGGAAGATCGTCTTCCCGATAACCCCTTTGTCTCCGAGAAACACGCAATCCGTGCTGATATGAATAAGTCGGGCCGATATGGCGTCCGCTAAATACCGCAGACGATGAGGCAAAAATCCGTTGATATGATATGCATTAATTTTGTCATCATCTGCCCGTTGATTCAAAACACCTACAGCGTTGATGATCATATGCGGCCGAACCGCTTTGATTATATGCTCCACGGCACTCATATCGGTTACATCCAGCACAAGGCCTTGTGAATCATGTCTGTCCCGGGTCGTGTAAAAGACATGATGCTTGCCGAACGACTGAAAGTACTGAACAAGCATATGTCCCGCCATACCGTTGCCCCCGAGAATGAGCATCTTCATGGCAAGAATCCTCCGCGTTGAAGGATTTCGCGTATCTCGGTCTTGGTCATTAATTGATGCTCCGAGCTGAAGCTGTTGAAGGATACTTTGGATAAGCCCTGATACCGCTCCTTCAGATCGGGAATTTCGAGTGTCGGCAATATGACCAGGTATTCATCATCATAAACCACCGTAGTCAAGCTTTCAAAATCACTCATAAGAATTTCATGAATCTTCTCACCCGGCCGAATACCCGTTTCGACCAGTGTAACGTCGCTTCTGCCAGAAGCATCTATCAGTACTTCTGCCAAATCCACAATGCGGCAGGTCGGCATCATCATAACAAAAATTTCGCCGCCTACACTTTCAATCGATGCCTTGAACAGCAGGGATATCGCATCCTTCAAGGTCAGGAAAAATCGGGTCATGTTATGGTCCGTGATGCTGATCTGACCCTTCTGCCGGATCTGATTCTTGAATACATGAACGACGCTTCCGTTCGTTCCAAGAACATTTCCACCCCGCACACAGACAAATTTGGTGTGCCTACTCAACAGATTAGCATACACGATTAGTTTCTCGCCAATCGCTTTGGTCATGCCGTAAAAGTTGGATGGATTCGCTGCCTTATCCGTTGAAATATAGATCACTTTTTCACTTGATTTTCAATAGCAGCCTCAATGACATGCTGTGTGCCGACCACATTGGTTTTCAGAGCTTCATAGGGATGCTCTTCGCACACAGGAACGTGCTTCAGTGCCGCCAGATGGAATACATAATCCACATCCTGACAGGCTGCTGTTAGAGCTTCCTTGTCGCGAATATCTCCGATTCGGAAAGTGAGTCTTGGATCTTCAAACTCACGGTCCATAGCCACCTGCGTAGCCTCGCTTCTGGAATAAACGATGACCTGCTTAGGATTTAGCGGCAGAAGCTGCGTGATCAGTTCATGTCCCCAAGAGCCTGTGCCGCCAGTCACCAAAATCCGTTGATTAGTGAACATTCACTTTCCCTCCAAGCACATATTTTACGACGGTACGCGACACATTGTCCGCTAAATACCCCTCAGGGCACACCCAGTCACGACCCAGCTGCGTCATCAGTTTGACCGCTCCATGGATACGCTCAGCATTCAAACCGGAGACGATGTTGCTTCCGCAGTCCACAGTTTCCGGCCGCTCCGTCGTCCGGCGAACCGTTACCGTAGGAACGTGCATGATGCAGCACTCCTCCTGCACCGTACCGCTGTCCGTGATCGCGCAGAGTGCCTCTTTCTCGAGTCGTACAAAATCAAAAAAGCCGAATGGCTCATGAAATTCAATAAGCGGATGAAGTTGAACATCCTTGGCCCCTTCAAGACGCGAGGCCGTCCGGGGATGCAAACTGCATATGAGTCGCTTTCCGAACGTTTCAGCGACCGCATTTAACCCATTTAATATTTCCGTCAAATTCTCAGGTCGATCCACATTCTCTGAACGGTGTATCGTAATCAGAAAATATTGCTGGGGGAGAGCGACAGCTTCTCCATAATCCGGCTCTGATTGACCTGAGCTTCGTAATGCTTCATCACTTCATAGATCGGGTTCCCTGTCAGGACAATTCGTTGACTAGGCACTCCCTCTCGAAGCAGATGATTCTTGCTGTAGTTTGTATAGGGCATATTGATGGAGGACACCGCATCTATGACTTTGCGGTTCTTCTCTTCAGGCACATCCAGATCAAAGCAGCGGTTGCTTGGCTTCCATATGCACCACCGGGTATCCCAGACGCTCTGCCAGCACAGCACATAACGCACTGTTTGTATCACCCAGCAGCAGAACCGTGTCCGGCTGCTCCTGTTCCAATATTTCCTCCATTCGGCTGAACATAACGGACAACTGGCCTCCCAGCGTGGCCTGGCGGTCCTGAAGCACATAGTCCGGACTGCGGAGCCCCATCTCCGAGAAGAAGACCCCGCTTAAGGTATTGGTGAAATTTTGTCCCGTATGCACAAGCACATGCCGCGTTGCATACTGGTCTAGAAGAGGAATGATCAAGCTTAATCGGATAATTTCGGGCCTCGTACCCAAGATCGTCATGACTTTCATATCGGATTCTCCCTTGCCAACTTAATCACAGATCCGAAGGCGATAACTCCGTAGCACGACCATTCTTCTCGCTTTCGTGAGACAGCAGAACGGAAGCGGACTTTTGAAGTAAGCCTAGACCGTTCACCGCTCTGCTGTTGACCTCGTCTCATGCCTTTCGTCGCCTTGCGGACGTTCTGCGTAGTCTAAGCCTTGATGCCCGTCGCCTGGTCGCCCTGCCTTCCGGTCTCTTGGTTCGTCTACGAACGAATAACCGACGCGCAACAGCAGCACTTCGTTTCTTCCTGCGGCTATTCTGCTTACGTCGTCTCGCCGGAACAACCCGGCGCTTCACCCGTCTTGCCGTCACCTGAAACCATGCAGGATATTCATTCATCCAGCGTGAAACCATGCCGTTCAATCGCATTCCGTACACCTCTGGACCAAATACAGCCTGGATCTGAAGGCGGTTCTGCATACCCAGAGCCTCGCCCCGATCCGGCTGATCCAGGATGAACCTCACCTTCTCTGCCAGTGAGGCCGGGCTCCCGGGAATCGCGAGCAGATGCGGGCATCCGGCAGCCGTCAGGACCTCCTGAAGTCCTCCTGATGCGTAGGCTACAATGGCTTCCCGTGCAGCAGCCCCTCCAGAGCCGTTAATCCGAATCCCTCCGGTATCAGACTCGGTACCACCACGACATCAAGGGCACAATATACTTGAGTGATATCGTCTTGAGATCCGGCAAATATGAAACGATGCTGAGCTCCCGCCGAAGCAATGCGATCGCGGCACAATATGTCATAATCCGGATTCAGCGCACTCCCAACGATGAGAAAGGCTGCGTCGGGGTAAGCATCCTTGAGCGAGAGCGCCATGTCTATGAAGTGATGCACCCTTTGCTCTCGATCAGAAATGAAGAAATCATACCAATTAACGGTTGATTTGCAGTGATGCCGAGACTGCCGCGAAAGGAAGCTCTCGTTGTCGCCCATGCGGCTGGCTGAATATCAGACTCAATCCAGGATGGAGGGAGTACCGTCATTTTGGACTGCCTGACTTCCACCGGGAAACTCTCGGCTACGGATTCGGAAATGCTGACCAGCCAGTTGCTGTACTGATGGATTAACGAAGTGGCCAAATGGGCGTTCCCGTTTTCCGTAATTTTTCGGTCAATTGCCATACTACGGGAATTCCAAGTCTCTTGCCCGCTGCTGCTTAGGCATAAAGTGCACACACGTATTTGTCAGAATTACCTGCGGGGCCTCACCTGCAATCCATTTCATCAATCCACGGAAAACCGATGTTGCCATCAGCTTATTGGCTTCGGCCAAAAGATTGGAACCCGGTGTATACACGCTGTGAAACAATGGAATTCTGTGGATTTTGACCGTAATCCCGGATTGTCTCGCCAATATAGTCAGTAGCCTTCGTTCGGTGCAACCAGAACGCAATCAAAATAAGGAGTCATCTGTCCGCAGAAGAACAGAAGCAGCTTCTCCGCTCCCGTAATGCTGGATGGATTGGATACGTGTGAAAAAATCAACATTTTCGGTTTAAAGGCCATCGGTATTATCCGCATCTACAGTAACCGTGATTGTGGCAGTACCGGATGCGATCCACCTCCTTTTCACCCAGTTGGTACAATATATTAGAAAAACAAAGACACCGTAACGACGCTTGTTCCCCCATCATTGAACTATTTCTGAGCCAGGATCAAGGAAAGATAACCGAGAAGAGCGTATTCAGGCGGTGTGCATAGGTATGCTCCTGATAGGTTCTCTCCAGGGCACGATGTGCGATCTCTTTTCTCAGGTGGTCGTTAGCAAGATAGTACTCTACCTTCTCCAGCAGCTCACCCTGAGACCGGTAGGTGTCAATCTCCACACCTGGTGTATAGAACCGCGCCAGATCTGACCGCTCATCGCAGAGCTGAAGCGTGCCGCAAGCACTAATCTCAAACGTACGCGGATTCGGGGAAGCCGGTATATGTCCGCTGTTCTGATTGATTTCATCGTCATCCACCGCACGGTGCAAATTGATAACAATCTTGGCGCTGTTATATACGTCCGCAGTCTCCGCCGGACCCATCCACTTGTTGATCTCAATCTGGTTGTTAAATCGGCCGTAACCCGGGAATTTCTCCCACCAGTTACCGTTAATAAAGGTCCGGTGTGCCATCAATTGGTCCATAATGGGCTCAAAAACTGAATTCGCTTCGGATACGCTGTACCAACAAAACCGATATCCCGCTTAGCTGCTCCCGGCATGGCAATCGGACGATAGTGTACGGGAAACGCGGCAAACGGCAAATAGTGAACCTGGGAGCAGCCTAAGTTCTGATAATGGGCCACGCAGTTCAGTTCCAGTGTAAATACATAATCGTAGTGGTGGATCCAGTCTACGGTCATATCCGTATAATACGGATCGTCCGTCATCCAGACGGCCGTCCGAATATCCATGGCCCGAACCGCATCCATCTGTTCCACAGGCAAATACATGCCGTCAAGCACCAGTACAAGATCCGGCTGCGTACGGCTTGCTTCTGCAGCTACGTCCTGCTTGGCATCCGTCAATGAAACCTGGCGTACCATGCCGTGCAGTGTACCAATAATCGCCTCGTCAATCGGCGAGTAAGGAAATCCTTTTCCCGAGCTGACAAACAACACATGGATATCCCTCACAGGCGGCGTATAGACAACCCGGTTAACGATACCCTGTGATTTCCCTCGAAAATACCCCTCATCATATCCGGCGTGCATACCTGCATTCCTGCCTCGCCCATATGCATCGGATACGGCGGACCGACGGGGTCCGGCAGCTAAACTTTTAGGCATCCGCTTCGCTCCTCCCTGATATTTGCTCGGACAACTTGCTAATTCAAACGTTGGGCCTCGATCAATGTCAGAAGTTCAGGCAGTCGGTGAACATACGTATGTCTCGTCATGGTCGTCTGCAGCGCTCGCTGCGCTATACTTCTACGCTGATCCTCCTGAGAAAGATAATAGGAAATCTTATGTTTCAATTCTTGGACAGAACCAAAGGTCTCGATGTCGATCCCAGGCGTGTAATAATGGCTCAGATCCTCCCGGATATCCGTAATTTGCAGTGTTCCGCAAGCATTGATCTCAAATGTCCGCGGATTGATCGAACGGCCCGGTAAATTCAGGCTGTTGCGGTTGTCATCACCGCTCTGGGTTGGCCTGTGCAGGTTGATTACAATTTTGGCGCCGTTGTAGAATTTCACGGTTTCCGCAGGCGGTATGAAACCGCTGCGTATGAAGGGGAGAGCTCTTTATAGCGGGCAAGCCGCTCCCAGTAGCCTCCGATGATGCGAACCTGCTTTCCCTTCAAGAAGGGTGCCAATTCATCAAACAAGGCCGCACGGTTTCGGAACGCATTCCCGATGAAGCAAATGTCCGAACGATAAGTAAGCCCTGCCATCAACGGGGTAAACAGCTCCGGATGAACCCCCAGAGGAAGATAATAAACCTCCCTCACCCCGACACTTTGATATAATGGAACACAGCTCAGCTCATGCGTGAACACAACATCAAAGTGTTGTGCCAGCCCCGGTGTTTCCTCTGTGAAATACGGATCATCCACAAACCAGATGGCCGTTCGGAAGCCTGCTTCGCGGAGCTGAGTCATCGAATGCTGAAAATCATCCGGAAAAACATGCAGACCGTTCATGACCAGAATGATATCCGGTCTCTGCTGCAAGGCTGCTTCCAGCACCTGTTCCGGACGTACGACGATGCATTCCCTGACGATTTTACCAAGTCCGCTGGATACTCCTTCATCAATGGATTCAAAGCCTTGGGGGACATACATGACCTTCACATTGAAATATGGCGGGGGCTCGGTTGGAATACGATCGATCAGCGCACGGCACCCACCCAAACGGTAACCTTCACTGTAACCTTCCCGGTAGCCCTCCTTCTGACCTGTACGCTTCGATAAACTCACCATTTCCACCCTGTCTCTTATGGGATTTACAAAGGTTCATATAACTATATGCCAAGAGGACGAATGCATCATGGACGACTGTCCCTGAGACGGGGAATTTGGCGGATGCCCTTACGTCTAGCCTGGTCATGACAGGATTGGCAAAAATAAAAAGAGCGGTCTCCCACGGATTCAAGCCTTCCGTGAGAGCCGCCCTGCCTGCCGTCATACGGCGCAGGTGGGATTTGACCGTCTTCGTATCCTTGTGCAAAACCCGATTTAAACCCTTCATCATAGGCCTGATTGTAGCCCTGATTATACGCTTGGGAAGAGGCCGGAAAGAACACGCGTCCGCTTCTTCTTAAACGGTAGCGCCCCGGATTCCGCGACGTTTACGTAAGCTGGAGCTGACGCCACGACGCCGTCTCACGCCCTTTACGACCTTCAAACGTCTTACAGCTGAGGATATTTTTCTGCTGCCAATAGGACGTGTACGTCTTCGAGTTCGTAAAACCGTTGATTTCACTTTCATCCTTTAACCTCCTGAGTCCTTTGATTCTTCCTGTGCTGCTGTACTAGAGTTGGCTATGCGTCCAACCGCAAGCCATGGGGATGAAGGAGATCCCCATTGGGTCCGGTTCAAGGGAATTCCTGTCAGCATTTCAGTCATGACCGACTGGTAGTAGGTCAATAATCGAATATTCTCTGCAAGCTTTCGCGCGGTCACATCAGAATGAGCAGAAACCTCTGCAATGTTCTGAAGTATGTCTGCCAGCGCCTCCTGACTTCTGGCAATGGATGAGATCATGGCCACTCTTGCTGTATGTTCCCGGTGGGTACGTGTAATCATCAGTCCGATTCTCCAAAATCAAACTCGTCAAAACCTCCGCTGGCAGCCTGATCCTCGGTACCTAAAGCCACTCGCAGATTTCGGCATAGACCTGATCCGATACGCGTCAGTCCCTCGATCTGCTCCACAATCTGCTCATGAATGACCAGCGAATCCTTCAATCCGCCCATTGAGGGCTCTTGGGACAACACCCATTGACGAACCTTCTCCGCTTCGACGGCCTTGCCCTCCAGGATCAGAGAGGTCTCGCGCTGAATGGCGATGGCCGCTTCCAGCATACGCATCAAAGACTCTTCTTTGCTCAACTGCACTCCCGCCTCTGTCATCCGGTAACGATACCGGGTTATTCTTCATCCTGCTCTCTCAGTTCCTTTAATACAATCTCCAGGCTGTCCGCCGCCGTTTGCTGCAGGTCCGCCATCGCATTCAGATAAGACACGATACTGCGATTAACTTGTACCGTATGCCCTCCAGATGATCTTGATCCTTCAGCAAGCTGAAGTTCATAATCAGGAAGAGAATGTATAATTTGAGCCATGCGAACAGCAGCATGGCGCTGAGCTTCCAATATCCGGGCCAGCTGCTGCTGAGAATGTGAAAGATGCGCAATCATATCATCAATTTTGCTTTCCACGTCGGTACTCCCCTTCACTCTTCTATCTGTTCAGCATATGCGGAGAACGGATTCTCCGTGCAAAACACCCGCTATAACTTTCCTCCTGCAAATACGGTGGATGCCTCAATTCTGGACCTCTGCTCCACCGGTATCCGTTCCAGCCATTTGAGCATGCTATCCTCTGCAGAACCGATATCCTCCATCCACAATCCGATCTCTTCCGGAAGTTTACGCCTGAACAGCAAGCAGCTTAATTTCTGTCCGGAAAGCGGGACTTGCTGTGCCGCCTCTTGTGTCGTCGTCAAGCCCCGGAACTGGCATAGACCATTCGGATAGCAGGCTCGCGCTCAAGCTCCCTTATCAGTACCCCCAGCCAGTTGTCCAGATTCGGAGCATCATAAGCCAATACGGCGATATATTCACCAAGCGATGTGGAGATGGCCCTGTTTATGACAACAGCAAGATTGTCGCCGCTCTTCCCCTTAACATGCCGTATGGCTCCGCTTCGTCCATGAATATACCGTCTCGTGGTAGGTGTGGCCCCAGCATCTGCAACAAGCACTTCATACAGGTGGGGGTCATGGTCTCCACATGCTGAATGACTTGAACGGCTGAATCATGATGCGGATGGGCAGGAATTATAATACTCGTTCCATCAAATACACTGCCTCGATCCTCCTGTCCAAGCCTCAGTCCCAGTGCATAGCCTGCCTGGTAACCTAGCTCGGTAATTCTCCCCGGATCCCCCTTCCCGTTTCTCTGTGGTATTGAGCATGGCTCTCGCTGCACGTCGTCTTTTCATGGCAATGCATCCTTCATGTGTACAGCTGCCTCCTGCAGCGATTCAAAAGTACCTAAGCATCACACCACCATTGCTGCAGAATGTCATACACCAGTGTCCCAGCAGCTGCGTACAGATTATTGACATCGGTAATCTCCAATTCCCCTCGGTCCGACGGACTGATTCGGCTGATGATTTCAAACACACTATGGTCATACATATATATTCCGGTCACCGCATGACGGCTCCGGGGATTTACGGGTTTCTCCTCAATGAAGAGCAGTTTCCCACTGCCATCCTCCGCAAAAACAGGCACGCCGTACCGATGAGGATTATCCGTAGGGCTGAGCAGCACCATTGCAGTACCAGGCGGCTGCTGTGTATAACACTGGATGAAGGGCTTTAAATCATCCTGAAACAAGTTATCCCCCAGGAGAACAACAAATTTCTCGTCTGGCGGGATGAATCCCTTGGCAAGCTCCAGCGCTTCCGCGATACCCCCGCTTGTTCCTGCACCCTGTAGGTTAGATTGACACCGAAATTCCGTCCGTTCTCCAAATACTCCGCATACAGACCAACCGATTTGGGTAGGTAATTAACAAAATGTCATCAATGCCAGCCTGCTGGAGCTTGTGTATTCCATATGCAATCATCGGATACTTTCCTACCGGAAGCAGGTGCTTATTCATATATTTCGTTAGCGGAAGGAGCCGGGTGCCGTTTCCTCCCGCCAATAATACGCCCTTCATGATGCGTCACCTCTCTCCTCGATGAATTGTAATGGGTCCACGTTCCATTTTTCCACAAACCGTTTCCGGTTTCGTTCAATCAGGTCCTGGAACCCGCCCGGAAACCGATTCCGGAAGCTCGCGCTGCCCTCATGATGTACCAGAACGTTGCCTGCGACCAATAGCTTGAACCCGCCAAGACGGGCACGATAACAGTAATCATCATCCTCGTAATGACCGGGCGAGAACATTTCATCCAGCAGTCCAACCCGGTTCATGACCGTGCGCTTAAACAGATAACATAGTCCGACAATGCGGTTCACTTCCTGCCAGCGCCCCGGATTCGTCACATTCCAGCGCTCCGCTTCATGGATGTAACCCGTGATGTCCGTATACCCTGCCTTCACCTGCTGAATTCCGCTTGCGTAATTCGTTACAGGTCCAACGATCCCGATCTCCTCCCGGCTGTACAGCGCCTCCAGCAATAACGTCAGCCAGCGCGGCGAGACAAAGACATCGTTGTTCAGCAGCAGTAATTGGTCACCCGAAGCCATCCGAAGACCGCGGTTGCACGCAACGGGAAATCCGGTGTTCTCCGGCAGGAAATCAGCAGCAGCTTCTCACGAAGACAATATTCGCGGTGCCGTCCCGGGATCCGTTATCTACCACGATAATCTCGTAGGGTACCTCAGTATAAGCACGAATATGATCCACGCAAGTTCGCAGCAGATGCAGTCCATTAAACGTGGGGATAATAATGCTTGTAAGTCCGCTCATAGGCTGTTCCTCCGTAAGGCTAGTTCCGTTCGTGACACCTGTCCCCATTGAAGACGTGCGCCAAGGTCTTTCATCGTTTCTCCAAGCGCTTCGACATGATCGCCAATGATCAGCCTTGCCACCGGATTGTCCTTGCCCCGGTTCGTTTTTCTTCTCCGGTTCATACTGAGAACATCCACCGTCTGCACCGCTTCAATCCGAAGTCCCTGTCTTATAGCCAGGGACTGGGCCATGGGCGGAACCGCAAGGTTCCCATACCCAATGCGCTCCATGGCATGCCTTGTCATGGCGTGCGGCACAGCCGTTAGAGAATTAGCCTCGAGATCATCGCGCCCCATCATTCGATTGAGAAAGGTTTTACAGCGGGTAACCTCATCTTGTCGTTCAAAAGTAAGCAGCAGCGGCATAATATCGTTTAAAGCTACATCCACTCCCCGATCTGCCGCCACCAGATACGAGCTCAGTTTCTCGGCAGATACCGGCATATCCCCGTCCATGAACAGGATGATGTCGCCAGTGCTCATCTTGGCCCCCATGGCACGGGCCACGTCATGCCCCAGACGATCCGGAATATGCGCAACAATGACCCCTTCAAATGAACGTGCTGCAGCGTACGTGTGGTCCTGACTTCCATTCTCGACCACAATGATCTCATGGAATGGAAGTCGCTTCAGCTCCCGCAGCACCATCGGGATCGAGCTTGCCTCATTGCAGGCAGACACGATAACGGAAACGCGCCCGTTCAGAGGCGGCAGCAGTGGCGCGGGGACAGGCTCCTGGAGCTTCTGGCGTACCCGCGCCGGAAAGCTTCAGCTGCACTCGGCATTACATGGTAGAATTGGTGCCGGGGAATTCCACTGGAATACAACCACTGTCCAAAGGCAGCCGAGGCCGCACTGCTGGAAACAGTCCTGTTCCTTTTGCCAGCCATGCCCCCGCACTCCATGCCAGCCGTTGCCACCACCGACTGCTCAGCGAGGATCGGAAGGCTGTGGAGGCTCGGGGAGCTCTTTGCTTTTCTTGAACGCCTTTGGCTGTAACGGCCTGATCGGAATGATTTTTATAAATTACCTTCTGCACGTGCTCACCTCACCAAGCTCCGTCTTCGTCCACCATCGTGATATCCGCCGCGGACGCCCCGCTCCGCAATCACGGCTTCCAGTGCTTCCAGATGATCGCCCAGCACCAGCATTTCGAGCGGATCCCCGCCCGTTGTCCGTCCCGGGTTCAAGCGTCCGACCTCAACGCGATAAACCGCCTCCACCCGCAGCCCCCGGCTCATTGCAGCCGCCTGCGCTTTGGGAGGAATCGACAGCTCCCTTGCACCCATGACATCGAGCGCCCGGCGGCTTAATGCATGCGGCACGGCTGTCATGGACGCTCCCCGCAAATCAGACCTGCCCAGAATCGTATTTAATGTATATTTCGCAAGAATAACCCGGTGAACCGGCGACCGATCGACAGGGTAGGTGTAATCGTTCAGGGCTACATCCACACCAGACAGCACCGCCTGTACGAATGGCCTTAATTCACCAGAAGGAATAACCATATCGCTGTCTGTAAAAAGAAGAATTCGTCCTTTAGCTGCTTGTGCGCCTACACTTCGTCCAACATCGTTACCGAGCGGCTCCGCAAAAGATAATACCTTAGCTCCCATTCGCTCTGCGACCGATGCCGTTTGATCCTTGCATCCATTCGCAACCACAATAACCTCCGTTTCGGGGTGAACCGCCCGGGCCTCTGCTATCACCGCACCGATTTTGCCTGCTTCATTCATAGCCGGAATAATGACGGATACCAACGGATTCGGATGATTATCTCTTGGGATCTGTGGTTCCGAAGGACGGTAGGTTATACGGTTAGCCGGATCTGCTTACTGCACTCCTCTTCTGGAGGCTCGCCGTGCAACCGATCTTCGTGGTCTTAACCGCTGCACATTACGCATATTCGTACTCCTCCTCCCATGTAACGTCACTTGCTCCTTGGCAATCTATGCTATTGTATGTTTGCTCTCACTCACCGTAACGGCATATGTACGGTTATGCGCCATGCTCATCCCCCATCTGCTACCTGTACACACAAAAGGGCGGGGAGTTTCCTCCCCGCCTTTTTTCACTCCTAATGTCCGCCTACCGCTATCCACGACACCCACCCGGCAGCTAGTTGACTGCCTTCGTTTCTTGTAATGCCAACTACCGCCTGAAGTTCGTTCCGTGACCTAACCCCCGCCTGAAATGCCGGATCGCTGCACGATACCACCATCGCATAGTTTGCGTCGGCATAGGGAGACTGAAGCGATACGGCAACATCGATGTCGTCCACGTCTTCCGGAAACACGAACGGTATATTGCCGAACTGCTGCATTAACGGCCTGTCAGTTGTCCCTTGCACCGGATTAAAGTTCAAATGATCCACATCCACCGAATGGATTGCAATTTTAGAAGAAGTAATCGATTCAGGGGACAGATGAATGCTGTACACGGAATAGTCTTCAATCGCCTCACTCCTTACGCTGCGATGCCGAAGATGAGCGGCGCCGATCGTATCATCGGCCAGGGCATATTCGCTTCCACCATGTTCCGCGCTCGTTCTGAACGTGGATGTTTTGAGACGGCCAGGATATCGCCTACGATCTCTTCCCTCTTCCCCTGGTGATCCTTCTGGCTTTGTTCACTGTCGGCTCTCTCCTCTGCTTCTAATCGTTACTTCATCCTATTCGGCAAGGGGGCTCCTGCCACAGTCCCCTCGGTTTCTATCAGATGGTCTGCATCAGATGGACCCAGCGCTCTGCTGTGTGGTTCCATCTGAACCGCTGCCGCACCGTTTCACGGCCAGCCATTCCAATCTGTCTGCGAAGATTTTCGTCCTGAAGCAGATTGTTGATCCGCTCTGCAAGCCCGGTAGGAAAATCATCGCTTTGAACCAAGTAACCCGTCACCCCATTCTCTACAATTTCCGGAATGCCTCCTGCGCTTGATGCGATAACCGGTACGCCTGCCGCCATTGCCTCAACGTTGACCAGTCCAAAGGCCTCTCTGGGCGCAGATGGAACAGCCACGATATCCGCCAGCGTGTACCAGTCGGCTATAGCCGGATAAGGCACAAAGGGGCGGAAGCACACCCACTGCTGATACGGCCTGGCAGCCCTTTTTAATTCCCTTACATAAGCGGTTTCCCGGTCCGAGCCGTAGGCTGCGCTCCCGATAATGAGCAGCAGCACGTCCGGATGCTTGTCAATGATCTGTGGCAGTGTTTCAATTAAGTGGTGGACGCCTTTATCGGGTATGAGCCGTCCGGCAAACAGGAGAATGCGCCGCCCGCTCCATCCGTGCTGAGCAAGCCTTGCTTCCTTCAATGCCTTGGCAGCCGGGCTGAAGGGCGGGGTAAAATGCTCAAGGCTAACCCCGAGGTGATTAATCGTGATTTTATCCGACAGCCACGGATGCCTGGTCGTAATATCCTCCAGTAGAAAACGGCTGTTGACTACAATCCCGTCCATCCAGCGAGCAATGTTCCCAAACCGCTGTTCACTCATGTACGGAGGCGTGACGAAGGTATTGGAATGGAGATTGAGTACCGTCTTCACATCAGGAAGATGCATCTTCAGGCGCTGGGCTAGCAGCGGCCGATTGTGCACTTCGATAATATCCGGTCTCCATTTTTGAAGCCTGCGCAGCAAGGAAGGATAGTAGTTCGCTCCAGATGGAAGTCGATAACACGGTACACCGTTGATCGCGTCCTTGGACGGAAGCCCTTTTCCCAACACTCCGAATATGCGCACATCCATGACTTCCTGTGCCAAGGGAATGGTCTGCTCCACCACACGCTCCACGGAGCTGCTCCTCCCCGATGGAATAACAAACGACCCCGGCGTCACAACCGCCACCTTCCGCAAACTCATAACTCCACACCCTTCTCACAACTTAGCTATATGAAAAAACCTCTGCTGATTGATTTCAAAGGAGACCCTGGCTCTATAGCCGTCGTGTTTGCATGCTGTCTCCAAAAGGCGCACTCCCGTCATTTGTATGGCCTAATACCTTAACATATACCGGATAAGGGGCTGTTGGTGACTAATATTAATAATAAAGAATAGGCCAACCACGGGCGACACCCGTCCATCCGGGACAATCTTCCTTATGCATACGATGTGGTACAAAGACTACATGATCTATGGTAACAAGGAGGATGACCATGCATCCGGAATTTGTCGGCATTCTGCTCAACAACAACACGTATCGCAGAATTTCCAGCGGGAGAATCGGCACTGAATCACTGGCTAACTATGAAGAAGCCGCTGCCATGTACGGGCTGGTTCCTTGTTTTTTACCATTCATCATATTTCACGGGATACCGGAAAGGTGACAGGATACATCCCGATTTCATCCGGATACACCAAAGTGCATATTCCCATTCCCCGTGCGATCCATATGCGAGCCATATACAACAGACGTGAACTCAAGCTGATCGATCACCTGATTCAACAAGGAATCTATGTGTTTAACGGGCGCACCCGCTATGGTAAAGACAAGATTCACCATATGCTGGAGCAGGATCCTGAATTGGCCCACGCTTTGCCCCATACGGTAAAAGCAACTCCTCTCTCGATTCGGTCCATGCTGAGTCAGCACGGTGACCTCGTCTTAAAGCCTTGCAGCGGAAGTGTCGGAGTTGGGATTATGCGGTTAAAAGGAGCCCTGGACGCACCCATCTGACCTATTCCCGTTCCTTGCCTTCTGCAAGAGGCTGGAGAACGGTAGCGTTGGCTGAAGGGAGACTTCATCCTCTGATATACCAGAGGATCAGGCGCGCGCCCTTTCTAGCGCAGCAGCGCATCCCCCTGGCAGAATACAGGGGCGTCCTTTGACATCAGGGTCACTGTGCAGCGGGGAGGCAGCGGCGGCTGGGAGATTGCTGGCATGTTCGCCAAAACCTCACCGCCCCAAACCTTTGTCTCCAACATTGCTCAAGGAGGCTCAGCCTATCAGGTGCCTGATATACTGACCCGCTGTATGCCTCATGCACCTGTAGGAGCTACCCTTGAGCGTATCTCCGAATTTTCTCTGCATATCGCCCGCATCCTGTCCTTGTTTATTCCGTATGCAGCCGATTTTGGACTGGACATTGGCATCACGGAAGATGAAAGACTCTATTTCATTGAATGCAACGGCTGCGATCAACGGTATGGCTTCCTGGAGGCAGGTATGGGAGAGGCGTGGAAAAACTCATACCGCAATCCGATGGCATTTGTCCGCTATCTGTATGACAATGCGGGATGGCCCCCGTATTGAAAAAGGGACTGAATGCGATATGCCTGTTATGGTCCATTCGCTTCCTATAGGAGGGGAAATCCTGCAAATTGGATGAGAGTATACAGCCATGCTTCACAGGTCGTTCACCTCAATGCAGCGGCAACCCGTGAAGGGAATGAATTTTCATCAGTGGAACAGCATAAAAACCAGCCGCTGCCCAGAGAAATCGGGCAATGGCTGGTTTTTAGATGTTATTGAAGTGTGGGTTGGATCAGTGAGGAACCTGAGATTTGAAATCTCCTTTACTGGACTGATCCGCATGATAGAATACAACATCCCCGTCTGTCAGGTTGAATCTCTTCCCGTAGGGATCCGTATGTGTATTGCTATACCCTTCGAGCTGCCACTGATTCATGAGTGGGCCATGAATGTATTGCAAATGCGGCTTGGCCGTATTGCCGTTTCGGATCGTCTCCAGGTTGAAATTCACCACAATATACCCTTTTTCAGGAATATCGCCGATTTCTCATCCAGACGATTCGCCCGTCCGTACGCCGCCAAATCGGTTCCCTTCTTCACGACATATACGTCGGCAGGCAGACTGTATTCACCGTACCAGCGCTGAATGGCAGCGTTGGCACGCTCGGTGTCAACGGAGGCAGGTAAACCTGCCTTGGGCCCGATCAGTGTTCGTATGCCGGAAGGAAGCAGCATCCAATCCAGCCTTCCCACCCAGGTTTTGCTCTTGCTAATTTTCTCCATATACTGCTTCGCATAGGTCGCTGCACTCATCCCCGCCGGGGCACCGCCATGGTTATACAGATAAGCGGCGGTATCCTGCAGTTCGTCTTGCGGAACATGGCGCAGCCTTTCATTCAAAACAACGTACCGCTTCTCCGTATCCTGCGGCGAACCGATGCGAATGAACTTCCGGTTCCCGCTGTGATAATACAAGTCAACCTCCTGGCGTCCGCTGCCATCTTTATTTACATAATAAAAACTCGGTGTGATCGAAATGCCATCTTGGGTGCCAAACATATTGCCCTTGGTCTTCAAATCGAATTTGAAATGGTAGCCTGTCTTCACTGCTGCATTCTTATATCCCTGCACTGGATGCTTACCCGGTGCGATGGGAAGTGTGTAGGGCATCACATTCCCGCGTACTCCGCCGTCAATGTCGCGCAGTCCTGTCCAGTAGGATACGCCGCTTGGTGCGGCATTCCCCTTTGCTTGCGGAAGACAGTCTCCCAGTTATAGTCGGCAACATCTGTGATGTGAAAATCATATACGCGCCCGATCACATCAATGGCTCCATATCGGTAGCCACATGGTGGGCCAGATCAAGGTTTGCACCGGGCTGTGTCGTAAAATCGGTCGGGGCGTTCTCCGCAATCGTACGGAAGTATACCTCATAATTCCCTTCATCCACCCAGACCTAAGCAGGAAAAATTCCGTATCCAACTGCGGTGTCGGGATTGTGATCCAGGTGCCCTTTGGATAAAAGATGCTCTTGTCACTGCTGTAAACATCGAACGGAAAATATACCTGCTTCGATCTTACATACTTGGCATAGTCACGGTCTCCGTATCCGTGAATGTTCCGGTGCTGGCCCGAAGTCGGAATGCGGACCGTAAATGGCCGATCCAGGATGAAGGCCGAGCGGTTCGGATTCGGCGTTGTCTTCTGGTTATGCGCCTGATCATCCGTCACGGAGGCGTAGTTGACGACAGGGGTATGCACGGTGACCGTATTGATGGCGTTGACAGGATATGTTTTATTGGAGCCGCCATTGATATTTCCAGGTATGAGTTCATAATCAATCGTGCCTGTACTCGTGGTATTTGCCTTGTTCAACAGCGTACTGCTGATGAGATAATTTTTGCCGTACAGGACATCCCTTTGGATCGTTGTTGCCGGAGGTATTATTCCTGGTGTCGGTGCGGTTCCCTGAGCCCAGCTGTCAATCATGACGGTAGACCCGTTAAACAGGACACGGTCGTTCTTGACCTGATTTTGGCCTACTGCCGATTCGGCTGCCGAAGTAAAATCCGGGGTTGGTACAGAAGGTCTGCTCGAGCCGCCGGAAACGGTCTCCGTACCCAAGTCAACTTCTTCACAGGAAGCAGGCTCCACATGATCGTCCACACTCGCGTTGTGTTCAGATGTAAGAACAGGGGTGTGTAGTAAGCAGGAGTCAGATTAACCGTACCTCCAGGTAATGCGTAATTGCTAACGGATGATCTGGCTAGCCTGTAGACTTCCAGATTATCGATTTGCCAATATGAATACGGCCGGGTTATCGTGACTTGTTCTTCTACCGGGACTTCTTCTTCCATCGGTTCATCCGGCGTACCGGGGTCATTCGGTCCTGTGCTGGGCGTTCCCGGTATGGTCCAGGTTAGAATATAGGTCTTCTTCACGGGAACCGTATAGGTGATTTCCCCGGTCATGTTGGCCCATTGATTCTGGTATAAATAATTGAGTCCAAATACGTTCACGTACAAGGATTCAGAAGTAGGTATCCCGTCCAGCACATCAAACTTCTCGGAGTCCCGATCGTCAGCTTTCACTACCCCGGTTGCCACAGGGTCCATCACCGTATGTGATGATACGGTCCCTTTACTCGCCGTACCAATTTGAATCCCGCAAGTATTAGGTGGACCACCTGGATCTACCCCTCCGTTATTCCCGCAAGAGGAGCCTGTCCCAACCTGAATCGTGGCATCGTCCGATTCATCCAAAGCCTGAGCCGCATCCTTAAAGTGAGCTGTAATCGTAGCTTGTCCTGTTGCCGCCACGGCTGTAACTGCACCTGAAGCGCTGACGGACATGACGCTGCTATCCGAACTTCGCCATGTCAGCTTGTCGTGCCTTTGCAGATTGTATGTACTGCCATCTATCTTCGTTAATTTCGCGGTAAGCTGGATCGTAGGCTGGTGCTACACATGTCGGTCCAGTGATCTCTAAGCTTGATGTTCCATCAGCGAAGGTAGCTCGAAGGAGTTTGTCTTTGTACATATAAGTATAGGAATCAAAGTCTACGAAAAATTTCGAGAAGTACCAAACTTGTTTGGCTCCAGGATTAGCCCAATATCGATTATAGGTGTCGTTGTTGAAAGTCTGAGAAAAGTGAATAACTATCACATCTAGATCGCTATTATTATTTTCTACCTTTGCGACTTCTCCCCCGACAGTACTCGGGTCTGTTCTGCCAGCTGTTCCATGAACATCTGGAATTAATGTTCTAAAATCTATTTCTATATTAGATGCTCTTAATTGATCGGATATCGCACTACCACGAATCCATGTACCGCTTAAAGGGTTACCTGGTTCGAGTATTAAAAAGGCTTCCGTACGATTGATTTTTGCCTCTAGTTTGGGATCTGTGCACCCTGGGTATTTAGGCAGTTGACGTCCTTGAATAGTTTCTTTCTCCACACTAACGTTACATCTCGGATCACTGTTGTCCATAATCAATCCTGTGGTACTAGAAGCCTTCCAAAGCTGTCCGTAGCCATTTCCAGCATCGCTCACAGACCATCTATCCCAATAATATACTCCTCCATAATTGGTATTCCCTTGAGACCTCACGTTCAATTTTGTTCCGCTCAAGGTATCCTTCCCAGCCCAAGTCGTTGAACCTGGAGTAAAACCGTTAATTGATCTAATTGGTGTATTGGTTGCTTTATTGACCCATTCAAGTTTTTTAATTACCTTTCCTGCAGGCGCATTTACAGTAATTCTTTGCGTTTCTAATTCATTTTTGCTGAAAACTTATAACCGCTATAATCATAATCTTTAGAATCTACTATAAATTCATAGCTAACGTCCTGAGTAACATCGTTGGCTGCAAATACTGTTTGTACAATAGGTATATAGCAAGATAGCAAGAATATCAAACAGAGATTAATTAGTATAATATAATACTTCGGGTTCTTCTTTATCATGATTCTAATCTCCTTATCTGATTAGAATCGATCTAGAAAGAGTACTTTGGTAAACCCGTGCTCCAGCCGCTATAGTCTCCACTATAACATTCAAATTACCCCTTGTGCTAAACCCTGTTTTTGGAATAACTAGACCATTTACCTGTCTTTTGGGATCTTTTGATTCAATCGGATAAGGTATATTCAAATTAGAACCATTGGGCTTACCGTTATATCCCAAAATATTTAAACTCAATCGATCAATTGGATATGACTTAGGTTGTTTATTTACTAAATAGTGAGATTTTAAAATAATAACGTAAGCCTGCAAGTCATCTGTAAATACATTAGACTTCGCTCCAAAACCCAAACCAACTTATCTCTACTTGGTAACAGTTTGCGGTTCGGATCTTTAGGATCATTCCAGTCAATTGCAATAAGCTCATCTACTTGAGCAACAACGGAACCATCCGTTGCACCGAACTGCAACTTAGACATCTTCCATGAATCAATACCAACATTTTTATTGTTATTATCCGGCCCATTAAAAATCTCCGGTGCCACCGAGAAAATATTTGTCTTATGCCAATAAACTTCTGCTGCGGCTACGGCATATTTATCAACGGGAAGTTCCTTGCCATTCTTGACTTGAAGCAATCTCTCAATGACCACGATGGCCTGAGCTCTTGTGGTAGTTCCCTGTGGCGAGATCGCCCCTGGAGCAGTGCCCGATATGATGCCATCTTTGGATGCAAGGTACATCCACTGCTTGTCTTCCACATCCTTGTATCCCAAAGCCTTTACCGCAAGCTTGGACATCTCTTCGCGCGTCATGCGCTGCGTGAGCTGATTGTTGGCAAAATCCCCAGCCTTATATATACCTGCCGACTCGGCCGCTTTAACATACGGAGTATACCAAGAGCCTGAACTTGAGGAACCCAGCTCGATGTCCATGGCTGACACAGCCATTTTTATAAATTCTGCTCTGGAGACCTGATGATTCGGCAGAAACCTTCCGTCCGGATAACCATCAACATAACCGCGTTGGATCGCATCATTAATCGCAGCTTGAGCCCAGTGTCCTTGAATATCCCTGAAATTTTTATTAACAGTCTCTCGATTCCGCTTTCTCTTCAACACTGGCATCTGCTTGCGCAGCCTCCACCGGGTTCAAGGCCAAACTTGCTAGTAAGACAGAAATTGCCGTTAATACACTAATCGAGATTTTCTTCATAACGATCCTCCTAAATACAAGTAGTAGAATAAAACCTATGAAATTGCTTCATATCTCCTTCCTACGCCCTTGCTTAGGGACATCAGCCGTCATCTCTCACAATTACACAATAATTACATTTTTGTATTGAGAAGAGAAATTGTAGTTAGTTTATCATAAATCCTGAGGTATTGGTATAATATTCCTATCCTGATTCTGTTCTACTAGATACATTCGCATCTTCGCACGTGACGGCTGATTCGTGTCTCTGGTCATGCCTAGATATGATAAAACCTCGAACGACAGCCACATAAAAATATGTGCTCTCGATCGAGGTTTAATGGTTACACCTAGCGGTGTCGTTACAGATTCGGGGAGGACTCATCCCGGTCCCCTGCCTGAAATTCGGCTTTTTCTGCAGTTTGCTTATATACAGCCGCCAACACTTTCTCATAAGCGCTTTCAAATTCCTCAGGCAGCATTGGCTTGATATCCTCCAATACGGACAGCAGTTTAAATAATGCTTGCACCTCGTCTTCCGTCAATCCAAGCGGGTACATGGCAAAGTGTCCAATAAATGTGTAGCCGCGTCCTCGGCCTTGATGAGTAATGGGAATATGCATGGCACTAAGGGCATCCATATCCCGATAAATGGTTCTCTCACTCGTTCCACAACGTTCGGCAAGCTCTCTAGCCAGGATCCCAGGTCTTGCTTGTACAAGGGTAATGATTCTCATTAGTCGGATCAGTCGGTCTGTCATATGGCATTCTCCCTATCTTTCTAGTAAATTAGACATATATTTCTTGACTGCTAAGTAGTACATTCGACCCTGAAATCATTTTTCCTTTTTTATATAAAGATTCTCAATTAGGTTAATTTTTAAGTCTAAAGTCCCTTTTGCTGTTCGCATTTCCAGACTAGGATTGCCGATATGTATCCATATACAAACTACTTAGTTTATAAAGGGCCTCTGCCTCCTTCAAATAATCCGCATCCCGAAATCGGGTTGCATATACAAGCATCTCATCTGCCTGTCTACGAATCAGATCTTCCCCTTCAGCCAAATTGCCCTGTTCCAGCTCGCCTCTTGCTTGCTCCAGTATCGATGCATTCTGGTATAACTTCAGGACCTTCTCAACACGATAATCTGGATTTCGATATTTCAATGCCGTATGATTGCTGAATTGAAGCGGGATCGTGCGGGAAGGCTGCAATACGACCTTCTGCTTCAGAACATCTACATAAGTCCATAAAGCGGTAATAATGGGATACACACCGGATGACCGGGAGCCCACGCTTAGTTCTAGAAGCAATTGTTTGGATTTTCCTTCGAATAAAGAGCCTAAAGACAACGAAATATTACGATCATTTAATACCTCACCTTGACACCCATACATATGTACCAATTGGACGCGCTCACCCAACTGAAGATGCAGCTGGACTTCTTCAGCAATATGCTGATTAAAGCCTTTGGACTGCGTTTTTGGCCTTAGGACACCAGCCCTCCACTCGATCAGCAGAAAGACTTGACTAGTGCCGCCAGCTGATACATGGCTGTGGCTCCATGTAAAATCCGAATACAAGCCTGACTGCAACACATCCACCTCTTTCCTCTTCTTCTAATAATGTACCAATACAGATGGACATCTTACTGTCACGGAACATATGTTCTGATTGTGTTTACGACAAAAAAGACCACAGCCCTATTCGCTGCGGTCTTTTGGATATTTTTTATTTGTCACTTTTTTGACAAGGAAATCTTTTACTCTTCGTGAAATGGAGATTCTATCACCCTATTGCTGCTGCTCTGGAGAGGGAAACCGACTTGATGTCCCCCATATCGCCTCCCGCACGTTGAATCGGGGCATAGGTTACTTTATCGATTAACAAACCGTTGCCTCTGGCTTTCCGTTCACTGTAATCATAATTTTCTTCACGTTATTGTCATTCATCATGATCGTCTTCTCCTTTTTATCTGTTCATTCATTATATGAAAAATCTCGTATGGGATCACTTCATTGCGCTTGCCTGAATTCATTACCCTCCATAAGAACAAGTTAAACAGCTCAGTAAGCGGATAGATTCACATCTGCCACGAAAGTGGGTAATATATTAATAGAAACCTGTCGGAATCTGATTCGTATTTACTATAATTAATCGAATGGTGGTGATCCCTCATGCGCAAGCCGACAAAATCCAAGCTGATCCGACTTTCACTCTTGCTGCTGGTGGCAGGGATCTCGTTGCCAGCCGGAGGCAAAACGGTCAGTGCCAATTATTTCAACAATCTGTATGATAATATCCAGCAATTCTCCGGACTGCCTGAAGAAATCAATCAGCTCAAGAACAACTATAACCAGGCTTTGCAAGAACTTGATAAAGCAAGAATCGCGTCCGAGCAGCTGCAGCAGCAAAATGTAAATCTGGCAGAACAGAACTCCAATCTTGCGGAGCAAAATCAGCAATTGACCCAAATGGTAGGTCAGCTGCAAGAGGCGGAAGCCGCGCGCAAAGGGGTGCCGAACGCTTGAAGACGGTAGCCATAACCGCCGTGGCCTTAGCCGCTACTTTGTTATCATACGTGTCCTTCGATTCGGTATGCGCCGGACAAACCGCTTGAAATAGGACAAGCTCCAGATCTCTTACACCATCCATATCCTGTAGACCATACAGAACAAAGGAGGCGCGGCCTTGATTATCCGAATGGAAGATGCAGCGGGCAGCGGAGCCGGACAAGCGGTGACCTTCTCCCTGACTGACGGAGACACAGTCCATGTTCTGCATCCTGAGCAGATCGTTGCCTATCGTGGTCCCTCCTCCGGGCGCAGCGATCGTCTGATGAATGTGAAGGGTATCTATCGCAAGAAAAATGGATTCGTGCCGACATTGGTCCAAGCCAATTCACGGCAGCACTTCCCCTGGCTTTAACATGCATGAGATTCAGCTGGAAGGTGAACAGGACATGCTTTATGATTTTCGGCATGTTTTCTTTTATACCAAACAGGTTACGATGCAGACACGGATACTAAAGATCAAGAACATGCTGGTAACGCGGGATGCCATTAAGATGAAGTTTTCCGGAAATGGCAGCATCGGCATCTTGACCCAGGGTCCTGTCTGCAAAGTCAAGCTGCATCCCACCGAGCCGTTGTACGTTGACGCCGGGAGCATCATCGCATATCCCGAAGCAGCTAAGCTGGACCTGACCGTTTACGGCAATCATCTGGCAAGCCAGCATATGAACTACCATTGGAAGCTGACCTATGACGGGTATGTCTTGTTTCAGGCGGGACGCCAGAATCAGCGGCTCGTTAACGAACTTAACGACGAAGGAATAATTAAGCGGTTTTTACGGGAAGCAATTCCCTTCGGCGGAGTGTTTATCAAATAATCAGGCCGTGCTATAATGGAAGGCGTAGTTAGAGCCGCAGGATATTCAACCAGAAGCGGTCGCAAGGACAACAGAAGACAATCCATGCCCCGTTAACGGTGTATGGGAGAGGTTCGTGAACTCCCTCTATAAAAACTATCGTGTCTTATTCGGTGTAAACCCTAAGAATAAGGCTTGTTTTTTACGGATTCAGTTCAATGAACTTCTCTTTCTTCTACGGGATCAGCCTTCGGCTGCTCTTAATTTATGAAGGATGAGAGGTTTTTATGCTTAAAAATGAAAAAGCGGTTGTTGTTTTCAGCGGTGGCCAAGACAGCACCACCTGCCTGTTCTGGGCGAAGGAACGCTTTGCCGAAGTCGAGACTGTAACCTTTGATTATGGCCAACGCCATAAACTCGAAATAGAATGTGCTGCACAGATTGCCAAGGAGCAAGGCGTGAAGCAGACGGTGCTCGATATGAGCCTGCTCAATCAGCTGGCACCCAACGCGCTGACACGGAGCGATATTGAAATCGCAGAAGGTGACGGCTTGCCGACCACTTTTGTGGATGGACGGAACCTGTTGTTCCTCAGCTTTGCCGCTGTGCTTGCCAAGGGCGCCGGAGCCAAACATCTGATCACAGGCGTGTGTGAGACGGATTTCAGCGGTTATCCCGATTGCCGGGACAGCTTTATTAAATCACTCAACGTTACACTGAACTTAGCCATGGACTACCCGTTTGTCATTCATACGCCGCTGATGTGGCTCGACAAATCGGAAACCTGGGAGCTTGCCGACCAGATGAACGCACTGGAATACGTTCGTGACCACACGTTAACCTGCTACAACGGCATCAAAGGAGACGGCTGCGGGGAATGCCCTGCATGCAAATTAAGAAAAGCCGGTCTCGACAACTATATGTTGCGCCGTAACCGTGTATCTGAAGGGGGCGCCTGGTATGAGCCGCGAGCCCGGGACTTTCCGCATTGTAGAGCACCTGCAGAAGCTTGGAGAAGACATCGATGCCGGAAGCCTGCGTTACCACCGGAAGCGGGTGCTTGTCTCGAAAGAGTTTACCTTTGATGCTGCCCATCATCTGCATTGTTATGAAGGAAAGTGCAAGAACCTGCACGGCCACACGTACAAAGTGGTCTTTGGTATCAGCGGTATTCCCAATGAAGTCGGCATTACCGTGGACTTTGGCGACATTAAAGATTGCTGGAAAACGGATATCGAACCTTATCTGGATCACCGTTACTTAAACGAGACCCTACCGCCAATGAACACAACAGCGGAAAACATGGTGGTCTGGCTGTTTGAAAAAATGGAGGACGCCCTCCGCAGCAAAGAGTCGCACGAGCAACAAGGCACACGAACCGAATTCGTTCGCCTGTTCGAGACGCCGACCAGCTACGCCGAGGTCAGACGGGAGTGGATGATCCATGAATGATCAGCATGTTACAACCGCGAACGATCCGGGCCGCGGCTCCGCCGCCGCCGCAACGGTGGACCTACCGATTCCCGTCATGGAAATCTTCGGTCCCACCGTTCAAGGTGAAGGCATGGTCGTAGGCCGCAAGACGATGTTCGTACGTACGGCAGGCTGCGACTATCGCTGCTCCTGGTGCGATTCCGCCTTTACGTGGGACGGGTCCGCCAAGGATTCCATTTCGCACATGAGTGCGGACGACATCTGGCAGGAGCTCTACCGCTTGGGCGGAGAACGCTTTGATCACGTCACGCTCTCCGGCGGGAATCCGCTCTTCTCTCCCAGCTTGGCTCCCTTGTGAATGAATTGCATCGGCACGGAATTACCGTTGCCGTGGAGACACAGGGTTCACGCTGGCAGGATTGGCTGAACGAGGTTGACGAAGTCACCATTTCGCCGAAGCCGCCAAGCTCCGGAATGGCTACGGACTGGGGCAAGCTGGATGATATCATCTCCCGCTTGTCCGGACGTCCGCCCGGCAGATCCTTCAGCCTGAAGGTTGTGGTGTTTGACGATCACGATCTGGCTTATGCGGAGACGGTGCACGAACGTTATCCGAATGTGCCATTCTACCTGCAGACCTAAGCAACCCCGATGTAGGCACTGGCGATACAACCACGCTTGTCTCGCATCTGCTGGATCGGTATGAGCAGCTTGTTGAGGCTGTCATGTTATCCGACCGCTTGAACGATGTGCGTGTATTGCCGCAATTGCACACGCTCGTATGGGGAATAAGCGCGGAGTATAACCGTCTGTAAGTATCCGCTTGATTAAGATGAAGAATACTAATAGTGATAAGGAGTTTTCGTTCATGGCTGGAAGACAAAAAGAAGAGATGCAAGACGTTACCCTACTCGGCAACCAAGGCACTAAATATACATTTGAATATGATCCCAGCATTCTGGAGAGCTTTGACAACAAACATGCCTACCGGGATTACTTCGTCAAATTCAACTGCCCCGAATTTACCAGCTTGTGCCCGATTACAGGCCAGCCGGACTTTGCGACCATCTACATCAGCTATATTCCGGATATCAAAATGGTCGAGAGCAAGTCTCTGAAGCTGTATCTGTTCAGCTTCCGCAACCATGGCGATTTCCATGAGGACTGCATGAACATCATCATGAATGACCTCATCAAACTGATGGATCCGAGATACATCGAAGTGTGGGGCAAATTTACCCCGCGCGGCGGCATTTCCATCGATCCGTATTGCAATTACGGTCGTCCGGGAACCAAATACGAAGAAATCGCTGCAAACCGCCTGATGAACCACGACTTATATCCGGAGACAGTGGATAACCGTTAGAATGCTGCTTGTGAAAATTCAATATGTACCAAAAAAGGGTTGCCCAAGCACGATAAGCGGGCAACCCTTTTGTCACAAGAATAATCGAATATATACCTACAAGGAAGATTCCATATTCCGCAGGCGGCAGCTAAGACGGCGCTTCTTGTAGAGCATTTTTCCGGCTTCGGCCACATCGCTGATGGTCCCCTTATTGCTGATCGATCCAAATACGATTCCGGCAATCGGAATCAGCTGAAACAGCTTTTTCATTCCGAAGTTGTCGGTATAGGACAGGACCACTTCACGCCAGCCCTGCAGTTGGGAGAATACCTGCTCCGTCGCCTGCTCCTCATCAAAACGGGCAAGCTCTTCAAGCACGGCCTTCTTCCCCACGATGTCTGCGGATGAGAATTGCAAGCATTTTACAATGAACACCCGCTCCCGCGGATCGTTCGGATCATAACCGTAGCAGAGTGCCATCTCCTGCAGCACCTTGAGCGACTGACCCAGCACCATCGGCAGATCTGCAGCGATCGTAAACACGCCGCCGATTCCCGTTGCTGCCCCTTGCGCTGCGGCGAATTTGACACGCTTGACTGTTAGCGTATCCGCAGCGGTATCCATCACGTGGAGTGGCAATGCTGCGGCAGATGCCAGAGTCAGCTCCTCTGTCCCCGTCCTTTTCTCATCCCCGTCCTCAAACTCGCTAGCCGATTTCCTGTGATCGGATTTCACGGATGAGCTGGAAGCTGCCTCCGAAACATCCAATCCCGCGGTTTGAGCCAGTACGTTCAACACCGTCTTCTCGCGAACAAGATGCTTTCCACCGTTCTGAATAAATCCGCCAACCTCATTCAGGGCACTGCCGATTTTCTCTTGAACTGCCTTGGGGGTGAGGCGATCCAGCAGCATAAAGGGAATTCTTCCGAGCTTCTCCCAGAACATGACATCCTTCTGCTCTTTCTCCCATTTCAATATCTCTTGAAGCTGCGACTCCAGCTGTTGCCGTGATTCCATCTCCGTCATCCTCACTATCTCCTCTACCCACTATTAAAAATAACTATAGGGTGTATACGCAGCAAAACGCCAAAAGACGCAACAAATTTAAAATTCTCTTATCAGTCTTTTCCTCCATTCGCAAAAAAAAAAGAGGCCAACCCCTTATTCAGGTTAACCTCTCTCCTCTATTCTTCAGTCTATGCCTTGTTACACCTGGATCATTTTATTTCCCTAAGTATGCGTTCAGCATCCAGGTATGCTTCTGAACATCGCTTACCATACCAGTCAACAGATCAGCAGTAGCATCGTCACCCTCTTGATTGGCTGCTTCGATTCCGGCTTTCAGTTCCACGGCAAGCTGCTCGAAATCTGCAACCAGTTGACCCACCATCTGCTCGGCACTCTTCTCATTCGAAGCTTCCTGAAGCGTGGCGAGTTTCAAGTACTGTGACATCGTTGCTGGTTTGGCGCCAATGGCCAGCATCCGTTCTGCCAGCTCATCTACATAACCTGCCGCTGCGTTGTACAACTCCTCAAACTTCTCATGCAGCACATAGAATTGGGGACCTTTGACAAACCAGTGATGATGGTGCAGCTTAACGCCAAGCAGGCTCCAGTTGGCTACCTGTGTATTCAAAATCTGCTGAAGTTCATTCGTTGTAGTTCCTTGCGTATTATGGGTTAAGTTACTCATCTATATCGTCTCCTTTTATTGTATTTAGACTTATTCTAAATCCTTGTATTAATCATACCAGATTACTCTCTCATTTGCAAAGGATATCGAAACTTATCAGATGAAGATAGGATGAAGAAATCCCCAGCTATTTATAATCTATCCTAATTTATTTTTCCATCCGCCTGCAGTGACAGGCATCATATGGCCTAACCTCACAACGCTTACGATAATCCCAGTATGGCCTTCATTTCCTTTCGCTTTTGTTTTGAATTCATCACATATAAAGTGTCCCCGGCCTCAATTACAGTATTGCCTTTGGGCGTAATAATACGCTTCTGCCGAATAATGGCTGTAAACAGGATGTCATCCGGCAGACCCAGCTCCTGAATCTCCTTACCGATAATGGGCATCTCCCCGTCCACAACGATGTGGTTAATCTCGGAATCTGCTTTGCCCAGCGCCATTAACTCCAATAAAGACGGAGCTTTGGCCTTGTCTCTCTCCACCAATGAAAGCCTCTGGGTTAGAGGGGAAATTGTCGTGCCCTGAATTACCGCGGAGGTCAGCACAACAAAGAAAACCACATTAAAAACAGCTCCCCTGCTGGACTCCCGCCAGAACAGGATATGTAGCCAGCACGATCGGCACAGCTCCGCGGAGTCCGGCCCATGATATCAATATCTTCTCACGCACGGCAAACTTGGTGAACAGCAAGCTGGCGAACACGCCAATCGGCCGGGCAATGAATATTAGAATCAGAGACAACAGCAGCCCTTCCCATACAATCCCCGACAGCTCATTCGGGAACACAAGAAGTCCCAGCAGCACAAACATCACGATCTGCATCATCCAGGCAAATCCCTGATTAAATGCTTGAATCGTCTTGCGATAAGTCAACTCGGCATTGCCAAGCAGCAGCGCCATGACGTATACAGCCAGCAATCCGCTGGCTCCGAGCCAGGCGGCGGATGCATAAGTCATCACGGCAAACCCCAATGCCGTAACGGGGTACAAGCCGGAGGAATCAAAATTGATGCGGTTAATTACATATACAGCCAGCATTCCCAAGAGCACACCCACGACCAAACCGAGCCCCATCTCCATGACAAAAGAAAAAATCAGACCGAGCAAATTCATCTCCGGACGTTCTATCCATTCGATTAACGACACGGTTAAAAAACCGCCATCGGATCATTGCTTCCGGATTCCGCTTCCAGTGTCATCCGAATCCGCCTCTTCAGATTCGTTCCGCCTAGAACCGAGAATACGGCAGCAGCATCCGTCGAGCCTACAATCGCTCCGATTAATAGTCCCTCTTTTAAGGAAATATCCAGAATAAAGGCTGCGCATACTCCAATAACAACGGTGGTCAGTAAAACCCCAATCGTTGCAAGGGAAACAGCGGGTCCAAGCACCGGTTTGATCTCTTTGAAATCGGTCTGCATCCCTCCTTGAAACAAAATAACGATCAGAGCAAATATTCCGACCAGCTGCGTAAGCTCCGCATTATCGTAATAGATGAATCGGCTGAGAATCATGCCAATTGCGATAAACAGCACCAGAGCAGGCATACCGAAACGGGAAGAGAACTTTGTGGTCAGGACGCTTGTCAGAAGCAAAGCGCCGCATAGCAGAATCATGGAATCAACAAAACTTGGCAAGCTCATCCCTCCGGTGTCAGATCAAGTTAAACTATATTACCCTAATAACATGTTCTTTCCGCATCAAGGCAGTTGGAATGGCCTTGGAAACCCAATCCTGACGGGAAGCAAACGTTTACTGGAAATTTCGCACCCAATGACTTTATACTGGTAATTAGCGACATGCATAGGGAGGTCTCAATCGAGTGAACATTTCTATTATGAAAGGCGATCAGTTACATCATGCAGTTGAACTGTCCGACCGTATTTTTCTTAAGCAGCCCGAACAGCCTTCTATGGGAGTATCTTTCCCTCCGATATTCTCGCCGGGCATCAGCCATTCTTACGGAGCCTGGGATCAAGACAAACTGGTTTCCTTTATGGGATTTGTACCTTTTTCCATACAAATTCGTGGTGCGAAGCTAAACATTTATTCCATCGGCTCCGTTTGTACAGATCCCGACTATCGGGGTCAGCGACTTTGCTAAGACACTTCTGGAACAATGCATCCACCATGCCGAAGCTTCAGCAGCATCCTTAATTCTGATCTCTGGCGGCCGATCCCTATATACCCGGGCAGGCAGCCGTTTGTTCGGCCGGGCATACGGTTCCGTCTATCCCCGGCCGTCATAGAGCCATTACGCACGGCAACCGTAAACAGGTGAACATCCGGGCTATGCAGCCACAGGATCTGTTCGATGTGCACCGACTGATGGAGCAGCGAGATGCTGGATATGTTACCACTGCCTCAGAGCTTAACAAACTGCTTGATGCAAGTGCATACTCCAACGTGATCCGCCTGGAGCAGCAGGTGCTTGTGGCTGAAGAAGACGGCGTATTGACTGCATTTGCGATTATTGCCGTACCAGGAACCGTCATGACTCCTTCCAGAGAATCGACCCTTGTGGAATGGGGCGGAAGCCCTGAAGCAGCTGCACTGTTGGTAGCAGGCGCTATCCAGTCCTTCAATCTCACAGAGCTGACCGTTCCTCTGCCATGGCAGGATAACGAGCTCGCTGCACTCATCCAATCTACTGGTGTCACACCTGAAAATATACGAAATGACGGAACCGTGTATCTGGTCAGCGGCCCCCGATTGCTTCGCCAATTGGCGCCTCTGCTGCCCGATGGTTTAATCCAAGCAGAGGGCGAACATGGTCCGTACCGCCTGACGCTGAACAATGAAGCATTGGTGCTCGATGATGAGGGACTGCTCTCGCTCTTGTTTGATCCGGAGTCATCTTATCGGACGAACGGCAGCGTAACCTTTGATCCTATACCTCTTCCGTATACAGCAGGTCTTCAATATATTTAGCTTTTTATATGAAGGTGCATATGTTCCTTCCTCTTATGAGGGAAGAGCATATGTGCCTTTTTTCAATTAAGAGTCTTAGGTGCGCTACACCTGTTATTAACAGGCCTCCACGTATAATGATTCACATGTGTACACCCCACCTGACGAATGGCCGTCCGCCTATTTTTGACTAGATAAGTGCCCTTCTTCTCCGCTTCTACATAGGATGAGGTAACCTACCTGATAGAAAGAGGTGCATGGCTTGAGTCACCATCATAAAAGAGGACTTCAAACCCAAACAAGCCTTGGTATCCCGGGTCTGATCCCCGGATATCCGTACTATCCTTATCCATACTATCCACCGTATTATCCAATCTATCCTTATCCACCATTCCCTCCAGGTTATCCGGGCGGCGGACCTGGATATCCTGGGCCGGGGCCTTGGCATCCGGGCGGACCTGGACATGGACCTGGACCCGGCCCGTGGCATCCGGGAGGACCTGGACACGGACCTGGTCCCGGTGGACCCGGACATGGACCTGGTCCCGGAGGACCCGGACATGGGCCGAGGGAAACGCGAGCACAACGCAGCAAGCGATAATCAATAACACGGAAGTTACAAAAATGCAGATTATCGCGCACAAGCAAACCGCCCGGGGAACCGGGCGGTTTTTGTTATCCTGTATCACATATACATAGAGATAGTACTTATCGTCTCTTTCTTGTTTCTTCCCGATCCGGACTTACAATATCAGGACTCACCGCACCGCCGTTGCCATCACCATAGCCTTGATACAGGTTAGGATCCGGAACGGCATCCTCGGTAGCAGCCGCTGCTTCGGAACGGGAATCAACGGGAGCGCCTGTTCCGCTGTATGTTCCTTCTTCACGGTAATGATGCTCATTCAGCGCGCTGTGACTCCGAAATATATCATATACCCGGCCGCCATTGGATTCATCCGCATCCACCATCACCAGAATATGGCCTTCGTTCACGTATCCTCCATACTCCTCTGCTTGCTCTTCCGGAATACCCAGACCAATCAAGCCGCCAACCAATCCACCCGCGCCTCCTACGGCAGCTCCTGTAAGGGTTGCTGCGATAGGACCCGCGGCGATAATTGGCCCAATGCCCGGAATGGCCAATGCACCTAATCCAGCAAGCAATCCGGTTACACCGCCCAGCACACCACCCGTTGCTGCTCCGGAAGCCAGCCCTTCAGGTGCCTTGGTGCCTGTCTCCTCCTGAATATGGGTAGATTCACCTCGATCTTTAGCAATGACAGAGATTTCATCGGCTCCGAATCCTTGCCGCTTTAGCTCCTCAATAGCCCGGGTTGCTTCTTGTTCCGTCCTAAAGGCTCCAACAATTTTCTGAGTCATATGAATTACCTCCTGGTTTGTCATTTTCGGTTATAGCTGTACATTCCTAACTTAAACGCCATCCGCCATAATCAAACATTGAAACCAAAATACATATTTGACCAAAACCCTATACTGGCGGGAAAGTTCCACATTTGTCCAAATTTCAGATTGGTAATATTTAACTAATGTTTCATTCATGCTAATATAGCAAGTAAGCACTTTGTACTTTAAAAATTGAATAGTTGGTGATCCCATGAATTGGTTCAAACCATTCGAGGACGATCTTGCTGCAGCATTCTCAGCGTGCGAAGCAAGGCTAGGGGAGTTACCTGCTCCCCTGAACGAGATCGGACTATCGTATTTGAAGAAATTTGATGTATTCGAGCAGGATAGTTCCAAAATTACATTTGTTATCTTCTTCCCTTCTGGATGAAAGAACTGACCGCACTCCCCGGCGATGTATATCGTCGTCTCTCAACCGCTAACATCATCGGCATGTTATACTACTTCATTCAAGATGACATAATGGATTCACCCCATGACAGTCAGTCTCCGATAGATCCAAAACACCATCTCGCCCTTGCCAACCTGTTGTATTATGAATTTCTAACATCCTATCAGCCATACTTCCCAGCTGAATCCAGCTTTTGGTCCTATCTCAAAACATACACGCGAGAATGGTCGGAAGGTGTCATGCATGAGACTGGAGATGATTACTTTAAGGACAATCCGATCCTGGTTGCCAAAAAAGCGGCATAGGTCAAACTCGGCAGTACCGCCGCATTGCTGCTCTCTGATCAGGCCGATCTGATCCCCGTACAAATGACGCCATGAATCATGTCTTGCTGACCTTGCAAATGATGGACGACTGGACCGATTGGAAGCAGGATCTTGCCGATGGCAGCTACAATTGCCTGTTGTCGCTCATTAAATCTGAACAAGGGATGCCAAGTGATGCGCCTCTGACGCTATCGGAAGTACAAGAAGCACTCTATATCCACAATATACTGAAGCCCTATGCAGAGATTGCTGCAGCAACTCACGCTCATCTCTTAACGATAGAGATCGACGCCCCTCATCTCATGTCGTTCCACCAAACGATTGTAGATGAACTTCATGTCGAGGCGGAAAATATCGAAAACAGTAAAAAAACACTTTCGTTTGGCGGGTTAAACTATTATTTGTCTATACTGAACAAAAAATAATAGATTTTATATTTATTCCATGGTATTCTTTAAGAGTAAAAAATAACCAATTTATTTGAAAGGGTGATTCTAATGACGACAGAAGCCATCTTTCAAACACAATTGATTCAAAAGCCTGGGAGGATCCTAGCTTTAAGGCAAAATTGCTCAGCGATCCTAAATCCGCCATCAAGGAAGTCCTTGGCGTACGGATTCCAGACCACATCGAGATTCGAACTCTTGAAGAAAATCCCGGCGAGCTGTATCTGGTCATTCCTCCGAATCCAACGGGCGTGATCAAATCTGAAGCCAAAGAAAGAGCCATCTGGTAAAGACTACATAACAGCAGGGGAATTTCATAAATAGATTCACAAGAAAAACATCAATCAACGTGCTTCCTTAGAAGGACAAACCACGTTGAGAAGATGTTTTTCTTGCGATTATCGGTAAAAGAGTGGGAACGACAGCCGTCCATCGCTACCGCAGCTCTGGCGAATCATTCGCAAGCTGCGGGAAGCGTAATGATGGCATCCGTCCCCACTCCTTTTCTGCTTGTAAAAAGATATCTCCGTCCATCGCCTCGATAATTCGGAAGGTTACCATCAAACCAAGACCGGTTCCTTTGGTTTTGTTGGAGAAATAAGGTTCTCCAAGCCGAGCTATTACATCCGCCCCCATCCCCTCTCCATTATCAACAACATGGATAAACACTTGATTCTGCTGGTAACAACGGATATGAACCACCCCTTCTTCTCCCAGTGCCTCAATGCTGTTCTTGATAATATTAATGAAAGCCTGCTTGAATTTGGAGGAGTTTCCCGAATGGTAATATCCTCTGGAATATCCACAGTGATCCTGCCTCCCTGCAGATGGGCGAGAGGGGCAAGTATGCCTTCGATATGCTTGAATTCTTCGGAAATCTGAAGCAGCGTGTCTTTGCCGAATTCCGGTTTGGCAAAGGTTAAGAAATCCGTAATAATACCGGAAGCACGGTCCAGCTCCACCAGAGCCAAATCCAAATATTCGCGTTCGGCAGCCTCCGCCTTTCCAGTAAGCAGCTGCAGGAACCCCGCGTAACCTGAAGCGGATTGCGAACCTCGTGTGCGACCGATGCTGCCAACTCACTGATGATCTCCATCTTCTCCGAACGCTGCAGCTCATTGTTGAACATCTCAAGCTCTTTGGAGTATTGAAGAATCTGCTCATGATTTTTGGCAAAATGTCGCCCAAGGATAACAATCAATGCAATAATGAAGCTGACAATCCCCCACTTCCAGAGGAACAGATTGTAGCTGCCCCGGGTCATGAAAAATTGCAGCAGCTCTCCCAAACCTATAACGGCAAACACGGCAAAACCTGCATTGAAAATGACGGCATCCCTATTGCCCCTGAAGGCATAAAACATCGAGCTTCCAATCAGCAATATGAACTGAATGATCATCACAAACCCCATGACTTGCACGGAAAAGAAATAATACAAATCAAACCATTGATTGGAAGCCAATTGATTGACCACCAGAAACAGCCCGCAAAACAGCGAATAAACCACCTGAAATTTACGGAGTTTATGCAGCATATTTTTCCAACCGAGTCCGAATATTTTTTCAAAAAGAGACTGAACGAAGGGAGTAGAATAAACAAAGAAATGTCGTATAAGTGAGTGTAGATATGTCCATATTCATCAAAAATCGTATAAAGAAACGGGGAGTATGTAAAAACAAGTATGCCTACAGATAAAACAATAAAGGACAGCGATAATACGGCAATCAAATATTTTCTGTTAAGGAAAATAGCGCAGATCAGCATAACAAAAGCAATAAAAACAAAGGCGCTCCCTAGAATGATATCCACCAAATTCGATTTAACAAACTGGTTTAGCAGATCATGATATTCGCCGACAAGGATCTTGCCTTCAATCGTCACATGATCCCTCGCGGTTTCCAGCCAAATGTGAAGGTCCTTGCCAAGCAGCTCCTTATCCAAAGGAAGCAGGATGTGGTTCAACTCATAATTGTACGCTCTTGTAGATTCGTAAACCTTCACATGATCGGCATAAACTGCAACCTGCTGTCCATGCAGCTTTTCGATCAAAATCCCCGGAGACGCAGCTGTAATTTCAGGAATTTTCATATGAATCCATGCGGATGTCTTGGCATGCGGCTTCGATGGCTCTGAAGCACCAGCTGAAGTCTCCGTCCAGTCTTCCCTATGTGCGGGTACACTCTCCGGTATTCCTCCGGACTCGGACCAGAGGATTCTCCACTCTTTAATCGCTGCCCGTGCTGCCGTTTCTTCGGTGGCAAAGACAAGCCTGGGGTAGCCCTGGCTTAAAGCAATAACGATGATCAGGAACACAGCGATTCTCCATCCAGACCTCATTGACGCACCTCAAACATTATAATGAGTGAATACCTTTACTGAGTTATTCGATGCAGCAAAACCTTCCACCTTCTAAATTTCGGAAAAATGATAAAATTTCCTATTCATTATGTAAAAAGCGGAAACAAACCGTAAAATAAGAATGGCGGTGCCAGGATATTATCCCTTTAGCACCGCCATGTCTCTGTAATTCATTTTAGATGGGTGAGGTAAAGCTGTTCGTCCAGTGAGCAAATCTGCTTTTGGGACATCTCCTCATGGTGCAGCTACTCTGGTTGCGATACATTCGCAGCCGGAAACCGGATAACAGCCTCGGTTCCACTCCCTTTTCGCTCATAAAATGGATGGTCCCACGCATCGCTTCAATGATCCGGAAGGTAACCATCAATCCAAGCCCCGTCCCTTTGGACTTATTCGAGAAATAAGCCTCACCGAGTCTTTCCAGATCACGGGCGTCCATGCCAATGCCATTATCCTTAATGTGAATCACGACTTCTTCCGACTCGGCATACGCCCAGATGCGAATAATCCCCTCTTCATCCAATGCCTCTATGCTGTTCTTGACGATGTTAATCATCGCCTGCTTCAATTTGGAAGAGTTGCCGTTAATATATAAATCCTTGGTATCATCAAGCTTGATTGTCCCCCGCTAAGATTCGCAAGCGGAAGCAGGATTCCTTTCACGTGCTTAAGCTCCTCATACACATTCAGCTTGACCTCATGCTCCAATTCAGGCTTGGCAAAGGTGAGGAAATCCGTGATGATGGCGGACGCCCGGTCCAGCTCCTTCAGCGCCAAGCCAAAGTACTCCTTCTCGGTCTCCTTGGAGTTTTGTGACAAAAGCTGCATGAAGCCGCGCGTCACTTGCAGCGGATTGCGAACCTCGTGTGCAACCGAGGCGGCCAGCTCACTGATGATCTCCATTTTCTCCGAACGCTGGAGCTCGTTATTAAACATCTCGAGCTTCCGGGAATATTGGACCACTTGCTCATGACTGCGGACAAATTTGCGGCCAAGCATAACGATCAGGGAAACAATCAGCGCGATAACGCCCCATTTCCATAGAAAAAATCATATTTCTGGTCTTTATAATAGAAGGCCAGCAAATCTCCCAGCGTTGTTAACGCCATGATACCAAAGCCAAATGAAAAGATATAAGCATCCTTATTCCGCTTGGAAGCATAGAGAATCGTGGTTCCAACCAGCAGCAGGAGCTGCAGAATAATCAGGACGCCCAGAATTTGCACCGAGACGAGATAATAAATGTCATAGAACTGATTGCCGCTAAGCAAGTTCACGACAAGGAATATAACACAAGCCAGGGAATAGATCATCTGGAACCTTCGGCAATATCGAATCAGACGATAAGGACCGGAACCATATATTTTTCGAAATAATAATACATCGTAAGCAGCACCGTTAAAAGCGCAACATCAAATGCCGTAACCCACACATTTCCGAGATCACCGTAGAAGGTATACAAGAAAGGGGAGTACGTAATAAGCAAGGCCCCACTTGCCAGTATCACCACACTAAGTGCAAGCCAGCTGGATACCGTATGCTTCGGAAGAAACAGGCAGCAGCAGAACATCACCACGGCAATAAACAGAAATGAGCTCCCCAATATGAAATCTTCCAGGTCGTTCTTGATGAACGCTCCCCGCAGTTGGTCATATTCGCCAAGTCTGACGTTGCTGTCAATGCCCAGCGTTATATCACTGACGCCGCTCATCCATAGGTAAATGGTCTTTCCGGCGTCCTCCGGATGAATGGGGAGAAGCAGCGAATGGTTTGTATACATATAGTCTCGCTTGGCTTCGTATAACAGCTCATTCTCCAGAAAAACCATAACATTCTGTCCCTTAATGCGATCAATCATGATAGCGGACTGGCTCCACGGAAACTTGGGCAAGGTAAAACGATTCCATGCCGAATATACCCCATCTGACTTTGGGGGCCCCGTTTCATCTGGTCTTCCCTCTACCCATCTCCCTGGATCCTGGATATTGGCTGGCGAAACGACGTCCTGTGGTTCCAGATCCCGCATATACTGCCAGTCGGGGATCAAGATTTGAGCATCGTATGCGTCCGCTTGTTCCGGTGACATCATGGATATAAACAGCAGCAGCGGCAGCACCAGCAGGAATATGTATTTGGGCATATCCTTCATCTAGTCAGCACCTCTAACCGTTATCATAGTCAATAAAAATGCGTTGCCTTCCTCGCTATGTCTAATTCGACAAACTTCGTGTCCATTTACAATCAATATAACATGAAACGGGTGTTGCGTTCGTAAAATTTTATTACCATATGGCAAAATAAAAGGGACTGCCCGTAACCTAAAGGTTTAAGAGCAGTCCCTTGCATCATTAGTGCGCAGAGCTCGAGGCAAGACCAACTTTATCAACCATCCGCTGGCTTTCCTCATTAAGACCAACCAGGGTGGTTTCTTTTCCAGCTTCCTTGTATTTGTTCACTACCTTGGAAATGGCGTTCGTAGCTGACTGATCCCAGACATGGGACTTGGAGAAATCAATCACAACACATTCCGGATCCTCATTCACATTAAACAGGTCTACGAAATACATCATCGTTCCAAAAATAGCTGCCCCCGGATCTCATATACCTTCGTTCCATTCGGCTGCGTGTGCGGAACCGCATGAATACGGGCCATCTTCCAGCCGAAATTCAGTGCGCTTAAAATAATGCCAATCATGACCCCGATTGCCAGGTTATGTGTTGCAACGACAATGATCACTGTTGCCAGCATGACAATGGCATCCCCTAAGGGCACCCGATGAAGCGTGCGGAGAGATCCCCATTCAAACGTACCGATCGAAACCATGAACATCACGCCCACAAGAGCGGCCATAGGAATCTGCTTCACAACATCCCCCAGTACAATGATGAGGAATAGCAGGAACACACCGGATACCAAAGTAGACAATCGGGTTCGCCCTCCCGATTTTACATTAATGACGGTCTGCCCAATCATGGCGCATCCTGCCATACCGCCGAAAAATCCAGTAATCACATTAGAGAGACCTTGACCACGAATTTCACGATTCTTATCACTGCCCGTCTCCGTCATCTCATCCACGAGTGAAGCCGTCAGAAGCGATTCCGTTATCCCGACTACCGCAAGTGCAAGAGAGATAGGCAGTATCGTCAGGATCATATCCAAACTGATGCTTACATTCGGTAAATGAAAGAACGGAAGGGTCTGCGTAATGTTGCCCATGTCCCCCACCGTTTGGACAGGCGCTCCGGACCAAACGGCGATGATCGTCATCACGATAATGGCAACAAGTGCGGATGGAACGGCTTTGGTCACCAGCGGCAGCAGATAAATAATGAGCAGCGTTCCGAGCACCATCAAGTACATGGGCCACGATTCCCCTTTGAAATTCGGAAGCTGGGCCAGAAAAATAATGATTGCCAGCGAGTTCACAAATCCGGTAATGACCGCTGGGGAACAAATGTGATAAAACGTCCGAATTTGAGCGCTCCCATCACCATCTGCAAGAGCCCAGTGAGAATGGTTGCAGCGTATAAATACTCAATCCCGTGCTGAACCACAAGCGGTCCCATCAACGATGCCATGGCCCCTGTCGCCGCAGAAATCATGCCTGGACGCCCGCCAAAAACGAAATGCTGACAGCAATCACGAAGGAGGCATAGAGCCCCACCATAGGATCCACGCCCGCCATGATCGAGAACGCAATCGCTTCGGGTATGAGCGCAAATGCTACCGTCAATCCGGATAAAATATCTTTGCGCGAGTTGCCAAAGAAGCCTTGTTTAATCCATTGAAACAAAGTCATAATCACTTCCATTCTATTGTAATGGTTGACAATCCACTCTCAGAATTGTCGGGGCCGTTAATCACTTTTTGATTATAGCGGGATCAATTATAAAATTCATTATGCAATTAAGCGCATATACCCCATAAAATCCTTTATTTCCTCCTGCTTAGCTACTCTTTCGTCCATTTTCCTATTCTGAAGATTTTCATAATACGCGGAATGACAGGGCATGCTAACACTTACTTGGTTCACCATAACCTGGACGTTTCGGGATTCATTCTTGTTTCAGCGGGTAAAGTCGAAGTATAGAAAAATTATTTCATATGGATTGAAGGAAGGAGCTGTGCAACATGCGAGATGAAAACAATCGTAATACGCTAGCGGATTTGACATATTTGGAATTTGAGGCCAGTCGAAGAGTAGAGGATGCGGACATGATTCCGAAGGATGATCTGAGGGATGTGAACACCTACACGGAGCAAAGTCTTAGCAGTGAGCATGCGGATCATATCGCATACGATCTGAATGAAGCAGCTCCTGCGGACGCGAAACCCGAGGAACGTTTGAATCCCGATCGCAGCGCCATCGATGCGTGGGAGGCTACCGGTGCTGAGCCCGATCAGCGGACGATTGCTTACGAGAGGATCTCTTCGTCTGCGGGAATCAAAGAAACGGACCGACTGCAGGCGGATCGATCAGTCCACGAAACCGTCAACCGGGATGTCGCGGATGATGTGGCTGATCGGGAATGGCGGGCCATTGAGGCAGAGCCCCTACTCGTCCCGGTGATGAAGTCATCGCGGAGTACGCTGGGGACAGGGAGCAGCGGGTTGCGGCCGACGCTGCATTAACCTAACAGCGGGACTGCATTTCTTAATCAGGATATATTTAAGGATTACCCCTCTGAAACGGATCAATATATGCCGCTCGAAGATATACCGGATGCGGACGCCATCTCGGCCAATAGCCCGGTGGACCCTGCAGCACCGCCAGATGAAGGCATGCACGGAATTGATCTTCTGAACGGCAGTCATGGCGAGGAGGATTAAGTAATAGCAGAAGACCCGCCTCTCCCATATGAGAAGGCGGGTCTTCTGCTATCCATCTATTTTCCGAATATGATATCCAGCCAGCCGAGAAAGGACATCCACAGCAAAATGCCGATCAGCGTGCCCCATATGAGTGCTGTTAATATATTTCCCTTTCTTTCCATGCCTATGCCTCCCATACATCCATCTTTATAGTAAACCAGTATGGGTCAAACTATCAGTTCTTATACCAGCCGCTACCTTTTTCAAAGACTTGATTTAATAGGAGGAACAGCCGATGAAGAAGCAACCTGACGAGAACAAACGTTTAGTGACCGAACGCGACATTGATGAGGAATTTGGTCTGTTTAAGGAAGATTCATACCCGGACAGCATTCCCATTCCTGACAGCATCAAACACGAGAAACCCGATGGCAGTGAAACCAGTAACCGCGGAAACGACTCCTCATCCTAAAACTTTATGATCAACATGATGGAAACGTGAATCTCTTCTTTCACCCCTGCCATACCTTCCAACATACACTACACCACACGACCCTGGAAGGATGATGATTAAGATGAAAGGATTGCCGCTCCATCACGGAGGACATAAAATCACGCTGCAGCAGCGACTGTCTTCCTTAACCGGACATCTGGTAGAGATCAACGCTCCCCATACCGGGTTAGAGCCCGGGCGATTGCAGCGGGTATTCCCGAAAAATTTTGTTAAGGTACAAGGTGAGCTCTTCGTGCCCTCCAGTCTCAATTCGATCCGGGTATTTGACGTCAAACCGCCAATGAGAACGGTACTTGTGGGGGTACGGACCACCTTCCCTACCCGCGGCGCCTTTAATCGGATCCGGCTTGTTAGAATCGGAGCCGATTTTATTGAGCTGCTCGCCAAGGACAAGAACCGTTCGCGAATTCTGCTTCCCTTAAACAAAGTGGAGGGCATATTCCCGGCAAAATAAGCGCTTAGCCCTTCCAGCTCTTGCTAGAGCCTCCGGACTGATGCCAAGTCCCGAGGCTCTTATTTTAAGTTGCAGAAAACAAAGGGTCTGTGTTCCGTGAAGATTTGCCGATAAATGATTCTCTAATGTATACTCTATGTTTTCGATTTTCAGTACTTGTCCAACCTGTGTTAAGATATGATTCAGATGAAATATTTAAGCCTTGATTAGGAATAGCACAGGAGGAGTCAAAGATGTTGAAACGTAGAACACGCTGGATGCCCGCTCTATTTGTAGTACTTGCATTACTGCTCGTAATGACGGCATGCGGCCAGAATGACAAGGGTACCGAAGGTGGCGCTGCGGGCGGCACCGGCACCTCGAACGGGGCAGCTCCCGAAACGGAGCCGCCGAAGGAGACGGAAGTTAAGCAGAACGTTCCTGACCCGAACGCCAGTCATCCCATCGTCACAATTGAGATGGAGAACGGCAAAACGATAAAGCTGGAGCTTTATCCTGAAGTTGCACCGAATACGGTAAACAATTTCATCTCGCTGGTGGAACAAGGCTTCTATGACGGGACAGGCTTCCACCGCGTCATCCCCGGCTTTATGATTCAGGGGGCGACCCGGATGGAAATGGAACAGGCGGACCCGATTACGAGATTGCAGGAGAATTCACATCCAACGGATTTCAGAATGACCTGAAGCATACAACAGGCGTCCTGTCCATGGCACGAGCACAGGATCCAAACTCCGCTTACTCGCAATTCTTCATCATGGTGGCGGATGCGCCATCCCTGGATGCGGAGTACGCTTCCTTCGGAAAGGTTATTGAAGGAATGGAGGTTGCAGAGGAAATCGTGGGCTTGGAGCGGGATCAGATGGACAAACCGCTGGAGGTTCCCGTCATGAAAAAGTGACGGTAGATACACTCGGCAAGGACTATCCGGAACCTAAGAAGCAGGAATAGAGATCTCCCTTCCAGTCCTGCCATAAACAAACGGAATAGGACCCGACGCATTCATTATGCGTACGGGTCCTGTTTTTAGGTCGCCACCCGTAATCAGCTGTTACGAATGGGCTGGTTTCTCTATGACATACAGGCAGGTGCTGTCGGGCAGCTTCACTTACTGACCTTCCTCGTCCATGAACACAATGCGATCGGCCAATGCTTCCGCATACCCTTCCTGCAGGTAATGCTGCTGGACCCGGATAATCGCTTCTTCTCCTAATGTCGTACGTATACATTCTTCGTACTGTGAAGGCGTGAAATAACCAAACTGCTCCTGCACCTCATGAACATAAGCTTCGGCTCCCCAAGTATAGGTGTACAAAAATTCCATCGCATCGTTCACAGGCAGACGCACTTCATCCTGAGCCAGCTGCTCGTAAACAATCGCTCGTCCCTTGAAGTCGGACGCATACCGAAGCAGCCATTCCAGACCATCCGCTTCCCGGAAACGGATCCTTCTCATCGTATCCACCTACTCGGTCATAATCCCGTCCCGGATAATGATGCGGCCGCCAGGCCTAAGCACCTCGTAGGCACTGGATAATGCCGCCTCTACCGTAGCCCTATTGAAACGGAAGCCGTCCATCTCAATGTAGGAGTACAGCTCATGGATGATCGAGGAGAAGATTACAGTGTCGACACTGCCCGGCTCCACATATTCCCTAAGACGAAGCGCATCTCCCTTCAGTACCTCCCATGCCTTATGCTCCAGGCGTTTGCGTTTCTCCAAAGTTTCAATCACATTCGAGGATATGTCGATCCCGACCGGACGCACATGCGGCAGCTGTTCCTCCATCAGATCAAGCAGCACGCCGCCGCCAGGACCAATATCAAGCACAACCTCTCCCGTGATATAATCCAGAATCACTTTCTTGTAATCGCCTGTGCTGTTCATATCGTTCAAGTAACTCTCTTCATTATGAAACCGGTCATACGCATCCCGGCGCAGCCCGAACAGGTCGAACAGCAGCAGCACCGCCTTCTCATAGAGTGGAGACTTCTCCGCTTCGATGCAGAACTCGATTAATTTCTCGGCAGCTCGAGAGAATTCAAAGGTAAAGAATACCGTGTCCGGCAGCTCCGGCTTCCGTTCAATCCGGTGGCTCAGATGAGGATTGACGGTAGCTGGCCCATGAAGGCAAGTATTCCAATCCATTTGGCGCAAATATTGCTCAATCATTCTTTTCTTGTATACGTTCAGCTTCTTAACGCCTTGATAATCGTAATACATATCGTTCATCAACGGTTCGAAGCTTAAGTGGCTCACAGAACCCGGATTCACCTCCTCCTGCTGCCTCTCCAATCCCTGGTCTTCCCTGTACAACTTCTTCGGGTGAAGGGCAAGCAGAAGAACCTTCATAAACTCTTCCAGTGAGTAATCCTGCAATGCGGCTTCGACATACCAGAGCGTCATATTCTGAAATCCGTGAAGCGCTTGCGTCAAATCCGTCTGCTGACGGATCTGACTCAGCTTTAGGTCGAAGTCCTCGCCCCGGGCAATGGAGGCGGTTCGAAGACGGCGCAGACGGTCCTCATACGTCCACATATTCGGCTGCGTCCCAGTTGCGAGACGGCGAATGAGCGCCGTGACTTCTTCCTGAACGGAATGCCAAAGCTCTTCCGATACGGCACCGACGATGCAGTGGTTTAGAGGGATCAGCAGCCGGATCAGCTCATCTGCTGTCAGTTGTCCCTGTTCCACCAACTGAAGCAGGGGCAGGTTTTCCTCAAAAGGCACCTCTCCCCGAATGTGTTGACCCACCAGTCCGTGGGTAAGAATGAGTGTGTGGACCATCTCTTCATGCGGGGTCATGACGCCTCCGGTATCCCGGATATGTCTCTCATACAGCTGGGCAGACCCGATATTATGCAGGAACAAATTGACCCCTGACTGCTGCCAGCGAAGGCGATCCCGCATGGTTCCGCCCTTGGCGGTTTCAGCCCACATCAGCACTTCCTCCAGCAGTTCCTTGATCCAATAGGACACAGGGAGTGAATCCAGTATCTTTAACGTGCGTTCTACGTAATCCAGCACAGGGTTTGCCGCTGCCAATTGTCCGATGGATGTAATTCGTTCCAGGTTCACGATTCTTTCTTCAGCCGATACCAGCTTCATCAGCCACGAATGAGGCTTTGCAGCCGTCTCATCCCCCTGACGAATAGCGGTAATGGCATCCAGTGCGTGCAGCATAGTTGATCCTCCACTTCCTGTATTCCTGTAATCAAATGAACGGTTATGTATTTCATGCTGCTACGATTATAACAAATTCCCAGTCGATGGATCGCCACATTTGGTAGTTGGTATAGGATCAGGGTATACTGGTCAACGAAACCATATTTTTATTTATGTGAAGGAGTGAAGGTCATGAGCCTAAAAATAAAACAGCCCTGATAACGGGTGCAGGTAAAGGGATCGGACGCGCCCTAGCCATCGCTCTTGCCAAGGAAGGCGTGCATGTTGGGCTCGTTGCCCGCACTGCCTCGGACCTGGAGCCGCTTAGCGCCCTGATTGTAGAACAATATGGCGTCAGAGCGGTAGCTGCTGTTGCCGATGTTTCTGTGCAAAGTGAGGCAGAGGCAGCTTTTGCCGCGGTGAACATGGAGCTGGGCTCGGTGGACATTCTGATTAACAATGCGGGGATTGCCCAGTTTGGGAATCTGCTGGATATGGAGCCGGAAGCATGGAAACGCATCGTTGATGTCAATCTGATGGGCACTTATTATATGCTGCGCGCAGCGCTGCCTGGCATGATTGAGCACAACAAGGGAGATATCGTCAACATCTCCTCCACGGCCGGAGAGCGTGGTTTTGCCACAGGCTCTGCTTACAACGCTTCTAAATTTGCCGTTATGGGACTGACTGAAGCCGTACTGCAGGAGGTACGCAAACATAACATCCGTGTAACCGCCCTGACCCCAAGCACCGTCAACACGGATCTTGCCGTTAACGCGGTCTTAAGATTGGGGACGAGGACCGGATGATGCAGCCGGAGGATGTGGCCGAGCTTGTGCTGGCGGCACTCAAGCTGCCGCAGCGGGTATTTGTCAAATCCGCCGGGATTTGGACAACAAACCCGCAATAAAGACGCGCTGAGGCTGGCGTTATATTGCTATATTGATTCAAGGGTGTTTCCTGGCCACTGGCCACGGGACACCCTTTTGCGTAATGCGAACATAACTAGCGATGGTCATAGGTTGGTGGAATCGATTCTTTTTCCATACGGAATCAAGTGTCAACACTGCATGGTCATGATATAATGACATGGTCTAACACGAACAGCCGGATATTCACCTTAAGGTAACACTCATGGAAAGAAGATGACTACAGCATGATCGCCGACATTTTACTCGAAGTGGTTCTCCCCATCTTTGTCCTGATAGGCTTTGGCATCATTATGCAATATGCCTTTAAGCTCGATTTGTACACACTCGCGAAGATCAACTTTTATTACATTACGCCTGCAGCCGTATTTATGAGTATGTATGAATCCAAGATGTCGCCGCAGCTGCTGGGCATGGTGGCCTTGTTCTATGCGCTCTATATCGGTGTCCTCTACCTGATCAGCACGCTGGTTGCCAAACAGCGCAGGTTCAATCGGGGTATGAAGGCTGCGTTTACCAATAGCCTGCTGCTGGACAACTCGGGCAATTACGGCCTTCCGATCAATGATCTGGCCTTCAAGGGCGATCCGATGGTACTCGGTTCAAGCGCTCATCATGTCCTTTCAGAGCCTCCTTACGTTCACGTACGGAGTTATTTCCATTCAAGGCGCCAAGACGGAAGGGTTATACAAACAAGCCATTATCGGCTTCTTGAAAATGCCCGTACCCTATGCCCTTGTCATCGGAATTCTGCTGCATGCCCTGGCTCTGCCGCTCCCGGTCTTTATATCACAGCCGCTTACGTATGCGGACCAATCCATGGTGGCAATCGCTCTGCTGACGCTGGGCGCACAGATTATCAAATATCCGCTTCGCCTGCGCCGCCTTGATGTATATCTGAGCGTTCTGCTGCGTCTTCTGGTTGCGCCTGCGATCGGCATTCTGATTGTACTGCTCCTCGGGCTCAAAGGCATCCCGGCTCAAGCGCTCATTATCGCCTCCGGCATGCTTAGGTCGGGGTAAATTCATCCATTCTGGCGGAAGAATATCAAAATGAACCTGATTTTGCTGCACAAACCGTCCTGATATCGACCATACTAAACGTAATTACGATTACGCTTAATCACATTAGCCAAATTTATAGCTTAACCGCTAATTCAGCTCTGACTAGGAGGAAATTACATATGAACTTTGATCTTGCTATTGACCGTAACAGAACCGCCTGTGAGAAATGGGATAACGTTCCCACCGTCTTCGGCGCGCCCGATGTGCTCCCGATGTGGGTGGCGGACATGGATTTTTCAGCACCGCTTACTGTCATTGAGGCACTCCATAAACGGGTGGAACACGGTGTGTTCGGATACACCTTCCCGACCGAGTCGTACCGGGGGCCATTGCTGATTGGATGAAGAACCGCCACAGCTGGACGATCCAGCAGGAATGGATTCAATTCTGTCCGGGTGTGGTTCCGGCACTCAGCCTCATCGTGGATGCATTCACCGAGCCAGGTGACCAAGTCGTCATCCAGACACCGGTTTATCCGCCGTTCTACCGCGTCGTACAGGAGCATGGGCGTGAGCTTATACATAATCCGCTTCGCCTGAGCGAAGATGGGGATTACTCGATGGATTTTGAGGATCTGGAGAACAGCTTCTCTAAGCAATGTCAAAATGATCATTCTGTGCAGTCCGCACAACCCGGTGGGCCGGGTGTGGAGCAAAGAGGAATTGGAGCGTCTGGCCTCCTGTGCCAGCAATATGATGTACTCGTTGTATCCGATGAGATCCATGCGGACCTTGTATTCGAGCAAGGCGGCCATACACCATTCGCAGCTCTATCGGAGGATGCCGAGGGGCGTTCCATCATCTGCACCGCACCGAGCAAGACGTTTAATATCGCTGGCCTGAATACGGCGAACATGATCATTCCGAATGCACAGCTGCGCAGCAAGTTCCGTAAAATACTGAATCGATACTCCATCGGCTCTATCACACCAATGGGTGCTGCTGCCACCGAGGCCGCTTATCGTGAGGGCGAGCCATGGCTGGATGAGCTCCTGGTATACATTCGCGGGAACATGGAGCTTGTTCGGAATTACGCACAAGAGCACCTGCCTGAGCTGAAGGTATTTATGCCGGAAGCTACTTACCTGCTATGGATCGATTTCCGGCAGATGGGCTTGTCCCACGAAGAGCTGACCCGCTTCCTGGTTCATGAGGCCAAGCTTGGATTAAACAGCGGCGCTTCCTTCGGCAAGGATGGCGAGGGCTTTATGCGCATGAACTTGGCTTGTACGCGCGCCACCGTTCAAGAGGCGCTGTCTCGCCTGCATCAAGCCATCGAGGCATGGCGGAAAGCGTAAAATCAATTAGCGATCTAACGATAAACAGGGGCCGTCCCAGTCACTTGACCTGAGGGCGGCCCCTTTGTCTGTTATAAGGACGCTGCGAGACGAAGATTCTTCCGATCGCTGTTGACCCCGAATATCCTGATTTATCTTAAAGGAGCCCACGGCCATTAACCCTGAATACCTTGGGCTCCCTTCACATTATTCCCGGCTAAAAGCGGAAATTTCTGCCGCTTCCCCATGCATGCTCGCTTGGCAGCAAACATATTTTCCGTCAAAGGCTACTGCAAATGCTTTGCCAAATACTCGCCGTTTGCCTTTAGCAAGGGATAGGCTCTGGCCGATACCGCCCCACTCTGCTTATGGCTATCCAGCAATTTCATAAAGCCCTCCAAATGGTGGGCTGCCTGCTTCTTGTTCCCTTTCTCTTCGAAGCGGATGACCGAATCCAACTTTGCAACCAGCGAACGGGCAGCCCCTTGGTTCGCAAATTCACCTGCCTGCTCCAGCTGATCCACCAGCCCTTTCAGGTGCAGAGAACCAGATTTTCCAGCTGGTACGTCCCTTTAACAAACTGATACAGCCAGTCATACATCATTCGGATATCCGGATCCTGGCTTGTCGCCGCATCTCTCAACACCGGACCGGAGCCCATGTAATACGCTTTGAACGCATCCTTCATATACCCGTACTTTACGCCTCCGTCCAGATATTCCTTATACCGATTACGGAATACTTGATCGCCCAACATCCGTCCGTCAAATTCGATCTCAACGCCCATTCCGAACCGTTTGGCTGTGTAGGCCGCATCGTCCAGACGCTCATTACCCATGTCTTCGAAGAAATAGTTCGGCTGGAATGCCACCGCATCAAATCCGACCTCATCCCACATATAACTCTTATAAGCCAAGAAATGAGGGATCCAGAAAGACTTCAGTCCTTCGTCATGAATTTGGCCATTCACATATTTCAGCATATCCGGTCCGGAAGCGCTTGTGCTTACCTGTTCGGACAACCAGTATAAACCGACCAGCTCCAGGTTCGAGTATTGGTTAGTGTCCCAACGCTGCAGCACTTCGTCCATCCACCAGCGGATCGCCTTTTGCCTGTTCGCCATGGCCGACTCCTCGCCAATAGCCCCACCATTAAAGTTTTCGGAGATTCCATCTCCGTCCACGTCACCAAAGTCGGTTTGATACTCACCTGTATCCGGGATCATTACAACGACTTTGGTTTTGTGGTCAGGCTGTCCCAGCTTGACTCCTACCTCCTTGGTGGCTTCATTGAGCTGGTACATCTCACCATCCGCGTCAAACGTTTTGTCAAGGTACCAATTCCAGTCCTTCAGGTTCGCGCCGCCGCCATAGTCACGCCCATCCGGCGATATCAATCCGAGCGTAAGAACCCCGTCAAAGAGCCAATCCACCGGTTCTCCATCCTGGTTCACGTAACTGATCTGGGGAATGATCTCCTCCTTGCTCCAGTCACCTTCCCCATTCGCATACTGTCCATTGTACAAGAGGGACAGATTATGAATGCCCGCAGTTGCCTCTCCCGGCTGCAAATAGTTGAAGTCTTGCGCCGGAAGCTGGACCGCGCCGGAAGCTTTGCCATCCGTACGGTGATCTCGATTTCATCGATGAAGGTCCAGGCTCTTGTATGCATAGAGAAGGTCACCTTCACATAACGCGCATAAGCGAACTCCGCCTCATCAAAACCGGGTACACCATCTGCTTGACTATCCCAAGCGTAAGTTTCATCTACAGGCGGACCATCCACCCATAATGTCTGTGTTGCTTTATTCGTCAAGTTCGCCCAGTGAACATTATCGTCCGAGACGTACATCGATACCGTTAAGGGAAACAGAATCGCTGAACCCGGCCAATCCTGCAAAAACGCGCGTTAATGCCCGAGATGGATTTGGGTTCGCCCAGATCAAACACGACCTCCCGCGTTTTTTTGCGAAGATGCCCGACCCATGCAGGATCAAGCACGTTGCGAGTTCCGTGTATTCCGTCATTCAACTTGTTTCCCGGATCGGGATAAGCACTTTCGGGAGCTTCCGACCAAGTATAGGTTGCATCTCTTGCCAGATTTCGAACTCCCGATTGAGCCTCGTCTGCATACGTTAAGGGAACAATCGAGAACATCATGACCAACATCATGGCTAAGGATATCCGCTGTTTTATAGAACGCATATTGAATTACCCTCCTCATATCAATCTTCCTGATCGCTCACCACTCTTCATCGTGCCGAACTATCTATTCTCCCTATATCCTTGCTTCACAGCAGGCTCACTCCGTTACGTCATCTCACCCCCTTACATGCCTTCAAGTATCTTTATCTTTGCTCTGTTACTCCCCTGCGCTTTCCCTAGTTCAAATCCACTGCCGCTTCAATCGACTTCCGATAACGCTCGGTAATGTCCTGCGGGCGTGTAATCGCACTGCCGACCACCACAAACCTGGCACCGGCATTGAGAGCCTGAATCATCTCATCTGCGCTGGTAAACCTGCCCTCCGCTATAACGGGGAGCCGCGTTTCCTGCACCAGCCGGGCAACCAATCCAATATCCGGTTTATGGGTGTCGAGACTGTACGAGGTGTACCCCGACAACGTCGTGGAAATATAGTGAACGCCTAAATCGGCAGCATATAACCCCTCTTCCAAAGTGGATACATCTGCCATCACATGGATCCCCTGACCCATCAGTTCCTCCACAACCTCTTTCAGTGTTCTTCCATCCGGTCTCGGCCTCCGCGTCCCGTCCATGGCCACAATATCGGCGCCTGCCTCATGGACAGCAAGGGCATCCTCCAGAGTCGGCGTGATGTAAACAGGATAATCTTCGACCTGCCGTTTCAGCAGGCCGATAACCGGAACGTTAACAGCCGCTTTAATCGCGGAAATATCGGCCGTCCCATTGGCCCGAATGCCAATTGCGCCGCCGAGCACGGCTGCTTTCGCCATTTCGGCCATATGCAGAGGCCCAAACAGCGGCTCACCCTCATATGCCTGACAAGACACAACTAATCCTCTATCTGTAATCATTCGCCTCATAATTAGCTCCTACATCTGTTTTAGAATGAAATGTGTGATCGATCGCTTACTTCAGCCCCGTAATGGTAATACCTTCGATAAACTTCTTCTGAACGAAGAAATACAGGATGATGATCGGAATCGTAAACAGCGTAGCGGCTGCCATTAATGGCCCCCATGCCACCCCATTCTCCCGAATAAACTGCTTAAGCCCGATAGACAGTGTCCATGTCTCCTGGTCGTTAAGATAGATCAACGCTCCCTGGAAATCGCCCCATGCGGCCAGAAACGTAAACAGTCCGATTGTCAGAAGGGTTACGGCAAGGGGCAGCACAATTTGGGCATAGATGCGAAACTCCGACGCACCGTCGATTTTGGCAGATTCGGTAAGCTCCATCGGAATGCCGTTAAAAACTGCCGGATCAAAAACACATTGTATGCCATTCCCGTACCGAACCACGCGGACAGCACCAGGGGCCAGTTGGAATTCAGCAGATTCACTTTGTTGAATACAACATACAGCGGTATCATGGTTACCTGCATGGGAAGCATCAGCGTGCTGAGCATCAGGATAAACAGCAGGTTTCGGCCTTTAAATTGGATTCGCGAAAAGCCGTACGCCACCAGCGGTGACAACAGGACCACGCTTACAACACTCATCAAGGCAATCACGACGGTGTTCCAGGTGTATTTAATGAACGGGATCATGCTGACCGCATTCACGTAGTTATCCCATATCCATTCCTTGGGGATCCATTGTATCGGAATGACAAAGATTTCATCCTCCGTCTTGAAGGTCGTCAGCAGCAGCCACGCAAAGGGTGCCAGAAACAGCAGACCAACGATGATCAATAGCAGATGCGGGAGGATCTTTCTGCCGATGGATGCCGTGTTCATTATTTTTCACCTCCATAGAAAACCCACCTGCTGGATGTCTTGAAGATTAACAGGGTCAGGAGCAGGACAATCACAAACAATATCCATGCCATGGCTGAAGCGTACCCCATCTTCAGGAACATAAAGGCATTTTGGAACAAATAAATCGCATAGAACAAAATCGAGTTCCCCGGTCCGCCAATGGCCTGGTTGCTTGATTCCGCAAACACATAGCCTTGGGAGAAATATTGGAAGGAGCCGATGAGCCCCATAATGAGCTGAAAGAAGGTCATGGGCGAGATGGCGGGCAATGTGATATGCCAGAACTTGTGCCATTTGTTCGCTCCATCAATGGAAGCGGCCTCATAATACATCCTGGGCACTTCCTGCAGTGCTGCCAAATACATGATCGTAATGGTTCCGGTCCCCCAAAAACCCATCAAAATCAGCGAAGGCTTGGTCCAGTTCTCGTCCATCAGCCAGTTCGGCTCCGGCAGGCCGATCGCACCCAGCATCTGATTGACCAGACCGTACTGCGCGTTCAGCAGCCAAATCCACAGCAATGACCCCGCTACAGCCGGGACAAGTGTGGGCAGGAAATAAATCGTCCGATACAGGGACAGTCCTTTTACGCTTTGATTCAACAGCAGAGCAATGCCCAGTGCGTACGCAAGCTGCGGAAAGAATCCGAACAAAGCCATGAATGCGGTATTGTACAGAGAGGAGAGCATCTTGCCGTCTTGGGCCATCTCCGCATAATTATCCAGTCCGACCCACTGAGGCGAGGTAAACAGGTTGTACTCCGTGAAGCTGTAATACAATGACGTGATGATCGGATAGAGCTGGAAGACCAGAAAGCCGAATATCCAAGGACTTAAAAATAAAAGTCCGATGAACAGCCGTTTCCTTTCCTGCTTCTCATACCGCTCCGGGGTTCCAAACGTTCCATGTGACATTCACCTCCAAGTGAAAAAACAACAGCATGCAAAAGGAGCGGCTTGCTTGCTAAACCATCGTGCTCACCGCTCCTTGCATCATCAGGATTATTTCTTGTCTGCGATCGGCTGCATTTTGTTCACGACATTATCCATTGCTTCCTGGGCCGTTATCTGCCCTTTGAGTGCCTTCTCCGTCTCTTCGTTCAAGGTCTGCAAGTATTCGTTAATGTAGATACTGTTCGGGAAGCCCTTCAAATTCGGGTTTTTAGCGCTTTCATAATAATCCCACAGTTCCTTCACCTCTTGATTCTCCGTAAGCTTCGGATTATCGAGTGCTTTCGTTAGAACCGGAATGGAACCGAACTCAATGCTGTATTCAATCTGAACGTCCTCACCGAGCAGGTACTGCATCACCTTCCATGCCTCATCCTGATGCTTCGCCTTGGACGGAATGAACATGGCAATCGGACTGACCATGCCGGAGCCTTTGAGCTCAGGGTTCGCCGCCGGATACGGGAATGGTGCTACTCCCACTTCCTTATCCTCGCCGCGATGCTCCACATACCAGTTCTCCCAGCCGATAATCATGGACAGCTTGTAGGTCAGGATCGGATCCTGCGGAGTCTCGAGGCCGCCCATGCCCGATTTGAATTTATCGATGCTCTCCTGCCCGAATTCCCGATAATAATTCATTTGATAATCGATGGCCTTCACATTCGCTTCCTGGTTCGCCGTCAGCTTCCCGCTGCCGTCATCCCATGAACCGTTGAAGATGATCGGCCAGAAGACATTATCGATCCAAGGGTAATCCGGTATAAAGCCCATTTGCGTGATGTTTCCTTTAGCATCCTTCTTGGTCAGTTTCTTCGCATATGCGAACAGCTCTTCAAGCGTCTCCGGCGGAGCTGTCAGCCCTGCTTCCTCAAACGCTTGTTTGTTGTAAAACAATTTGTTGGCCATGCTCATAGAGATCGGTAGACCGAATATCTCATGATTGACCTTCATGCGATCCAGCGCCGCAGGAATGATCTGACTGGTGTCATAACCGTCGCGCTTGATGAATTCTTCTAGGGACTGTACCGCACCCAGCGGACCACGGCCCGATATTATTCCACTGCGTTACGATGATATCCGGAGCACTGCCCCTGAAATCGCGGTTAATTGTTTCTGATGATCCTGGTTGCTGAGTGTCTTGACTACGATGTCGTCCTGGCTTTCATTGAATTTCGCTATAGCATTCTCAATCGGCTTCGCGTTTTCTGCTGTAGCAGAGCTCCATAATTGAATTTCTACCTTACCGCCCTCGCCGGGTTTTCCGGCAGTGCCGCCAGTTCCGGAACATGCACTCAATACGGTCGTGAAAGCTAACAATAACAGGAGCATAACGTGAAACGTCTTCTTTCTATAGTGCCTCTTCAAATGACTCACCCTCCAACATGTCATGGATTTTACAATTCATTTTGAAGAAAAATCCTTCTAAACAAAAATTAATGGATATTTTCTCTTTAGTCAATCCTTAATTTTCTAATTTTTATTTTAATAAAAACGCAAAAGAGCAAGGATTATCAAAATAATCCTTGCCCCGCATATGATTTCACGTTTCAATGGCATACCCGTAATCATAAAAATAAATATTTATTTAATAATAAAATTATGGAGTAATAATTCTTTTATATCATATACTGCGAACAAGATGACTCTCCGTAATGCCATACTTGAGCGGCTGCTCCGATCACACCTGCGTCACTTCCAAAGTTAGCCGGAATCAGACGACAGCACCCCTCATATATGAAGAAGTTCTTGCGTTGACTTCCTGATCGAGTGCCTGCAAGAAACGGGGACCGGACTGCGCCACGCCACCGCCGACAACAACAGCCTCCGGATTAAATGTATGTATATACCCTGCAATAGCGGAACCGAGTGCCCGAATGACGATTCTCATCACTTGCGTTGCAGACGGATCATGCTGATGCCAAGCCTGAATAATGTCCCGGGCATTAGGCCTCCACGCATATGAAGCGCTTCCATTACGCTGCATCTCAAGACCCAGTCTGGCAATCCCGCTGCCTGATGCATACAACTCAACGCATCCATTGTTCCCGCAGCTGCAGCGGGGACCATTAATATCAATACTGACATGACCCAGCTCGGCCGCTCCACCAAAGACACCTCGAATAAGACGGCCCGCTTCCATGACTGCACCGCCAATTCCCGTGCCCAGCGCAAGACATACAAAATGGTCGCAATCCTTGCCAACACCGTACATCTTCTCGGCAATCGCAATGACATTAACATCATTGTCAACATAAACCGAAGTGTTGTAGCGACGGGCGATCATTTCTTTAATGGCTGTCCCCGTCCAGTCCGGCAGCGTATCTCCCGCATATCGAACGGTCCCTTCCCGGTAATCGATTTGAGCGCTGCCGATGCCGATGCCCTGGATCTCTTCTTCTTGATCAATGGATTCCATCATCATGTCGATGCCAAGCAGCACTTTGTTCATAAGCTGCTCCGGTCCTTTATTCGCCTCAGTTGGCACCCGATGTCGGTTCGTTATATTCCCTTCTCTATCGATGACGGCAAACTGGACCTTCGTCCCCCAATATCAACGCCGATCGCGTAACTCATCGCCAGGAAACACTCCCTTCACTCCCTTTATGATCAAAAATCCAATAGCTCCTTCTGTCCGGCACCCCTAAGCGCGTATGTGAATCGATTCCGGGGATCGATTCACTAGTACAGCTTATCTACAACCGACCTCGCGGTTTTCTCCAGCGACTCTGAGGCATCCACCTTTTTCATCGTTAAGAGCGTGGTCAGAATGTTCAGCATATACGTCTGCATGAATTTTGTCGCCAGCGCCCCGCCCTCCGTCGGCATTTCGCGTGAAGATACCAGAAGAACCGTGTCGGCGTAAGTGGCAATCGGAGAACGGAGATGACCGGTCAAGCAGATGACATCCGCGCCATTCTTCTTCGCTTCCTTCACTGGATCGACCAGATCGCGCGTACTGCCTGAAGTCGAAATCGCAAAACCAGATCCCCTTTCTTCAGCAAAGAAGCCGACATCGCAATAATGTGCGAGTCCCGGTGCGCTTCCACATTCAGCCCCAGTCTCATCAGCTGATAGTGCAAATCCAGGGCCGTTATACCGGATGAACCCACGCCATAGACATACACTTTGTTTGCGGCTAACAGCTTATCCACCGCCATTTTCAGATTATCCGTATTGACCAGATCCAGCGTGTTCTTCAGCAGAATCTCATGCTGCAACGTCAACTTACGGGCAACGGTCATCATGTCATCCTGCTCATCGATGGAGGTATCGATCACAGACGGAGGGCGATCCACCAGATCCTGCGCCACCGAGAGCTTAAACTCATGAAAGCCCCTGAATCCTAATTTGCGGCAAAATCGGATGACGGAGGTCTCGCCAACTCCCGCTTTCTCGGACAAATCCGTTACAGTTGCCAGTACCGTTTCTTCCGGATAAGCTTTTACATAATCAGCTACTTTCTTCTCCGTCTTGGTCAGAGAAGAATAGATGCTGGATATCATCAGCAGTGTATTGGATTGATTCAGTCTCGGGCCTACTCTTGCCATTCCACGTCCCTCATTTCTCTCTAAACTAACACAAAAAGAATATTTTCTCCTTAATTATATATTAAAAAGAGTTTTCTTTCAATCCTAAAAAAGAAGCTGCCAGTATCCTGTGGCAGGATCTGCAGCTTTACTGGAGAACACTTTTTCCAGAACGCAGCGTTTAACGCACTCGCTCTTATGGCAATTCGGGTCCTAAACTCTCCGCAGGACATGACATGCGGATACCTTCCAAATCTGCAGCACGGGGACACACTCTTTCGCGTGCAGTCCGCTCTCTCTTACATCATGGTTCCACCCTCGTCTGTACCAAGGGTCAAATCCTCACTCTGGACGGCTCCGTTCAGAGTGTCACCAGCCATCGCTCCCCGCTCGAGCTGATATCCCGTATCCAGCATCGATCCATCCAGCTGATGGAGATGCTGGCTGACTTCATCCATCTGCTTAAACGCCAGACGATATTGATAGGCTTGCGAATATTCGCTTTGTTGAGCGGCCTCATCCAGCTGCTCAAACACCGTTTTGTTCTCGCCCAGCACCTGCCGATACTGCTCCGCCGTAGCAGTTCGGATATCCTGCACAGCATCCATCATGCCGTGCAGCACGATACGACAATTCACCAGCTCCTGCCGGGCGGAGGAAGAGGTTTCAGATGTAACCGCAGCCTGCAAGTTCTGAAGCTCGGTGTAGAGCTGGCTGAGCTCGCTGACAATCAACCCAACTTCATCCAAACGGCCGTTCTGCCCTGCAGCGGTCAATTGGCTGGATAGCTGGTTAAGTCTCATGGACATGTTTTGAATATGACTCATCACGATTCCCCTTTTTCGGATAGCGTCCGTTTTACGAATAGAATGTGTTCAACCATGAATTTCTATTCATGTTGATATATGGTCATCAGGCAGCTCTGCTGGATCACAGGGCGGGATGCCGATATAATAGAGGATGACTGAAGTTACGAGTGACCTTACGCCAAGCACGAAAGTAGGTAGATTAAAGAATCCGCATGATTAAACGCAAAAAAACGACATTATTCCTTATTGTTGCCCTATTACTTGCCATATTTTATATGCAGCTGCAAACCTCGATACCGGGAATTTTCAACGATCTCGATTTTGATTTTAATCATAAAGAAACCCCTAAAGTTACCCAGCTCCACCCCTACGTCTTACAGCAAAAGAACGAACTCGTCCGTCTCACCAAGGAAAAAGGAATTACGATCGTCATTACCGATGGGTACCGAAGCCATGAGGAACAAACCCGAATTTACAATCAGGGCCGCAGTACAGCGGGCAATATAGTGACCAACGCCAAGGCAGGCGAATCACTGCATAATTATGGCTTAGCCATTGATTTTGCGCTGAAGCAAAAGGACGGCAGCGTCATCTGGGACATGGAATATGACGGGAACGGAAACGGCAAGGCTGACTGGATGGAGGTTGTGGAGATTGCAAAACATTTAGGCTTCCAGTGGGGCGGCGATTGGGCCAACTTTCCCGATTATCCGCATCTGCAAATCGATTTCGGACTGACGATACGGGATTTGAAACGGGGCAAGCTCCCTCCTATGGAATCCCATGAATATTTGGAAGCAACAAAATGAGAAATACAAAAATAAGAGGGTATCGATAGAAGGCTCATGTATTGAACATGGGTCTTCTTTTTTGTTCAACGATATTTCGCAGGCGTGCTTGACATCCCATTCACATTCTGGTTATATAGTCATATATATAAGCATATAACCTTAACAGGCCATGAAAGCAAGGCGGTGATTCTTATTGAGCGGTACCGTACATCCGGATAACAAGCCCCTGTTCATCCAAATCAAGGAGAAGATCGAGGACCAGATCGTAAACGATCAATTGCTTGAAGGTGAGCAGGTTCCCTCCACAACGCAGCTGTCCCAATTTTACAAAATCAATCACATCACAGTGCTGAAAGGGATCAACCTGCTTGTTGATTCCGGACTTATTTACAAAAAGCGAGGTGTCGGCATGTTTGTTGCAGAAGGAGCGAAAGAGAAGCTGCTCCAAACGAGGATGAGCGCATTTGCAGATGATTTTGTATTGCCCATGGTGCAGGAAGCAGACAAACTCGGTTTGTCCACGGATAAGCTTTTTCAAATCATAACCCAGTTAAAAGGAAGTGACCCCATGAATCTTGATGTACAGTTTGACCGCGTATCGGTGGCATACGGAGGCGTCGAAGCCGTCCGGAATGTTTCCTTCTCTCTCCCGGTAAGCAAAATTTACGGTCTCCTCGGGCGCAATGGCGCAGGTAAAACCTCGCTTCTGTCCGTCCTGGCTTCCTATCGCACGCCCTCCTCGGGATCGGTTACGATTGGCGGCGAGGTGCCCTTCGAAAATGCAAACATGATGAAGGAAATCTCCTTCATCTACGATGTTGACTATAAAGACGAGTCGGACAAAATAAAATCAACATTTGAATCGATAGCCAGATACCTACCTCACTTTGATATCGATTATGGCCTTGAGCTTGCCCGTAAATTCAATTTGCCCCTGAATAAACAGCTGAAGCAGCTCTCCAAAGGGATGCAATCCGCCTTTAACGTATGCATCGGTCTCGCCAGCCGATCGCCCGTTACCATTCTGGACGAAGTTTATCTCGGAATGGATGCGCCGACTCGTGAAATTTTTTACCGGGAGCTGTTGGAGGATCAAGCGCGTCACCCTCGGACGTTCATCCTCTCCACCCACCTGGTCTCTGAAATGGACTATTTGTTTGAAGAAGTCATTATCATTCATAAAGGCCGATTGGTGCTGCATGAGGACTACGAAAGCCTCACATCCAGGGGCGTATCCATTACAGGTATGGCGGCAAAAGTGGATGAATTCATCCGGGGCATGAACGTGCTCAACGTACAGCAGCTCGGCTCTACGAAATCCGTCATGATCTACGGGGAGTTAAGCGAGGAATCTCTAATCGCCGCACGCCGTGCTGGACTTGAGCTCGGTCCGATCTCGCTCCAGGACTTGTTTATCCATCTTACGGGGAGGAATACACCGCATGAATAAGACGTCTTCGGCCGTAACCAAAGTAGCGAGAGATATGTTTGTGCAGCAAGGCAGCTGGGCGTTGGGATTTCTATCTATTGTGCTGCTGATCTATTTTGGAGTCGGCATCGGCTCCAGCATCGGTGTCAATGTTCGCGAAGGATTCACGGAGGAGGACTTCTTCTCCATCGCTTACCGCTCAACCAAAGGATTTATGCTCGTTATCGGCATTATTTCGGCCTACAGCTTTCTTAGCTATTACGTAAGACACGGGATTACGCGCAAGGAATTCTTTAATGGAGCTGCCTTGGCGGCCGTCTATCTATCCCTGGCATTTCCGGTTGTCACAGCTCTGATTCAGCAGATTGCCTTGATGTTTGCATCGCAAGATGCGGGAAGTACTTCGCTGCTGCAGACGTTTGATAACAGCTGGCTGCTGACACTTGTCTCCTTCGGCGTGCAAATCTTGATCTATTATCTGATGGGATGGATGATCGGATCCGGATTTTACCGGTTTGGCTGGATTCGCGGCTTGGGGATGATCGCCGTAGCCCTCGTGTTGATCAGCTTCATGGATGCATTGTGGCAATTCGAGCTCTCTTCCATATGGGAACAGTGGCTGGTCACAACAGACCTTTCCGTCACGCTGCCAGTTTCTCTTATTGGCTCCCTCGTTGTCATTCTGATAACACTTATTCTGATCCGACTGATAACCCGAAGAGTGACAATTAAGATGTAACCTGTACGCAAAAAATGGCTGATCCATGGGCAGCGACACTCGTCTGCCCAAGATCAGCCATTTTACGATCTGATGCCATCATTTAAATTAAGCGGCACTGCTCTTCTTTTGTTATAGATATCGAAGGCTACTGCCGCGAGGAGAACCAAACCCTTGATGCCTTGCTGCCAGTCGATACCGAGGCCTACGAGCGACATCCCGTTATTAAGTACGCCCATAACGAGTCCTCCGATGATCGCGCCGAAGACCGTCCCGATCCCGCGTAGCGGATGCTCCGCCGATGAAACTCGCTGCGATAGCATCCAGCTCAAAGTTCGTGCCCGCTCTCGGTGTCGCAGCATTCAAGCGAGCAGCAAAAATCAAACCGGAGATCGCTGCCATCACGCCCATGTTGACGAATACCCAGAACGTGACCTTCTTGGTCTTCACCCCGGACAGGGCCGCTGCCTTCTCATTGCCACCAAGCGCATAAATGTGACGGCCCATCACGGTTTTGTTCATCACGAAGGAATAGATGATAATGAGCACCAGCAGCAGAATCAGAATATTGGGCAAATGGCGTAACTTGCCAGCATATACGTAAAGGCATTAATTACCGCTGCGATGAGCACCAGCTTCAGGAGGAACAAGCCGCTTGGCAGTACCTCGAAGTTGTATTTTTATGCGATTTTCGCTCCCGCAGCTCATTAATCAGGAAAATAACCGTAAAGATGATGCCCGCCAGAATTGCGACTAGATTGGTACCTGTGTTGCCGAAATCCGGAATAAAGCCGGAGCTCAGCTTCTGGAAGCCTCCCGGAAACGGCGCAATGGATTGGCCCTCCAGTACAATCATCGTCAGTCCGCGGAACAAAAGCATGCCCGCCAGGGTTACGATAAACGCCGTATCCTCACATAAGCCACCCAGAATCCCTGCCAAGCCCCGATCAGGCCGCCGACAATCAAGGATACGAGCACGGCAATGACCGGATGCAGCTGCATATCGACCATCATGATCGCTGCAACAGCTCCGACGAAGGCGGCTACCGAACCGACCGACAAATCAATATGACCCGTAATGATGACAAGCACCATACCTATGGCCAGTACGAGGATGTAGCTGTTCTGGAGAATCAGATTCGTGATGTTAATCGGCTCCAGCAGTAGCCCTCCCGTTATCATCTGAAAAAATATCATAATGACAACAAGGGCGATGATCATCCCGTATTGACGGATGTTGTTTTTAAACATTTTCTTGAGTGTCTCCATGCTTATGCCCCTCCATTCTTGGTCATGTATCTCATCAAGGTTTCCTGTGAAGCCTGCTCTCTGCTGACTTCTCCGGTGATCCGTCCCGCGCTCATGACATAGATCCGGTCGCAGATCCCCAAAATTTCGGGCAGCTCCGAGGAAATGACAAGCACGCCCTTGCCTTCATTCGCAAGCTGGTGGATGATTGCATAAATCTCGTATTTCGCCCCGACGTCAATCCCGCGGGTCGGCTCATCCAGAATCAGAATATCCGGCTCGGAATAGATCCATTTGCTCAAGACCACCTTCTGCTGGTTACCCCGCTGAGGTTCCCCGTCTTCTGCAGAATGTTCGGCGTTTTAATCTTGAGTTTCTTCCGCATGTCCTCCGCCACAAGTATTTCTTCCCGATCATCTATGACCATGTTCCTGGCCAGCTTGGACAATCCGGTAAGCGAGATGTTGCGCTTGATATCGTCCATCAGGATCAGGCCGTATTCTTTACGGTCCTCCGTCACGTAAGCAAAGCCGTTCTCTATCGCCTCGGTAATGGAGTGATTTCGGATATCCTTGCCGTCTTTCTGAAGTGTCCCGGTAATATTCCTGCCGTAAGCTCTGCCGAAAATACTCATCGCAAGCTCGGTCCGGCCGGAGCCCATCAGCCCGGCAATGCCCACGACTTCCCCGGCGGATATTCAAACTTACGTTGTCAATTACTTTTCGGCCTGGTTGCAGCTCGTGATACACCGTCCAGTCCTTAATCTCCAGGATAACTTCCCCGATCTTCGGAGTCCGCTCCGGATAACGGTTCGTCAAATCCCGGCCGACCATCCCGCGGATAATCCGGTCCTCGTCCACCTCGCCACCCTTCATATTCAGCGTTTCGATGGTTTGACCATCACGCAGAATGGTGACAGAGTCCGAGACCTTCGATACTTCGTTCAATTTATGGGAGATGAGGATGCAGGAAATCCCCTGCCTCTTGAACTCCAGCATCAGCTCCAGCAGATTCTCGCTATCGTCCTCATTGAGCGCCGCTGTCGGCTCGTCAAGAATAAGCAGCTTCACCTTCTTGGATAAGGCCTTTGCAATTTCGACCAGCTGCTGCTTGCCAACGCCGATGCTGCCAACCTGCGTATTCGGATTCTCACTGAGCCCCACCATATCCAGCAGTTCCCTTGCTCCCGTCATGGTCTCGTTCCAGTTCATGATACCCTTCTCGGCCCGTTCGTTGCCCAGATATATATTCTCGGCAATCGACAAATAAGGAATCAATGCAAGCTCCTGATGGATGATGACAATGCCCAGTTCCTCGCTTTGCTTGATGTCCTTGAATTCACACACCGTGCCTTGGAACAGAATGTCGCCCTCATACGTGCCGTGCGGGTATACGCCGCTCAGCACCTTCATCAGGGTCGATTTGCCTGCTCCATTCTCCCCGCACAAGGAGTGGATCTCGCCCTCGCGCACCTTCAAGTTCACATTGTCCAGCGCCTTCACACCGGGAAACGCTTTCGTAATGTTTCGCATTTCAAGAATGTACTCTGACATAAGGCTTCACCTTCCCATCGTTTTGTTTCTTCATAGCGACCCCGATACTATTTCAATCCGATTTCTTCCTTCGAGTAATATCCCGTCTCCACAACCTCTTTCTCCACGTTGGAAGCATCCACGGATACAGGCGGCAGGAGATAAGCCGGAACGACCTTAATACCGTTGTCGTACGATTCGGTATCGTTGACCTCAGCCTCTTGTCCCTTCAGCACACTCTCCGCCATCTTGACCGCCTGCTCAGCAAGCTGCCGGGTATCCTTAAACACGGTCTGCGTCTGTTCACCTACTACAATCGACTTGATGGAGGCCAGCTCCGCATCCTGGCCCGTAATGATAAGCAGCGGCTTGCCCGTTGTTCCATAACCTACGCCTTTGAGTGAAGAGATAATACCGATGCTGATCCCGTCATAGGGTGACAGCACCGCATCCAGATTTTCGCTGGAATAGTTGGCACTGATCAGGTTATCCATCCGCGATTGGGCCAGCGCACCGTCCCAGCGCAGCGTAGCAATCTGGGCCATCGTTGTCTGTTTGCTCCGCACCACAAGCTTACCTGAGTCCATGTAGGGCTTCAGGACGGACATCGCCCCGTCATAGAAAAAGTAAGCATTGTTATCGTCCGGCGATCCGCCGAACAGCTCAATATTGAACGGCCCCTTCCCTTCCTTCAAGCCAAGCTTTTTCTCAATGTAGGAAGCTTGCTGAACCCCGACCTGAAAGTTGTCAAAGGTGGCATAATAACTCAAATGCTCGGTGTTGCGGATCAGTAGGTCATATGCAATGACCTTGATTCCCTGATCATGGGCCTTCTTAATGACATCGGTCAGCGTATTGCCATCAATGGAAGCAATCACAATAACGTCGACCCCTTTAGTAATCATGTTCTCGATTTGCGAAATCTGATTTTCAATGACGTCTTCGGCAAATTGAAGATCGGTTTTATATCCTTTTTCCTGAAAAATCCGCTCCATATTCTTCCCGTCAGCCACCCAGCGCTCGGAGGATTTGGTTGGCATGGCAAGACCGACATATCCCTTCTGAGCGTCCCCGGTTTGACTTTCGGCGAGGTTGCAGGCCGTCAGGGCCAGCAGCAGCGCCACGATAAGCCCCTAACATTCCTCTCTTCATCGGTGTGTTCCCCTTTCCGAAAAGTTGAATCGAGAGCGCTTACAAATTCGACTTTCCAAAGCCTCTCTGTACTAAAAGGATACACTTTCTCAATGAAGCGGTCTTTCCACGAAAACAACCTTTTTATAAATTTCATACTTTTGTTGCTGATAACATGAAATCGTCCCGGCCCCGCTTGTCTGTGAAGCTGTGCAAATCCACCCTGCCTACGTTGTCAGACGATAAGACGGATCTTGGGCCAGGCAAACAAAAAAAGACGACCCTGATTGGTCGTCCTTCGTGAACCATGATCCTGCTGGAGTCGGCCTCTACACATACTGCTTCAGGACTGCAGCGTCAGCTCACTGCTCCTGAAAAGCCGCTCCCTTGCGGTAGCCGTTAGGCGAAACGCCCATCACCTTCTTAAATGCCGTACTGAAATAGTGCTGGCTGTCATACCCGACCTGCTCGGCAATGTCGTGAATGCTCAGATCGGTGGAATTCAGCAGCTGGATGGCTTTTCGAATGCGTGTCTGGGTAATAAAAGCCACAAACGACGTTCCCAGCTCTTTTTTAGAGTACGGCTTAAATAAACCGGGGAAACCTGCAGAGTATGGGCAAAAGACTCCAGGGTCAGCTCCCGCACGGCGTATTGTTCCTGGATCAGCTGCCTTGCTCGCCGCACCAGCGGAGAGAGCTGAGCCTCCCGGAATACCCCTTCCCGGCACGCCTCATAGGCAGCCGCAATCGATTCAGCTCCTTCCTGCACGGGTTCCATGTGAACATTTACCGTCAGCTTCAAGTACTTCTGAATCGTTTGCTCTGCATCGGCAGCCAGTTCAAGCGCGGGTTCTCCCCATATACAGATTCCGATCCATCCGGCATGATCGCGGAACAGAATGTGAGGGGCAGGGTGAAGCAGCTCGGATATAATATTCTCCATCGCAAACAAGTAGAGCTGCTTAGGTCGCTTTCCTTCATCAAGGGCTGCGGCGTATTCAGCTCCGGCCATCGTGCGATGCCGACCTGGGAGGGGCGGCAGGGCGGCAAACCGAGAAAATCAAGCTGCCCCGACGCCTCCTCCTCATCCAGCAGGCCGTGAATCCACTCGAGGAGAAAACGCTCCCGCAGCAGCGGTATGTTCTTCTCGATCTGCTCGGACGCCTTCTTCAGATAATCCTCCTGAATCTGCCGATCGTCCAGCTCGTCCCGCACGCTTCCCAACACCTGGACCAGATGCTGTGCATTCACGGGCTTCAATATGTAGTCCTTCACCCCGAGCCGGATCGCTTCCTGTGCATACGCGAATTCATCATGAGTAATAATGACGAACCTAAGCATTCGGGACGCTCCTCCTTCATTCGCCTCATGAGGGCAATGCCGTCCATAAACGGCATATTCATGTCAACCAGCATGATATCAATAGGTACCAAGCGCCAGCTCCAGCGCTTCCTCGCCGTCCTCCGCCTCGGCTGCCACCTCCATGCCCAGTGACGCCCAATCCACGGCATCCCGGATTCCCTCGCGGATAATCGGTTCATCGTCAGCAATCAGTACCTGGTATGTCTTATTCATAAACTGTCGCTCCCATCATGCCCAGATGACGAGGGAAGGGTATGCAGCAGCGGATGCGCAATGATCACCCTCGTCCCCTTGCCTTCTGTGCTCTCCAATGTGATTCCATACTTGTGGCCAAACGTCAGCCTGAGGCGAGCCTGAACATTCAGCATGCCGTAACTGCGACTTCGGCCAGTCCCTTGCTCTGAATGTCCCTCCATGGCCGCTACGGGATCAGCAAGCTGTTTGCGGAGCTCCGCAAGCCGCTCCGGCGCCATACCTGCCCCGTCATCCTGAATGGATAGGAATAGAACATCTTCGCTCACCTCCGCTTTGATGCCGATGCGTCCCGGTCCTCGGCGGGCTTTTATCCCGTGGTATATCGCATTTTCCACCATCGGCTGCAGCAGCAGCTTCAGGACGTACAGCTTCTCGGCCTCAGGAGACACATACATCTCCACCTGCAGCCTGTCCCGGTAACGCGTTTTCTGGATTTGCAGGTAACTGCTGATATGCATCCATTCGTCGGGCATGGGAATGATGTCTTCCCCTTTGCTGAGACCGATCCGAAACAGCCTTGACAAGGATTCCACCAGATCGGATACATCGTCCGCCCCTTTCTTGCGGGCCATCCAATGAATGGTATCCAGCGTGTTGTACAGAAAATGCGGCCTAATGTGGGCCTGAAGGCTGCGAAGCTCAGCTTCCCGCTTCTGCTGTTCGCGCAGCTCGCTCAGCTTCATCAGTTTGCGGATTTGCTGCAGCATCCGATTAAAACTTCGCCCCAGCATACCTACCTCATCCTGTCGATTTCCCCAGTAACGGATCGTCAGGTCCCCGGATTCCGCTTTTTGCATGAACGACATCAGCTGCCAGATCGGTCTTGATATCGACTGGGAGAGTGTATAGGATGCGGCGACGCCAAAGAGACACACCACAAACAAGAAACAAATCATGTAAAATCGGATCTCCCGGACCTCATACACCGATTCGCTGGTCGGAAATACGCCGATTGTCCGCCAACCGGTAAAAGAAGACGTGCCGTAAATCAATTGCAGCCATTCTCCATTTACCTCACGTATCACCGCGCCGCCTTCCTTATCCGGGAGCCATGAAGGCGGAATGGCCGGAATTAATGAATCCTCCGGTGTGTAGATGCTTGAGCCGCCCGCTTCCGTGACCATCAAATATCCGCTTTTGCCAAGCGTGACATCCCGCACCGCTCTCGCCACGGCCCGCAGCTTCAAGTCGATCAATACCGCTCCGGTCACTTCCCTTGTGTCCGGGTCCACAAACGAACGCACAACCGACACCAGCTCTTCGTCGCCATAATGAACATGGGTGGTCACCTTGCGGTCGACCGGATGTCCGAGCACCGTAAAATCCCCTCGTTCAAAACGGCCTCCCGATACCAGGCTTCCCCGGTTAAACTCCCCGGGCTGCGGGCGTACATCTCGTTGCTGATATACTCTCCTTCGCGATTAACCAGAAGGATGGACGCGATTTCCGGATACAGCGTTGTGTAGCCTTGGAGATAGCGCTTGATTTCGTAGTTCTCCTCGTTGTCCTGCTTCACCTGAGAGGGCTGAGAAAGGGCTCTGCTTCCGCCTCCGGCTTCAGCTAGGTCGGTCACCTTGAATATCACCATTCAGGAACCGCTCGATCCGCTGGTCAAACCCGATCAAATAAGTTATATTCTGAAGATTTTCCATATCATTGTCCAGAGTTTGATTGACTTTCCCGATCAATTGAATGGTATTGGAGGTGACTTGTTGGTCCACGATACGGTTGACCGTCCAATTGACCAGCACGCCCAGTGCAATCGATGGCAGAATACCAATCATGAGAAACAGGATGACCAGCTTGTATCTCAGCGGCAGGTCTCCAAATCGCAGCCAGCGCAGCAAGCCTTCTCGCCAGGACTCCATTTCATTTCTATTTCGCATAATAATCATTCACATTCTCTCGGGTCACAATCGAAATCCCGGTATCCACCCGGGTGGGAAGCGGAGAGACATCATTGCCGAGGGTCGGAGTAAGCACGGTTAGTCCGTGGTGCAGATGAAACAAATACTGCAGGGACCAATACCCCATATTCCACGTTCCCTGTGCAATCGTTGCCGCAATGGTACCATCGGAGATCCGGTCGAGTGTCCCTTTATTTGTATCGAATCCGATGATGGCGACCTCTCCGGTTTTATCCGCGCCAATCACGGCATCCGCTACCCCCATCCCGCCGCTGGCCTCCGTCACGAAGATGCCCTTGAGATTAGGGTGCTTGTCCAGCATGTCGGCGGCGGCTCCTTTGGCTACGAGCGTATCGCCCTTCCCTTCCTTGACCTCCGCTACCGTCATGGCCGGATATCTCTGGGTCAAAGTTTCCCGGAAACCCTCCGAGCGGTCATCATGATTCTGCTGTCCGGGCTGAGTGATGATCCCGACCTCTCCTTCACGGCCTAACAACTGAGCCATTTTATCCGCAGCTGCAACACCAGCCTCGTAATTGTTAGTCGCCAAAAAGAATATGCGTTGCTGTCAGGCGCGTCCGCGTCAAACAGCACGACCGGAATCTCGGCATCCACTGCCTTATTGATTGTAGACGTAAGCGCCTTGGAATCAATGGCTGACAAGGCAATGCTTAAGCAGGCCGCTTGGCGATGACCTGTTCCAGTACAGTGATCTGCTCCTCCACGTCATATTGCGTAGAGCCGCGGTAATCCACGGACACGCCGAGAGCGTCCCCTCCGTCCTCGAAGCCCTTCAGAATGTTTTTCCAATACTCCATGCCCGATTGAAAGGTCACCATGACATAATTCTCGCCTATGCTGCCGTGCAGCCCTCCCTCCTCCCATGCCGAAGTGCGCCGATCCTCCAATCGGTACATAAACACGTATGTCAGAAAAGCCAAAATAAGAGCAGCGTACACCAGCATCATTTTCTTCATAAAAACGCCCCCGATTCCCCATCCCAGGTAATGTCAATTCCAACTGCAATCGGTTACATAATGTATTAAGAATATACTGCAATTGTTTGAACAAGATCAAACCCCCATCAGAAAAACAAGTAGCAGCCACAAAAAACAGACTGTCCACAGGTATCCCTACCTTTGACAGCCTATTTTTATCATTGCAAGCATCTCTTATCAGCCTGGAATGCTTCAATATCCTTATGAAAACCCCTTAACCGGATCCATTCGAATTCCGTGCATGAATAGATTCACCACGTGACACGCAAGATCCTCTGAAGTCCGTTTCTCTGTCAGAAGCTGCTGAGCGGTTAGCCTCTCGATGACACCCACCAAGCTTTCCGCGACGATGCGCATATCGCATTCACGGTCCAAGAGACCAGCCCGCTGCTCATCCTTCAGATATTGCTCCAGCATCGCTGCCATCTCAGCTTTGACGATAGCCGAGTCATCCCCGATAAAAACCGATCTGCGTCAGATCCGGGTCTTTGGCAAGAAACGCAAATAACTCCCTTAGCACGCCCAGCAGACGGCTGGACACGTCATCCTCATCAATCCCACCTTCCACTCTGCTGCCCTCGATCAGCGTCTTAAGATTCGTTCGAAATTTCTCAACCAGCTCCTTAAAAATGGCCTCTTTGCTCTCAAAATACAAATAGAATGACGGCTGCGTCAATCCTGCCCGGGAAACGATGCTGCTAATTTTCGTCTGATGGTATCCTGACCTCGCAAATTCACTGGCAGCAACAATCAATAGTCTTGCCCGGCTTTCTTGTCCATTCGCACCCTTCTTCCGCAAAGCTATCCAACCTCCGAATTTAGTCATGATGTATGTAAGTTAACGCTGATTACACTTCATATTGTAAAAGCTGTCCTTGCATAAAGTCCAGACTCAACCTGGACGGAAGACTTTACACAGCCGCAAGAACGTTATAACGTAAAGGGATAAGAAGTTTAGCGTTACTGCCAAGAAGGAGATTATAAACCATGCAGGATCATTCCCAATCAAACTCGGCGGCTCTTAGGACAGCCGAAACGTATAACTCACCACATTCGCCTGCGCAGCGTGTCTTGATTGTCACGGCGGTGGATGCCGAGAAAGATGCCGTGCTGCGCGGTCTGGGCCATGCAAGCGGATTTGATGTTATTGCAGGAGGAGTCGGTCCCGCTGCCACTGCTGCGGCGACTGCCCGCCAGCTCATACAGGTCTCTTATGATGTTGTCATCAGCGCAGGTACGGATTTGCTTACCAGGCTGAAGTCAGCTCCATTGTCATTGCGGATGCCATCATTGCAGCAGATCTCGGATCCGAAACCGAGGACGGCTTTAGCAGTGTCCAGGAGCTCGGCTTCGGTACGGACCGCATTCAAGTGGATACAGCGTCCGCCCGCAAGCTTGCGGGTGCCCTGAATCGGGGTATGCCGCCGTAACCCTCGGTCCTGTGCTCACGGTTTCCACGACCACAGGAACAGCGGCTTCGGCCGAACGACTGGTCAACCGGGTGCCAAACGCCGCCGCTGAGGCTATGGAAGGATTCGGCGTCGCCACGGCCGCCGCCCGTCCCCGTGCTCGAAATCCGTTCCATCTCCAACATGGTCGGTCCGCGGGACCGCAGCGAATGGAAGATCAAAGAAGCGCTGCAGGCGCTTGAAACCGCAAGCTCATTACTACCGGAGGTGTTACGATGAAAATCGCCTTTTCCCCATGTCCCAACGACACATTTGTATTCCACGCCCTGGCACACGGCTTGATCCCCGGTGCGCCCGAGCTTGACATATCCTATGCGGATATCGATATGACCAACCACTGGGCTGCTGAAGATCGAGAGCAAGATATTCTGAAAATATCCTATGCCGCGCTGCCCTGGGTGTTGGACGAGTATGCCCTGCTGCCGTGCGGCGGAGCACTCGGGCGCGGCTGCGGCCCGCTCGTTCTAACTGCGGACAAGCTGTCAGATGGAGGAACCCCCGCCAGTCCTGCTGCGCTCTCGGGCCGCCGGGTAGCCGTTCCAAGCGAACGCTCCACAGCGTATCTGTTGTTCCGTCTGTGGGCGGCACAGCAAATTCCGGGTGGCCTCGGCGAAATCGTGGTCATGCCGTTTGATCAGATTATGCCTGCCGTGCGGGATGGGGCTGTCGATGCCGGGCTTGTTATCCACGAGGCACGCTTTACCTATCCATCTTACGGATTGAAGCTGATGACGGATCTGGGCAGTTGGTGGGAGTCCGATACGAATCTGCCGATTCCGCTGGGAGCCATTGTAGCGCGCAGATCCCTGGACCTGGCAAGGATCTCGAACTGGATTCGCTCCTCGGTGGAATACGCCTGGGAACATCCTGAGGAATCCAGAGCCTATGTCCTTCAGCATGCACAGGAAATGGACCCCGACGTAGCCGATGCCCACATTGATCTGTACGTAAATCCATTTACGGCAGAGCTTGGCGAAGACGGTTATGCAGCGATTTCGGCCCTGTTGAATCGCGCGGCGGATGAAGGGCTTGTACCGCGAATCGATCCAGCCCTGCTGAAGCGTCCATAACAACAAACATTAGGAAAGAGGAAGGCCAAGGCCCGGTTCCACCGGAGCTTCCAGGCCTTCCTCTTTTTCCCAATACATGACCTCACGGACAAATTGTGCTAGAACTCCTCCTTGGATATGTAATCATTCAATTGGTAAATCCCGATAATCTCATCCATGGGCATTCTCACAAGTCCGCTGGAGGAAGGGGCCACGAACTCATGAATGCCGTCGACAACCGAGTTTGGCTGGAGTCCCCAATCCACCCGTGAGCTGCCGCTGAATTCAGTATATACCCCTTTGCCGACAAAGCAGGCCACCTCCGGTCTGTATTCCGCCAGCTTCTCCCGCAGCGTCTCTCTTCCGAGCCTGTACTCGTCTCGGGTAATATCCTCAGCGCCTCGTGTGGGTCTGGCCACAATATTCGTAAACCCGTATCCTAATTTCAGCAGTTCCCCATCCTCTGACGCTTCATATAAACGCGGAGTCAAGCCGGACTTATGCAGAATCCTCCAAAAATTGTTGCGCGGGTTTGCATAGTGATGCCCAACTTCACCTGATCGCAGGCTGGGGTTAAAACCGATAAACACCAAGGTTAATCCATAGTCCAGATGGTCGCTGACTTCGTTCATTATGACTCCTCCTATCGTTACCTCTAGCCGATACGCTGCGGACGATGACGACCTTTAATGGGAGCTTGAGGCGGCATGGTTGTTGCGCTTGCGTATTTGGTGAATGCCCATGACCAGGGCAGCAAGTTCCCAGTCCCCCAGAGTATCGCTGTCATTCTGCAGCTCGAACGCACCAGGCTGAAGCCATCCGCTAATACGGGAAAACCGGGCTATTCCTCTCCCAGCGGTATCCGCAATTTCATATTCGTTCGAGTAGGTAGGTGACGTGATCTCATAGACACCGCGCGGTCCCGCGTCATATTCAAATTTCTTCGTAAAAACTCATCCGCATACGCAGCATGCCCAGCTCTTCCCCGTGCCCGTCAGCAATGTTCCATTTGTTAGAGAAGAAACGAAATGACCCGCTGCATACATGATCTCCTGAAGCATTATACACATCCAGGGAGGAGCCGAAAGCACTCTTCAAATCCAGACTCCCGATGATGCTGCCGTCCCTGTCCATCATATCTGTTCTACCTGCGTTAAAAAGTTATCCTTAAAATATATACTCATACGCCTGTCTCCTTCCTTAATTCCTGCACGCCATGCACATCTGTTACCCGTTTAAACGATTCATCTGTTAAATTGTTTCAATTTCCCCAATGAAATTCGGGAACCTAGAGGTTTTTCCATTGTCTAATAAATGAGGTGATGCTATTGGAGTACCTGAAACAAATGGTAGCCGTGAACGATCCGGGCTCTGTGCTAAACGGCTTGATGGAATCCTTCGGTCAGGACGTGTGGAACTATGCATTCTTCCTGACGAAACAGAGAGAAGCGGCAGATGATATCAGTCAGGACGTGTTCCTGAGGGCCTTTCAGCATTGGAATGATTTTCAGGGCAGAAGCTCTGTGAAGACCTGGCTCCTGACCATCACGCGCAACCTATCCTTGAATTATCTCAAGTCTTCTTATATGAACAGGGTGTCTTTAACCTACTGGATAACCTCCAAGCAAACCGGACCTTCCGCAGAAAAAGAATTCATGGACGCTGCCGCAGTCTCGCAGATATGGAAATTCGTCATGGAGCTGCCTCCGAAATACCGGGAGGTGCTCATTCTCGAATCCCACTACGCTGCCGCGAAAAGAGATGGCCGAACTGCTCGGAATTTCCGAAGGCACAATCAAATCCAGACTACACCGGGCTCGCACCCGAATGGAAAAGATGTTGAAAGGGGAGGATGTCCAATGAAAACTGAACAAGAACAGCAGCCGGACTGGATGCAGGAACTCGGTTCCTCTCCCTTTAACGAGCCGATGTTCACCAGCAGCATGAAATCCCGTGTGTTAAACAGCGCTGGCAGCAGCTCATTAATGAAAAACCGAACCATGCGGAGGTCCCCTGCCCGTTCGCGTTTCATGGCAGCAAGTATTCTTACCCTGCTTCTGATCGCTGCGGTTTGGGGGTGGCGCGAATCTCCTGCCCTTCAACAGCTTGTCCCGATCAAAGGTTTAGGGGTTCGGCTGAATGGACTCCACACAACGTATATGCCGAGAACGGGGTAGATAAACTTCAGGCGATTCCGGGCGGAGATTTTGCCGCAGGCGCTCCAGCGGTGCCTGGTGGAATTTGTTCACCCCGATACAAGAGCTGGAGGGTAAACATATCCGCATATCGGCCGTTCACCGGGATACAGGGACAACGCTCGAAGAGCTTGCCGAAACGGAGATTACTTCCGATATGGCTTACAATGACTTTACCCGGTTGTCTTCCCGCTTTGGCATGCCGCTCTCCGGTTTATGGAAATTCAATGTAATGGTGGATGATGAACCATACGGCGATATCGTGATTCATGTGCCTGACAGCAGCTGGGAACCAAGTCCAAGCTTCAAATCCGGCGTGTACGACATGACCGGCGTGGAAGGGCGCCTGGGCTTTATCAATCCGGGGTTTATCGCAGGTCAGCCGAATAAATACATGTGGCACTTCTGGGGACGCAGCGAAGAATTGACAGGGGACCTGTTCATTACGGCAGTAAAAAGAAACACAAGCGAGATCATCGATGTTTTTGAGACGACCTTGAGACCTGGAAAACATAATGGTGCCGATGCTGCCATACCCACCACCATGTCGCTGCCTTCGGCAGGGCAGTGGAGAATTATGGCCTCCATTAACGGTCAATTGTTCGGCAGTGTCATCGTTGAGGTCGATTCGCCATAACCCCTCCATCCATTCATACGGGGCTCCTCATGAAAAAAGGCTGCCACGGTTCTGCAGAACATCTGCAATACCGGAGCAGCTTTTTCATGAAGAAGAAATGATCATCTCATATTCCGCTTGTTCAATAGCCGTTAGCGACATTATGTGGCGTTCAAGGCTTCCTTGGGAACCTCGATTTTGCTGATCTCATCATGCTTGGAGTATGCGCTCTTCATTTTCATGTCAAGCGTTACCTTATCACCCTCTGCTGCCATCTCCATGACCATGTCCATATCGGTCGTCGTAAGCAGATACGTCTCCTTCTGTACGCCATATACAATGCTGATGCTCTTGATATCCATCTGATCCATCATCGCTTCCATCTGCGGATCGTTGCCTGCTTGATTCATCATCGTCTTGGCAAGTTCCTTCAGGTTATCCCCGGATACATCAGCCGTCAGGACATATACGTCCCCTTCTTCCGTCACTGTAAAATCCTTGGCTATCGCCTTAAACTGCTCCAACTGCTGCTCCGGACTTGCATTCGCCATGTCCAGGCTGTCCCGGATTTCCTTCTCGGACTCCGCCGGAACCTGCATCCATTGTCCGTCCATATGCATGTATATGCCGTCTTCCGTAATATACTGCTTCATCTCGACCTTGCCATCCGGGGAATCCATCGCGATGTTCTGCATCATCTCCATCGGCTCCAGCGTAATTTCCGAATCGAGTGACATATCGACATTCTGCTCTTGCTTCTCGGCACCCTCAATAACAATGTGCTGTTTTATATCGGCCTTCATGGCAAAACTCTTCAAGTTCTGAGAAGCTTCCGCTGATTTCTGAAGAAGCTCTTCTGCCGTCGGGGCGGCTTCCTCCTGCGGTTCTTCTGCAACCGCGGCGTTTCGGCCGGGGTCGTAGTCTCTTGTCCGGTAGTTGGCGGTGCTGCGGCATCATCCCCGGCTTTGCTGTCATTGCCGCATGCGGCAATGCTCATCATCAAAATTGCTCCAAGTAATACGGCTGTCCATTTTTTCAATCGATTATCCTCCTAAAATATGTATTCCCGTGTACTTACCCAAATTTATACAATATGTAACATGTGTTGATCAAAATATTCGAAAAAGTTACACTAAACCTATTCTCATCAAGGAGCGTGCTCGATGGAAAACATTTTGGTTCTACTATCGGGCTCATGAGCTCGGTATTTACAATAACAAACACCAGGGCATCCCCTATATCCGCAAAGCGATTGCCAGCCGCTTGATTCCACTGCTCGAGGAGGGATTACAGTGGGTCATCACCCCTGGTCAATATGGCGTAGACCTGTGGGCCATTGAGGCTGCCATTGAACTAAAAGCCGAATATCCTCAGCTTAGATGCTCCATTCTGACGGCCTATCAGAATCCCGAGGAACAGTGGAACGACGACAAGAAGGCCTACTTCCAGGAAGTGATGAAGGGGTGGACTTCTATGCGCCTGTCAGCAAGAACAGCTATCAGGGACCTTGGCAATTTACGGCCAGAGACGATCTCCTCCTCCGTAAAACCGATGGCATTCTGCTCGTGTACGACGAAGATAACGGCGAAGCCAGCCCCAAGTTCATTAAAGAGCGCGCATTAAAGAAACAGGCCGCAGACGGCTACCGCTTCATCAGCATCGGGTCAGAGGAAATACAGGCCGTTGCCGACGAAGAGAATTCGTCGCAGGATTATTACTAAATGTCGTCAGCCCGATGACACAACCACTGCATGCCTCGAACGGCTTCCTCATTTTATTTCAATCTACGCCAAGCTCCTTACCAGCCAGCCATGGCTAACTTTCAGCATATCGGAGCGGCACTAAATACATATGAGAAGTGGTGGAGCATGAGGATTAACAAATATATCAGTCAAACGGGATTTTGCTCGCGCAGGAGACCAACCGCTTGATTGCAGCCGGGCGCATTACGATCAACGGCAAGGTATGCGAAAAAGGGGCGGAGGTTGAGCCCGAGGATATCGTGCTCATCGATGGGCAGGAAATTCCTCATAACGATAGCGAGCCTGTGTACCTGGCCCTGAATAAACCGATGGGCATCGTCTGCACGGCAGCGGAAGAGGTGGAAGGAAACATCATTCGCTATGTGAATTACCCGTCGCGTATATTTGCCATCGGCAGGCTGGATAAAGCATCTGAAGGCTTGATTCTGCTCACGAACGATGGAGACATCGTGAACAAAATGATGCGCTCGGAGCATGATCATGAGAAAGAATATGTGGTAACCGTCGACAGACCCGTTACGGATGAATTTATGCGGAGGATGTCTCAAGGCGTTGAAATCCTGGACGTAGTAACCAAGCCATGCGAGGTTTTCAGGCAAAGCGAAGCAGTATTCCGCATTATTTTGACCCAGGGCCTTAATCTGCAAATCCGCAGAATGTGTAAGGCCCTGGGGTATAGAGTGCTGAAGCTGGAGCGCATCCGAATTATGAATATTACGCTGGATCAATTGGAACGGGGAAGTGGCGGCATTTGGAGGAACGGGAGCTCCATAAACTGCTGTTCATGCTGAACTAGAATGTTATACTGGCTGATTTCTTGGTGCTTCTGAACGTCAAACCAAAAAGCCATCTTTCAAAGAGGCTCACGCCGGAAGCTGATTCCGTCACCAGGTTTACGCCGTAAACCTGGTCTCGTGTCCGATTGAAAGATGGCTCTTTTCTATTTAAGCTCAGATGCTGCCTCTACGCCAGCAAATAATCATCAATGCTTGTATATGCGTATCCATGCGCTGCCGCAACCGCCTCATACGTCACTTTGCCGCCGATGGCATTAATGCCCTTCGCCAGTGCTTTATCATACCGGGCTGCGGAGCGGAGTCCTTTGCTAGCTATTCTCAAACCATAAGGTGCCGTTACATTAGTCAATGCCATGGTGGAGGTTCTGGCTACTGCGCCCGGCATGTTGGCTACGGCATAGTGAATGACGCCATGTTTCTCATAGGTAGGGTTGTCATGGGTTGTAATCCGGTCGATCGTCTCGATCGAGCCCCTTGATCGATCGCCACATCCACGATGACCGATCCCGGGCTCATCTCCTTCACCATTTCTTCCGTTACGAGGCGCGGAGCCCGGGCACCGGGGATCAACACCGCTCCCACAACAAGATCCGCCGCCTTCACCGTCTCCGCAATGTGATACGGATCAGACATGATCGTTTTGACCCGCCCCTGAAACAGATCATCCAGCTGACGCAGCCGCCCCGGATTAATATCGAGAATGCTGACGTCCGCGCCGAGACCCAGAGCAATTCTTGCCGCATTGGTGCCAACGATTCCACCACCAATCACCGCAACTTTGCCCGGCGCTACACCAGGAACGCCGCTTAGAAGAACGCCCTTGCCGCCATGCGCCTTCTCCAGGAAATGAGCACCGATTTGAATGGACATTCTTCCCGCCACTTCACTCATCGGTGTAAGCAATGGCAGGCTGCCATCCGTCAGCTGTATCGTTTCGTAAGCAACAGCACTCACCTTCCGGTCAACCAGCGCTTTGGTCAGCTCGGGCTCGGGAGCCAGGTGCAAATAGGTGTACAGGATCATTTCCTCCTGAAAATAATCATACTCCTCCTGCAGGGGTTCCTTTACCTTCACAACCATTTCGGCTTTCCACGCATCTGCAGCCGTTGCAACCACCTTGGCACCAGCCGCTCTATAATCTTCATCTGTAAAGCCAATGCCAAGACCAGCCCCAGATTGTACAAGCACTTCATGCCCCGCATTTTTAAAACTGATGACGGTACCCGGCGTCATGCCGACACGGCTTTCGTTATTTTTGATTTCTTTGGGAACCCCAATGATCATCCCCATGGCCTCCTTAGTGGTCAACTTTGCCTATCTAATTGCATTGTACCTATTTTTGCCCAAACTGTGTACCTGTCTAAGGTCAGGGATTGTCCATCCGATTTCATAACTATGTATCTGCAGTATATGCAAATCCATAACTGACTGCATACAAAAGATCACCTCTCTTTATGCGACTGAAGCGAATGTGCGTTATCCTTCTTGGCTTCAGCCCTTATGAGAGGTGATCATTCAGCTTGACTTCACGTCGATTTCAAGATGCTCACATACTACATGCATTCAATTCATGGCTTTCGTTAAAGTAACATGTTCACCGATGCGGTCTGCTGTTCATTTACCACATTAAGCTGGATGCGGCAGTTGCGGTCACACTTTCTCCCGATCCTTCCCTTTATCGGATTCGCCTGCATTTTTGTTGGCCGTATCCCGGTCGAGCTGCATCTCCTCCACGGTCTTGACCTTAAGTCTGGCGGCACCTTCATACTGAAGAGTCGGAATCAGGTTCCCGGCTGCAAGTCGCTTCTTCGCTGCGGCAATCGAATCCGCATACTGTGGAAGCCACGTTTCACCAGCAACCAGCATTTCATCAACCAGCTGCCAAATTTCCTTCGGATTGTTCACCGCTCCAATCAACGGATCCATCATAAACGCCTGACGAAGCAGCAGATCGTCACCGTGAACCGCGGCTTCAACCGCCAATCGCTGAACCGATATACTCACGCTGCACACAGCCGCATGGTCAAGCGGCAGCTCGCCTACCAGCGGCATGGAAACTCCGTTGCGGTCTACGTAACCCGGCGCTTCGATAATCGCATCATCCGGCAGATTGGAGATAATGCCTTCGTTCACGACATTAAAGTGTCCACGGTATACCCGGCCCGTTTCCAAGCCTTCAATGATGTAAGAGCCATGCTCCTCTCCCCGATATTCGGGCCTAAATACCATGGCCGGATCCTTCATCCAGTTCGGAAAATCGGTCTCGAACCAGCTGCGACCCTCGGTGCAAACGCGTAAATATCCACCCGTCTCTCCATTAATCCAGCTGCCAAGATCAATCCACTCCGTAATTTCCTCCGGCCGCTTTCGGTACCATGGGACATATTCGCTGAGATGGCCATTGGATTCCGTACTGTAGTAGCCGAAGCGCCGCAGCATATCGATGCGTACCTTCTCTGTTTGGCTGTACTCCGGATGCCGTTCGAACGCCTCCAGCAGCCCGCTCGTCAAATCCTTGCCTTGATGAGAGGCTTGGATATACCAGGTTTGATGATTAATACCCGCGCAGACAATATCAACGTCTTGTTTCTTCAAGCCATACACCTCTGCGATTTGGTGGTGCCCATGCTGAACACCATGACATAAACCAATCGTCCGCACGCCGCCATACTGATGGCAGGCCCACGTCAGCATCGCCATCGGATTCGAATAATTCAGCAGCAGCGCATCGGGTGCACACATCTCCCGAATATCCTTGCATATGCTCAGCATCTCGGGAATTCCCCGCTGCCCGTACATAATGCCGCCTGCACACAGCGTGTCACCTACACACTGATCGATGCCATATTTCAGTGGAATCTCGATGTCCGTACGGAATGCTTCCAAGCCGCCAACGCGAATCGTACAAATGACATATTTGGCATCCTGCAGGGCTTGTCTTCGATCTGTGGAGGACTGAATCCTGATGGACAACCCGTTCTCGTCTATGTCTCTCTGGCACAATTCAGTAACCATATCGAGATTATGCCGACTGATGTCGGTGAAAGCCACTTCGATATTCCGAAATTCCGGCACAGTCAGCAGGTCACGCAGAATTCCCCGCGTAAAGCCGATGCTCCCTGCTCCGATAAATGCAACCTTAAATGACATTGTATCCTCTCCCAGCTACAAATGAGTTTGTAATCATTGTAGCAACCGATCAAAGGAAAGCGTTATCAATATCATGACCTCTTGAGCTAAACACCGTCAACAATCCTCACTTCTTCATAATCCCCTCACTTCGGTTCGCCGTATTTCCATGCATTCCGGTCTTGCTGGAGACGATATTCCACCTAAGCGTACTGCCTGTAAACTTCTTGAATAACAGATGGAAATACTGCCTGCTGCCAACACCCACATATTCCGATATTTCATGGATGGGGATATCGGTCCGCTCCAGCAGCATCTTGGCCTTCTCCATTCGAATTCTTGTCAAATACTCGGTAATTGTCCTGCCTGTCCCTCTGCGGAATACCCGATGCAAATACCCCGGATGCAAATTCACTTCCGCTGCTACGTCCTTCACCTGAATCGGCCGATCATAATTCTGATGTAAAAATCGACACATCGTTTGATGTACAGTTCGCTCTGCTGCACATCGCTGCGCTCCCTTTCTTCATACAGGCGAGCGATGCATACGAGCAGCTGGATGAACAGCGCATGCGTCATCGTTCTACCATCTGTTCCTCTCCGATCGAGCTCAAGCACCAGACTTCTCAGAACCGGGTACACCTCCTCCTGATCGACTAGCACCAGGGAAGTGAACGGTAGGTTCAAGAGAAACATCACCTCTTCCTCCTCGCGCATAATCTGTCTTAAGGAAGGCGCTTTGCCAGCGCTCTCCATAAACCCGAATTCCACGTTCAGCATACGGCAGGAGGTCGTCTTCTCGACGATTAACCGGTGCGGAACCTCAGCATCCAGTAGGATAAACTCCCTTTTTCAGCGTGACACTCTTTTCCATATGGTTAGCCTTGACATCAATTCGGCATTCCCCTGAGATCATGTACATAATCTCGGTTGAATCATGCTGATGATACGGCATTTGATAGTCCTTCCACTGCTTATAATAATAGGCGTAGAATCGCGGGACGTAATCGCCCTTCTCAAGCATCTGCTGAAACAGGCTTCCATTCACGATTGACCTTCCTCCCCTCACACTGTGTAAGGATATATTCAAGAGCACCTACCACGGAATGGGATGGCTCCTCTTCTGCACTATAATGGATTCGATTTATATATAAAAAAGCCTGGCCCTTGGGCCAAGCTTATCATCATTATGCTATCCGTGCTACGAGATTTTGAAGGCCGATACCGTATGATTCAGCTCTTCCGCGAGCTCGGCAAGCGACTGCGCGGTTGCAGCCGATTCCTCACTCGTAGCCGCCGTTTCCTCTGTGGACGAGGATATCGTTTCGATGGCAGTTGCCACTTCGGCGGCCTGTGCGGCCTGCTCTTCGCTGGCAGCTGCAATGTCCATCACTTTGCTTACCGACTCATTCACCATACTTGTAATGTGGGCAAAGGCCTTCCCGGCTTTTTCCGTGTAGACGACGCCATGCTGAACCGCCTCCACGCTATCGGCCGTATTCTTCTGCATGCCCTTGATAATGTCGGCGATCTGCTTCGTGGCTCCTCCGCTTCGTTCCGCTAATTTGCGTACTTCATCCGCCACCACAGCGAAACCTCTCCCTTGATCCCCGGCACGTGCAGCCTCAATCGTGGCGTTGAGGGCCAGCAGGTTGGTCTGCTTGGCTATATCGTCGATCACTTCGATAATCTCGCCAATGCGCTGGGAGTCTGCTTCAAGCCTGGTGACATGCTCCCGCACCCGATTCATGCCTTCAACGGATTGCTGAACGATCCCGCTGCCTTCCGACGCAATTCCGGAAGTCTGGTTGACAAGCTCTGATGCAGCCGAAGCATCGCTTGCAACCGAGTTGATTGCATTCGACCATTCCTGGAACAATTCGCTGACCGTTTGCACGGATTCCGCCTGATTGCTGCTCCCGACCGCCAGCTCCTCCGCTCCGGCAGACAGCTGCTGGGAAGCAGCAGCTACGGACGCCGCATTCATATTCACTTTGCCGATCATTTCCTTCATACTCTCCAGCAGCTGGGCGAACACTCGGGACAATGTACCAATCTCATCCGATCTGCGAAGATACGCTGCAGGAACCTTCTGCGTAAAATCTCCCTTGGACATGAACTCGCCAATCGCAACGGATGCACCTAAAGGCTTCACGATGGAACTCGTTAACAGAATCACTACAGCCCCCATAGCCAACAAAGTGACCACGCCTGCCACTATAACAGACCGGGTCATGGCCTCTGAGTTCGCCGTAATCTCCTTCATCGGAATAATAATGGCGGCTGACCATGGCGTTTCTGTCAATCCGGTCTTAATTGGCGTGTACAGCTTGTACAGATCAGGATCCTCCTCCACGTATACCTTGCCTTCCCGGATCGCATCCAGTATGAGCGGCACCGTCTCGCCAGGATAGGCTTTCCCCATCGTTTGTCCCATCAGACCGTCTTCAGGTGACGTCACGATAACGCCGGTGTTTGAATAAATATGTGCATACCCCGTATCAAACAGTTTGAACTGCTCCATAACACTCTGCAGATGTGCCAAGGAGATATCGACTCCGACCACACCAACCGTCTTTCCGTTATCGATAATGGGAACAACAAGCGATGTCATCATGACGTCTTCGTTGCCTACCTTAAAGACATACGGATCCATGATGATTTCTTTTCCGCTATTTTTGGCAAGAAGATAGAAGTCCCCCTCCCTTCCTGCTCGTAATCTTCGATAGGTGTGTGCTCGAGCCCCGAATCCGTTCTTGCCCAGTATGACATCAACCGTCCGGAGTAATCACTGCCGAGCTTGTTTATATAATCAGCGTCCTGTCCATCAAAGGCATCCGGCTCCCATAAAGTCCAGAGCCCTTTCCAGGATGGATTGGCTTCCAGGTTTCTTCTTAATATTTCGTTAACGGCTGCCCGATTCGTGATATCCGTCTCTTTCATGCCAACTAAGCTTACGGCCAAGGTACGTGCCGAATTCATAACGTCATCCAGTTCCGCTTGAACGAGGGTGCCGATCTTCTCACTTGTTGTCATTGCCAGCGTCCTCGCTGAAACCAGAGCCTCTTCCTTCGTTGTGATACTGATGTAGGTCATCATGCTTGCCAAAAAATGGTGATTGACCCCAAAATAACAACTAACATGCGAGTCCGGAGTTTCATCGCAAACAGAGATTTAAGAAATTTCCATGATTTCATGTTGAGTCACCCTCGCTTCTTCCTGCTGTTAAATTCATTCAACTCTTCTTCAAGCTGCACTAGAATCTCCTCAATCTCTTCCGGTGACAAGAGGTCGTCAACATCATAATCAAATAGGTCCTTTGTCATGCCGCAAGCTTCCACCTCTCCTACTTATAGACTACGTTCATCCAGTACCATAAGCATATACACTTGCATACCGTTCGTAACCGAAATTCTATTGCGTGATCGCGCAATAATTTTGCGGGCCAACTTGCGGTTCTTGTCGAAAAACAAAGAATTGACGTCCCTTCATTCGGAGGACGCTTGCGAAATATGGCTTGCCTAAGAAAATCTCTATCCCATTTGGACAAAATCGGAATCTGACAGAATTCCCATTTGCTTGGCCTTGAGAGCAGCCTCAATGCGCGACTTCACATTCAACTTCTGAAACAGATTGGTTAAACAATACTCCAGCGAGCGCTGGCTCATGATCACCGTTCCCGCAATCTCTTTGTTGCTCTTCCCCTGGCAATCTCCTTCAGAATGCTATATTCTTTATCCGTTATAGACTGAGCTTCTGTCCCCCGATGTCCGTTCAGAACCATTGGCAGTAACCCGCCGAAGCTGCTTCACGAGTGTCAGCGGCAGCACCACCTCTCCACGCAGTGCACACCGAACGGCCGTGACCAGCTGCTCTTTCCCCGAAGTCTTCGAGACGAAACCAGCCATATACCTCCATGATCAAGTTATAATGATTGCTGACTTCAAAGCCTGTATAGATCAGCATCACCGCATCCGGAACGATCTGGAGAATCTGCTTGGCTAGATCGATTCCGTTCATGCCCGGCATATGCATATCAATCAGCATCACATCAAAATGCACCATTCTCACCAGCTCCAGCGCCCGCTCCGGCGTATTAGCCAGCTTCACAAACATATCCTTCTCCTGCTCAAGCAGCACCTTGGTCCCCTCCATCACCGAGGGATGGTCATCCACTAATAAAATTTCAATCATCGTTTTCCATGACTCCTTCAATCTGGTATTCTTGCTTAACATGGATGAACCGCCGGAATGTTTAACCGCTGTGCTTCGGTTTCTCGCCGTTTGCTGCGGTCTCTTGCGATTTCATTTGGCGGACCCTCATTTTGCCGTTATCTGGATGTAAACAGCCAACCCCCGCTGTCCGACGATTCGAATTGGATTTTACCGTTCATGCTCCTCACCCGTTCCTTCATGCCGCCGATCCCCATATTGTTGAATTGATTGGGCTTCTGGGTCCGGTCGATTCCAATTCCGTTATCTTCATAACTAAGGCTGACCTCATCCGACTGGGTGGACAAAGTGAGTTTCACCTCGGTTGCATTGGAATGCTTGGTGGCATTCGCAAGCAGCTCCTGTACGATTCTGTACAATCCGATTAAATGGTCATCGCTAATATCATCATCGAAGTTCGAACAGTCGAACTGTATGGAATAATTCGTACGAAGCTGCGTGAACTCAAATAAAGCTTCCAATGAGCGCTCAAGTCCCTCTTCCTTAAGCAGCGGAGGCCGAAGCTCGTTACACGTGATTCGAATCTGATAAATCACGTCCAGAAGTCCCTCCTCGATCTCCTCCAGCTGCCGCCGCAGCCCTTCTGGCAGTTCATGATCCGATACAATCTGATTTAATTTCCTGTACCATATAATCTGCTCCTGGAGCGCTGCATCATGAAGATCCTGGGACAGTCGCTTGCGCTCATTCTCGGACAAATGCAGCATGAGCCTCAGCAGCCAAAGGGGCATAATCTGCTGCGAGGAACCCAGCTTGTCCAGCTCCCTTGTCAAATCCTCGATGACGCGGAAGTTATCATACAGGACGCTGGCATACCGGGAAATGGTCTCCAGCCATATTTTCTTGGCCTGAATCATTAACAGCGGGACTTCTCCCCGATGCAGACCATGCTGGTATCTCCGTTCATTTCACCAATCTTGACAAAATATCCGTCACACATCTCAAACAGTTTGCAGAGAGGAATATGCTCAGGACCACAATTATGGATTGCTGTAAGAACCCCTGGAGGCAGCACTTTACAACCGCCTTGTATCTTGATGTGCAGGCTGTGGTGATTGATCTGAATGAGGCTCACCCGATCAGTCTCCAGCACTTCCTGGATTTCCTGTACGATACGGGCATTCAATTCGCTGATTTTAACCATGCCGAAGAGGTCGGAGGAGAATCGGTCCAGGCTCATCTGCAGCCGGAAATACTCGGTCCTCGCTCTCTCGGACAAGCCGCTCTGCCGCGATCCGCTCCCGCTCGGCCTTCTTCTTTTCTGTAATATCCCGAATAATGGTGAGTGCTGTATTATGGCCTATATAAGGAATTCGAGTTGTGACTGCCTCAATATCAATAATCGTCCCATCCAGCCGGACCAGCTTATTCTCAGTGAGCTGGGAGGTCATCCCGCTTTCGTACACATGTTCAACCTCGGAAATAACGAACTCAATCTGGTCAGTAGGAATAACATCCAGAAAAGAGGTCCCGTCCAATTGCGCGACATCGGTTATCCCCAATAAGTCGAAGCCTGCAGGATTCGCATAAATATAAGCAAAATCCGAGTGCAGGAACATCGCAACTGGTGCAATATCCAGGATATGGCGGTTGATACGATCACTCTCCATCAAGGCTCGCTCCGCTGACTTGCGGGCCGTAATATCCTCGAAGAAAATCTCGATCGTGGTCGATTCCGCATCATACAGTGCCGTTGTCACCACATCGACCCTTTCCCCGTCAACCCGTCTTAAAGACAATTCCTCCGGAAAAACATGGCCTTTGCGGATCAGCTCCGCATGCCGTTTACGTGCCCATTCCTCATAAGAATTCAGCACCCAGTCCCAGGGATCGGTACCCAGGATATCCTCAGGACCTGCCGCACCCAGGATTCGGAGTCCCGCCGGATTTACGTACATGAGCTTGCGTTCCTTACACACCGCGATGGCTATAGGCGACATCTCCACGAGCCTGCGATATGGTTCATGCTTTCTTTGAGTGCTTTCTCCATCTTCTTGCATTCGGTAATATCATACAGTGCCTCTTCCATGCGAAAGCGTGAAGTAATATCAATCGCAATGCCATCGACCCGTGCTGTCTGCCTGCTTTCGTTCATCGTTGGAATCATTTTCACCTGGACCCAGCGAATATCCCCTTCCGCATGAATAATCCGGTATTCCGTATGAACAGCCTCGCCATGCCGAAGCTTGTGTACTAAAGATTGAAACAGCGGCATATCCTCCGGATGGATCATCGTTTCCCAGGTTAGCCCATCCGAGAAATCACTCCGTGAATAGCCTGTGATCTTTTGAAAGGCCAATGAAGTATTCATGATACTCCTTGTGCCGATATCGTATGACCAAATACCTACATCCAGCGTAAGCAGCATTTCGTCAAGCATATGAAATCTGCCTTCGGCAAGGTCCAATGACTGACGGCTTAACCTGCGCGGATAACGGTATCTATATAAGAACATCGTGAAGGTGGTCGTTAAGATGACCAGGATTAGCGTTGCAGTTCCAAGGAAGTAGTTACACATGCTGCTCTATTGTCCCCTTATGAAGTAAACTCATAGGTCGTTAGACGAGCGGTGCACCCGAGTTGCCGCTGCCGCTGAACCTAAGGTTCAATTGCAGCCTTATCCTTTATCGGCAAATCCTTTGCGAAACCAAAGATCCAACAGACAGAAATTAAATATAAAAAACCGGTGTCGCATTCGCGAAAATAAGCGAAGCGCCCAGGCTGTCAAGGGGTATCCTGGGCACAAATAAATGCCCCAAGCGGCTATCCGCTCAGGGCATTTCAGCAGGATATCCATCCTGTTGCTCCTCATGCCAGATCCCATTCGGAATGGATCTTGGGCACATCTGAAATAAGCTGCTGGGTATAAGGATGCTGCGGATTTAAGATGACCTCTTCCGGTCCCCGCTCCACCACTTTCCCCTGTTCCATGATGTACAGCGTATCGCTCACATAATAAGCCAGCCCTACGTCATGGGTAATGAAAATAATCGTCATATTGTTCTCATCCCGCAGTTTCAGGAGCATATCGAGAATCGTGGAGCGCGAGCATGCATCCACCATGGAGGTCGGCTCATCCGCAATCAGCAGCTTCGGATGAAGCATGAAGATGCGGGCGATCATCAGACGCTGCATCTGTCCGCCGGACAATTCGAACGGATACTTGTTATGCAGTTCCTCGAACTTCAGATTCACGAAGGAGCAGGCTTCCTTCATCTTGCGAAGCTGCTCCTCTTTGTCAGATTGACACCCTGCAGCTTGATGCAATCGAGCAGCAGCTTTTCAACTTTGTAGAACAGATTAAACGAGGAGAACGGATCCTGAAAAATCGCCTGGATATTTTTCCAATATCGCTTGCGGTCTCCATGCCGCTTCAACTGCCTCGGCTTGCCCATATACTCAATTGAGCCGCTGCTCTCCTTCAGCAAGCCCATGATCATTTTGGCCAGCGTCGTTTTGCCGCTTCCGCTCTCGCCGACGATGGATATGATTTCACCTTCGTGAAAGGCAAAACTGACATCCTCCACGGCGGTTGTCTTCTGTTTCCCATAACCGAACACCTTCGTCAGATGCTCTCCCCGAATGAGTACATCATTCTGCTTCATTTGCATACCACTCCTTAAGCACTTCAGGCTCCACGATGCATCGATAGATGCGATCCCGCGCGGTTTGGCTCTCGATTTTCCCTTTCCGGCACGTTTCCTGGACATAGGAACAGCGGTCTGCAAACCTAAGCAGCCTTCCGGCACGTTCTTCAGATTGGGCGGCGTTCCCGGGATCGCGGCAAGCTTATGGCCCTTCATGCCTTCCTCCGGCACGATGATGGAGCCCATCAGCTTCTTGGTATAGGGATGGATCGGATCGAAGATCATCTGCTCTGCGGTTCCGCGCTCCACAATCTCTCCTGCGTACATAACAATGATGTCATCCGTGACATGATAGAGCAGCGGCAGCTCGTGTGTAATAAAGACAAGCGACTGAATAAAGCCTCGGTCCAGCAGGCTTTTCAGCAGCTTGATGACCGCTTTCTGCGAGGTTACATCCAGAGCCGAGGTCGGCTCATCCGCAATCAGCACTTTCGGATTCAGAATGGTGGAGATAGCAATGACCGTCCGCTGTTTCATACCGCCTGACAGTTCGTTCGGGTAGGAGTGGAGCACCTTGGGGGACAAGTTCAAGGTTTCGAACCGTTCTGCCGCCATGTCCCACACCTGTTTCTTGTTCAGCTCGGGTCGGTGCTCCTTCATAATATCTTCGATAAAATGTATGATTTTGAGTGTAGGATTCAAGGCATTCATAGCTGCCTGCGGAATGTACGATATCTCTCTTCCCGATACCTGGGCACGAAGCTGCTCTTTGCCAAGCTTCATGATATCCGTGCCGTTAATAACGATCGAGCCGCTGCCGAAATGCAGTGGTGGAAAATAAAATCCCATCAGGCTAAGCGCAAGCGTCGATTTGCCGCAGCCGGATTCCCCGGCGATGCCGAGCGTTTTCCCCTTCTCAAGCGAAAAACTCACGCCGTCTACAGCATATACATGTTCCTTCAGCCGGGTTCGGTAATATGTCTTCAGTCCATGAACTTCCAGTATATTTGTGCTCAAAACACCCATCAGCTCCTAATCTTCGGATTGAAAATTTCATCCATGCTTATGTTCATCATGTACAAGGAGAAGGTAATGATTGCAATGGAGATCGCTGCCGGGATGAATGCCCACCAAGCATAAACAACCGGTGCTTCAAACACGAGCGCCCAGTTCATGATGATGCCGAGGGAGATCGTGTTGTACGGCCCCAGCCCGAGCATCGAGATGGAGGCTTCGGAGAGAATGCCCGATGCCGTCTGCAGCACGAAGGCCATAACCACATAGGAAGCGATGTACGGCAAAATTTCCGAGAGAATAATTCGCGGCGTGCTGTATCCGGAGATTTTGGCAATATTGACATGATCCCGGTTTCGCAATGAGGAGGTTTGTGCCCGCACGGCTCTGGCCGTCCATGGCCAGCTGGTAATTCCAATGATGACCGCCGTGACAAACGAGCTGCGCGAATCGATGCTGACCGAAATCAGAATCAGAATGACAAAGGAAGGAATGACGATAAATATGTTTGTGATCGCAGTTAGCAGGTTGTCAATCATCCCCCGATATAACCTGAAGCAAGACCGATGACAAGTCCGATCACGGTAGCGAATACATAAGCAATCAGTCCAACCTGCAAGGAGGTTCGGATGCCATAGATCAGTTCGAGAAATAAATCCCTGCCGAAATTATCCGAGCCCAGCAGCAGCTTTGAATCCGGAGGCTGATAGGCAAGCGCGATCATCTCCAGCGGGTCATTGCGGTTAAACAGCGGGTAGATCAGAACCAGACCGATCATGGCCAGCAGCATGCAGGCTCCGAACATAAACTTTGGCGATTTGATCAATATGCGAAATGAACTGTTCATATTATTGATCCTCCATCTGAGCGGCCTTAATTCTTGGATCAATCCAGCCGTAGATTAAGTCAATCGTAAAGTTAGCGAGCAGCACTGCCAGGGCAATCAGTAAGGTGCAGCCCGAGATTAACGGATAATCCAGCTGCCGGATCGCGGTGAACATCCAGGTTCCGATTCCCGGATAACTGAATACGATCTCGCAGATCAGCGAGCCGCCAACCATCGTACCGATGGATAATGCCAATCCCGTAATTTGGGGCAGCATGGCATTCCGGAATACATACTTTGCAATCTTGGAATCCCGGATGCCAAGCAGCTTGCTGTACAGCACATAATCGGAATTCAGCTCATAGATGGACATTTCCCGCATGCCGATGGCTTGACCGCCAATGGTAACCAGCACAATCGACAGGAACGGCAGGGTATGATGCCTCAGCACCGAAGCAAAGAACTCAAAGCTGAGTGTTGGCACCATCTGATAATCATAGCCCCCGTGAAGAGGAAACCAGTTCAAAGACAAGGCAAACACATACAGCATAATGATTGCCAGCGTAAAGAACGGAATGGAATTCACAAACAAGGCAACCGGAAATATGACTTTATCGAATACCCCTTTGCGGTATGCCGCCACGGCACCGAGCACGTTGCCGATCAGCCAGCCGACCAGAATCGCCGGAAGCTGGAGTCCGATCGTCCATGGAACCGCCGAGGCCAGAATTTCCGTTAAGCTTCGGATAAAGTCCGAATGAAGTGCCGAGGTTACCCGTCACCAGGTTCTTCAAATAGATCAGGAACTGCTCGCCAAGAGGCTTGTCGATTCCGAACTCGACGAGAAACGTCTCGTACACCCGTTTGATGGTATCGCTGTCGGTCATACCCTGCGTCATCTCGGAGACAATCATGCTGACCGGGTTGCCCTCAATCATCCGGGGCAGCAGAAAATTCAAAGTGACCGCAATCACCAGCGTTAGAAAATACCAGAAAAACTTCTTGACGATATATTTTCCGTAAACACTCAAGCAGCTCACCCCAGGAATCACACACCTGAATTTGGAAAAGAGACCTATATCAGGGGTCGTAAATCCGCTAATATAGGTCTTTGATCATTAATTTATAAAATCAATTATGGATTTGGTACAGTGACCTGATGCTTACTCCATCCATAGAGATTTGAGGCGGGATGTTGCTGCCGTCCCCTTCGGTAGGGAAGCCCTTCCAGACCGACTCGTTGACCGTATCAAACACCCACGGACGATACATGAGGGGATTGAAGGAATATCCTTCAGCCAGATTTGAGTCAGCTCGGTGTAGAGCGCTTTCAATTCAGTTTCGTCGGAAATCGTTGGAATCTTCTCAATGATGGCATCTGCTTGATCGTTCTTATAGCGGCCCCAGTTGTAGAACGCCATCTCGCCCATAGGGGCAACGCCCTTGGAATACATGATGGTCATGGCACGGTTCCATGGCTGGCTCGGGCTGACTCCGCCAGGCGTGTTCATGATAATATCGAATTTGCCTGTCTGTAAATCATTGGTCCACACCTATGCCTCTGGGAATTTGGTTCGAATTTCGATGCCGATGGCCTTGGCGTTCTGTGCAACGATCTCAAGCGACGCATTCCAATCGGACCAGCCGTACGGGCATTCGATTTCATAAGGACCCAGACGCGTTCCGTTCAGCACCCGGATACCGTCCTTGCCCTTCGCAGCGCCGATGGAATCGAGCAGTGCATTAGCTGCATCCACATCCGTTGTCCACTGCAGCGGTTTAATGGTTGCTTGATCCACGTACTTCGCTTCCGCATCGGTATTGAGTGTCAATGAAGGTTCCATCGGTGCCGAGTAGCCGCTGATAGCAAGCTCCGAGATTTTACTGTAATCAATCGCCATCGCAATGGCTCTTCTGACATCCGCATTGTTGAGTCCTTCCTTCGACATGTTGAAGAAAATGGACGGCATGGAGCCGGGCACGTAATACGGAGCGTCCTTGATATAGGTTTTAACAGGGGCTCCGCCTTCCCACATTTTCCATACCTGCGGAATGAACTGCTGTGATACATCGACCTGACCGCTCTTGAACGCCAGATCGCCCGCTGCATTATCTTTATAAATGACATGTGAGATATATTTGGGGTAAGCAGCTTGCCAAAAAGCGCTTGACCCCAGTAGTTATCGTCCCGTACTATCGTGATCTTCTGATCGTTGTAAAAGTACATTTTATAAGGTCCTGTTCCGACCGGGTCCTCATTTACTTCCTTGCGGATAGCAGCCAGATCATTATTGGCTTTCTTCTCAATCTCTTCCCAGATGTGTTTAGGCAGCATGGGCATAACCTCAATACTGTCGAGTACCGTCAGTTTGTTCGGATTGTCTTTATTCAGCTTGATGTTGACCGTTTGAGGTCCGTCCGCTGTTACGTCCTCAATGTAGGACCAGAAGCTGCTCCAGTTGATGTCGTACTTTTGCCAAGCTGGTAGGTGTAGACGACATCATCTGAACTGAAGGGTTTGCCGTCGCTCCATTTGGCATCCTTATTCAGATCGAGCTTCAGCGTCAGGTCGTCGGTCCATTCGTACTTGGTGCCAAGCAGCGGCTCCAGCTCGCCTGTCAGCTGATTGACCATGAACAATGTCTCATAGATTAATTCCCTGGAATTCCCATAGTTGATTGGAAATGCCGGGTTTCCGCTGAGCAGGTTGAAATTCGTTGGCGCCCCCATTGCAAACCGTTCACGTACAGCGTTTCGTTTCTTGGCGTTGCTTTTGCATCACCCTGCGGTGCTGGCTCTTCACTGCCTCCGGGGGCCTTTACTTCTTCCTTAGGCGGCGGATCTGATGCTGTCGGTGGCGTTACGCTCTGGCATCCGGCAGCAAAAAGACGCGACCAGCAAAAGAATGAACATGGGTCTCAAAACTGTTTTCAGCTTCACTTGTGAACCCTCCATTCATGAAAATGTGTTCGTCTCTTTAATGCTGAGTGTGTCGATTAAGGCATGGTTGTATGCAAGCGCTTTCTTGATGGATTTATATGTTCCTCATTTCAATCTGAGTACTATTAAATTTGTTGTTTTCGTTTCAATCCTCAAGGATTTTTCCAATTTGCGTCGAACATGAATGGAAATGGATAATCTAGCGGACGATTCGATTTCCAACAAAGGGGTGGGCCTGCTGCCTGTGATTAAAGACGTTTTATTGCAGCTATTGTTTGCGTTGATGCCTTTTGTCGCGTACAACATCTATTACAGAAAACTGACAGTCAACTATTCCCGCAATTTCATCATCCTCATCTGTTCGTTGTGCATGCTGCTGTCGATGACCTTTGCTTCGTCTGTTCAAAGCGGGCTGATCTTTGACGTCCGATATGTCATTATGTTCTTTGGCATATTATTCGGAGGTTTCATGACCGGGGCTATCCTGCTAATCGAATTTCTGATCTATCGGCTGCATATTGGCGGTTCCGGCATGATCGACGCCATCATTATATTGATCATTACCTTCCCGCTATCCGTTCTGTTGGCCACCCTCTACCATAAAAGCAAACATAAGTTTTGGATTGTTTTTATTGCTAAGCATCAGCTTTTCACTTATCCCGCTCCTGGTGCTCTATATAACAAAACCTGATTATATCCTGAGTCATTTTATATTTAACGTCCTGGTTATGCCTGTCCATAATTCTCTGGGCATATGGCTGCTCGTTACCCTGTTTAACAAATCGGTATCCGACAAGGAACTATACCTGCAATATATCCAGAATGAGAAAGCCGAGGCCGTGAACCATGTAGCCGCATCCCTTGCCCATGAGGTTCGCAATCCGCTGACTACCGTGCTCGGGTTCCTGCAATTAATCAAGAGTGGTACGTTTCCTCAGGAAAAACGGACCGCTTTCTCGAGATCAGCATGGAAGAAATAAGGCGCACCGAGCAAATCTTGTCTGAATATCTGTCGATCAGCAAACCTCTCGTTCCATTTCAGCAAAACTTGAGCTCACCGCTCAGATCAGATCCGTTGTCGAACTGATGACCTCGTATGCCAATATGAGTAATATCACACTCAGCGCCGACTACCCTGAGCTCCCCGTCTACATTTCAGGCAGTCCCGCCGAGCTCAAGCAGCTGTTGGTCAACTTTATCAAGAATGCAATTGAGGCCAGCAGAGATGTCGATAAAGGCTGCGTCAACATCCGAATCTATGAAGAAGCAGAGCAGGTCGCCATCGAAATTCAGGACAACGGGATCGGCATGAATCCTGAGCAATTGAGCCGTCTCGGTTCTATTTATTATTCCACCAAAATGAGCGGCACCTACCTTGGGCTCACCTTCTCATACCAGGCCATCCGCGCTATGGATGGCAGTGTTTCAGTACGAAGCTCGCCAAGATCCGGAACCGTGTTCCTCATCACCCTCCCGCTTGCTGCCACAGATCCATGAGCTCGCGAAGCCGCTATAAGGGCAAGAGAGAGGCTCCTGAACCGGAGCCTCTCTTTTACTACTCTAGCAAGCGAATTTCTTTTGCCTCAAAACTTCTATTGTTTTTGCTAATATTCAACGGCTTTTTAGTGTAATCCGAATAAGGTCGTTCGTCTTTAGACTATCCAGCTGGATGGTCTCTCCCTGGCTGTCCTTCAATGAAGTATCTTCTGTGACACGGACTTCACAGGGATAACCCTCATCCGTGTGATTCTTCCTGTTTCGGTTTACTTCGTCAGAGCAGTCAACGGTAATCTTGTCGTCTCCCACTGAATAAATCGCAGACTCAAAAACCGATACATCCCGGGCACATCCAACAGAAAGGAGCAGCACGATCAGAGTGAATAATAGCCTCAGCTTCACGTTCCAACCTCCCTTATAATGAACCTTTATTAGAGGAAGCCTAGGAAGCACTGCACTCGATTTCCGCTAGATTATGCAAGAAGGTAACCGCAGCTTATTCTGCGCAGAGGGCATACGTGGACAGCGGCTTAATGCCATGTGTCTGCTTCGCTTCCTGGAGCAGATAGATTTCGGATTGAATCAGGGTAACCAGCTTGGACGGAGCCTTCTCTATGTCGCTCAGTTCGGACTGGTAGGATTGCAGGGTCATATCCACTTCCCAGAGCCCATCCTGGAGCTGAGGTGAATAGAAGGTTTTCTCCCGGCGCACGCTCCAGCCGGACTGCTCGGCAATCCCCTTTATCTGCCCTGGCGTAAACAGTGTTCGAACATTGGAGCTGCTGTTCTTCTTAAACACTTCATATTGGGCTTGGACCAGAACCGCCAGCAAATGCGGATATTGCTCTGGATGCGTGATTCTGGGATCCCATTCCGCAAAGCAGAGCCTGCGTCCCCACGCTCTGGCTTTTGCAATACGGCCTCCAACTGCTCTGCCGATTCGAAATACCATGAACAATGAGACAGCACAACGATATCGAAGGAATTCTCTTCGTAGTCAAGAAGCGGCGACAGTATGTCCGTTTCCAAATCAATCTGTATCCGTGAGCCCAGCGGCGATTGCGTTAACCGTTCGGAGGCGGCGCCCAGCGTCACCGGGGCTCCATAATGGGGAGGTGCTGTGTCCACACCATGCACAAAACCGGATTCGCCCGCAAAATAAGCAAGCACCGCGGTTGTATCCCCTTGCCCGCATCCAATCTCCAGAATGCGGTCTCCTTCCCGGATTCCCCAAAACTCGGCAAGCTTCAGACGATGCTCTGTTTGGATCCGCTGGATTTCGACTCCGGCCTGATCCACAGCCATGCATTCAATAATATAATCGATTGGGTTATGAATTATAGCTCCCCCTTGAAGATTGATCTTAGATCTCATGTAAATGTCGATAAAGCTCGGGTTATCGACTCTTCAAATTTATTATATCACCGCCTTAACGCACATTGCCCAAAATTACTAAACCTTTTTATATCTGCATTGCTTGCACACAACACCCTCCTACTCCTGCTTGCTCCTCTAGCTCACCTATGGTGTCAAAAAACCCAAGCAGCGGGAAACCCTCCCCGCTGCTTGAGTTACGATTGCTGCATCTCATGTTATTGGAATTTCGGGAGCCAGTCTCCGTGTGCTTCAATGAGATCGTCGCACAGGCTCTTGATGTCATCAATGGACAACTCGGCAGCCGTATGCGGATCCAGCATCGCTGCATGGTAAATATGCTCCTTCTTGCCTGTTGCCGCCGCTTCCAATGTCAGCAGTTGGGTATTGATATTCGTCCGGTTCAGTGCCGCACACTGCGGAGGCAGATCTCCCACGTAGGTTGGTGTTACACCGCTGGCATCGACCAGACAAGGAACCTCTACGCAAGCTTCCTTCGGAAGATTCGTGATCAGTCCCGTGTTCATCACGTTACCTCCGATTTTGAACGGAACATTCGTCTCAATGGCTTCGAGAATATAGGATGCATATTCATGGGAACGGTGATGCGTTAGGTCCTGGTTGCTTACCAGATCCTCGCGCATCGCCTTCCAGCCCTCAATCTGATTCACGCAGCGCCGCGGATATTCATCCAGCGGAATGTTGAATCGCTCGATCAGCTCCGGATAATTGCGCTTGATGAAGTAAGGATGGTACTCCGCGTTATGCTCAGAGGATTCCGTAATGTAATAACCGAAGTTCAGCATCATTTCCAGACGAACCATATCATGATGTTTCTCTTTCTGCTTCTCGGCTGCGCGTCTTTTAATTTCAGGATACAGGTCCACGCCATCCTTCGTTACCTCAAGCAGCCATGCCATATGGTTGATACAAGCGATTTTGGCCTGTACACCTTCCGTTTCCATGCCCAGATTTCTGAACAGGTCCGGAATGCAGGCCTGAACGCTGTGGCATAGACCTACCGTTTGCACGCCGCCCAGCGTATTCATCGCATTGGTCAGCACTGCCATCGGATTCGTGTAGTTCAGGAAGAGCGCGTCCGGACAGACCTCCCGGATATCGGCTGCAAAATCCAGCATCACCGGAATGGTACGAAGATTGCGGAATATTCCGCCAATGCCCACCGTATCCGCGATGGTTTGTCTCAGACCGTACTTTTTCGGAATCTCGAAATCCGTAATCGTACAGGGATCGTACCCTCCAACCTGGATCGCGTTTACCACATATTTAGCCCCGCGCAGAGCTTCCTTTCGGTCACTGTATGATTTGACGACACAGGTGCTGCCGCTGGTTTTCTTTATGTTGTTGAGCATGTTCTCAGAGTCTTTCAAACGGACCGGATCAATGTCAAACAAAGCGAGTTCGAATCCCTGCAATGCCGGTGTTTGCATACAATCACCCAGCACGTTCTTGGCAAACACCGTACTACCTGCTCCGATAAATGTAATCTTAGACATAAATAAATGCCCTCCTTAAACTCCATAAATAGATACGCTTTCACAAGACTAACTATAAGATAATCAGTCTTTTTGAATATGGAGCAAAACAAGGGCGATATGGACATTTGTTGTTTCATTATGTAAGCTAGCCCTAACAGATTATCCTGCTTCAACAAATTGATTACGGTGCACGTTAAAGGAGGCGACAGCTGTATGTCCATTCTGCCAGACCATACGCTCTACACGATAGGCATGAATCCTTCACCGGGTGGCCACGATCTCAACCTCCTGTTCAGCGGTGAAGGAACGCCCGTTCCACGTCATAAAATCGGTCCCATCATTCATGATTACTGCCTCATTCATACGGTCTTAACCGGAGAAGGCGTGTTTGAATGCGCCGGGACGGTTCATCACTGCACAGCAGGCGATACCTTCGTGATCCTCCCAGGCGTTCTCTTCAGCTATGAAGCCCATGAGCGGAATCCGTGGCACTACAACTGGGTCGCTTTGCAGGAAAAAGGAACCCACATGCTGCTGGCCGACATGGGTATCACCCCGGCTAAACCGATCATCCCTTGCACGGACGAGGCCGAACTGGACGCTCTGGCATCCATGTACCGCCATATCCGTCTGGGCTTTAACCAATCAGACCAGCCCTGGCTTGAAGATCTCCAGGCATCTGGCTGGCTCAGACTGCTGCTCCATAAGCTGGCGATGTTAAATCGCGAGCACCTTCCTTCGAACTCCCGTGACGTGCCTGATATTGAACGGGGTGTAAGGCAGACCGAGCGATGGATTTCAACCCAATATCACCAGCAGCTATCCATTGATCAGATGGCCAAGACGCTTGGGTATCATCGGGCTCATCTCTCCAAAATATTTAAGCAGCAGATGGCCTGTCCCCCATGCAATACCTCATGAAGGTACGCATGGAGAAAGCCAAATCCCTGATGAAATCCTCCTTCTCCATTCACGAGATTGCCTCTTCTGTCGGTTTCAATGATGCGCTCTATTTCTCCAAGCAGTTCCGCAGATGGACAGGAATGACCCCGAGCGAGTATAAATTCAGTCTGGAAAAGGGGGAGCGAACGAGTCAACATCAGAATCCGTAAACATCCGATGTAATCCCTGGTGATTGAACATCATCTAAATCCATGCATTTGCGAATCGGGATGGGGAAAACATCTCGCGCACCTCGGACGGCACGCAACGATTCTCGATGAAATCCGCAATAAGCTTGGCCGTCACCGGACTAAGCAGAATTCCGTTGCGGTAATGCCCCGCGGCCATTAATACCCGCTCTGCACCTTCCACGGGGCCTATGAGCGGATAACCATCCTGGGTGGCAGGCCGAAGCCCCGCCCAGCTGTGAAACGGGAGTTGGCCTTCCAGAAACGGAAGCACCTTGTTGTTCCAGTTTCGGAGCCGTTCGATTCCCCTTTCCGTGACCGATGTATCGTATCCGGCAACATCTTCGGAGGCACCACACACCATCGTGCCATTCGCCTTGGCAACCAAATAACCTTGGTTAAAAAAGACCATATGCTTTACAGGCGGCTGCGTTTCCGTTCTGTAGGCGCAAATCTGCCCCCGAATGGGATAAACCGGAATCGGGAGGCCCAACTGCTCCGACAGCTCCTGCGCCCAGGCACCCGTGCTTGCGACCAGCCGATCTCCGTAAAAGACAGTGCTGTCCGCCGCCGACACGGCGATATGGCGGTCCCACTCCACAAGTCGTATGCTTCCGAGTTCTTCCTTAATGAGCACTCCCGATATCCGGCAGGCCTGCTCCAATGCTCTGATGAAATCGGGAGCGTATATGTGGCTTTCCTCCGGCGTATATAATGCGGCAAGCACGTCACGCGACAATGCTTACTCCATCCGGAACAGCTCGGCTCCGCTTACGATCTCGCCGGATGATCCATATTGGCGCTGCCATAAGCGCCCTTCAAGGGACAGCAGGTCTGCGGCATGATAGGCAATGTGCAAGCTGCCCGTATTCGCATATTCGAAATGCACGCCGGATATGGATCTGATCTGCTCTTGCCACTCCGGATATAACAGCAAACTAAACTGACATAATCTAAAAAATGCGTCGGGGCCTTCTGTATTTTCCGAGAAGGGGGCAAGCATGCCTGCCGCCGCTCCCGAGGCTTGTCCGCCGCAGCGCCTCGCCTCCAAAACGGTAACATTAAAGCCCCTCATTCGAAGCTCGTATGCGCAGGATAAACCAATGATTCCGCCGCCTATAATGATAATGTTCTGACTCATCTCTACCTCAGTTCTGTTTGAATCAACCTTTACTTTAGTATGAATTCGTCAAAGCCGCTGCTCGCTGAAGCATACTGCTTCCTGGCGATTCTGCCAGCCAGGTAAGATTGTCTTCCCGCTTGAATAGCCAGCTTCATTGCTGTTGCCATCATAACGGGATCCCTCGCTTTTGCCACAGGTGTATTCATTAACACGCCGCTGACACCCAGCTCCATCGCTTGGGCCACATCACTTGCTGAACCGAGTGGCATCAACGATGATCGGCACATGGGCCTCTTCAACGATAAGCCCCAGGTTATAGGCGTTCAGGATGCCAAGACCGGTACCGATCGGAGCAGCGCCGGGCATGACCGCAGCCGCTCCTGCTTCCTCAAGCCGCTTGCATATCACCGGGTCATCCGAAGTGTAGGGAAGGACGGTGAAACCTTCTTTGACCAAAATTTCCGTTGCTTTGAGCGTTTCGATCGGGTCCGGCATGAGTGTACGTTCATTGGCGCTGATTTCTACCTTGATCCAGTCGCTCAGACCGGATGCGCGTGCCAAACGCGCAATTCGAACGGCTTCGTCGGCCGTGCTTGCCCCGGAGGTATTAGGCAAAAATATATGTTTGCCCTCTTCTACATGCTGCAGAATGGAATCGTCCGCCGAAGACTCCAGATTGATTCGCCGAATCGCAAACGTCAGCACTTCGGCTTCCGAAGCCTTGATAGCCTCCATCTGCACATAAGGATTCGGAAACAGACCCGTACCAATCAAGAATCGGGATCGCAGTTCATAATCGCCAATACGCAGTAAATCCGGCTTCATCATGCCTCAACCTCCTCCAACGAAATGAACAAGCTCAATTGACATATTCGCGGTTACCGGGGTATCCGGCCACTGCTCGGCCGTCAGCACCTTACCATCAGCTTCGGCAACAATAGGTTTGCCCAATAAACCAAAAAACTCAATAACGTCCAGAATGGTTCTTACATCGCGAAGCTCATGCTCCACGCCATTGATCCTAAGCAGCATCGCCTTACTCCCCCTCTTCGCGCTATTTGCCTCCAGCTTGGAAATGAACGCCTCGCAGGTACCCTTTACGTTGCTGCTGCCCACAATTTCACTCACCGCGCAAATGCGCGTCGCGCCTGCCATCAGTACTTGATCCACATTGTGCAGCTTAATGCCCCCAATCGCCACAAAGGAATTTGGATCGCATGCGCCACTTCTCTCACATACGCTTCCGTAACCGGATCCACCACATCCTCCTTGGTGGCCGTGCGGTACACCGGACCGACCCCAATGTAATCTGCGCCCTGCGACTCTGCCAGCAGCGCTTCCTCTATCGCGTGTGTGGAAATCCCGATGATTTTGGAACCGACTAGTCTTCGAGCTTCCGTGAGCGGCATATCTCCCTGCCCCAGATGAATTCCATCGGCATCCGCTTCCAGTGCAATATCCACGTAATCATTGACGATAAAGGTGACATCATACCGAGAAGTCAGCTTGCGAAGCGCTTTGGCTTTGGCAAGCACTTCCGCTTTCGGGCTTTTTTGTCGCGAAGCTGAATGATATCCACACCGCCGAGAATGGCTTGCTCCATCACGTCCAGCATATCCCGGCCGGGATGAAACTGTTCTCCGGTAATGGCATACAGTCGAAAATCTTTCAAAGCTTCCCTCCTTCCTATACAACATCAACTTGGACGAAAAATGTCGGATCCTTTATTGATTCAGGATACTCATTCATTTCATGCTCCAACATACGGTCATAGAGCGTTCTGGCCCTGGCGAAATCATCCAAGCCCTGCACCAACACACGTCCGTCAGCGAATAAGACAAGCCGTTCCCCGCCGGGCAGCACCGTACGCAGTAAATATGGATTAGCCTTCACTTCCAGTGAAGCTCCCTCCAGTCTGCCTTGCCATACATCCAGATCAAGCGGGCCGCTCCCGGCAAATTGCACGGAATCTCTTCCGCACATCGTGAGTATATCTTCTTCATGCCCTTGAAGCGCCGGATACACCTTAAGCTGGCAGCAGGGGCAATTTCGATCAGGCTCGCCGAACTTCATCTCATAGTAGCGGTTCTGCCACAAGTCGAACGTCACCAGACCGTTTCTCCGGCTCGTGCCGTCATCCGCTAACAGCTTGAGGGCCTCAACCGCCTCATAGGAAGCCGCCATATCGACAACCGGTGCGATAACGCCGATCATATCACAGGTCTCTCCGGCCGTATCTGCAGACTGGATAAAACAGCGAAGGCATGGGGTGACGCCTGGCACAAACACCGCGCTCATCCCCGAGAACCCACCGCACCTCCATATATGAAGGGAATTCCGCTTCGAAAACAGGCGTCATTCAGCAAATAACGGGTCCGAAAATTGTCCGTACCGTCCAGTACAAGATCCATTCCATTGATCAGTTCCTCGATATTGGCCCCCGTAACGTCGGACACAACCGCCTCGATCACAATGGAGGAGTTGACTTTGCGCAGCTTTTTCTCGGCTGCCACCACTTTGGGATAGGCGTTGCTTGCATCCTCCTCGTCATACAGCAGCTGCCGCTGCAAATTGCTCATTTCCACAAAATCACGGTCAACGATTCTGACCCGCCCAACACCAGCGCGCACCATATGATTGGCAAGCACCGTGCCCAATGCTCCCATCCCGACAATTAGTACGGAGCTGTTCATGATTTTCCGCTGCCCGATTTCTCCTATCGGCTGAAACAGCATTTGCCTGGAGTAACGTTCCTGCATCGTGCCTCACCTCCTCTATGGCCCTGCTCAATTGCATTGCTCATGTTTGAGTTTTGATTGATGCTTGTTATCCGCAGTATATGGTGAGAGATTGAGAATCCAATCTCTCGCCATATACCAAGCCGCTAAACCTAAACAAATCTAGTAATCAAAGAGGGTAAACTCCCCGGTTTCACCTTAAGCCTGAGCCTCGTACAGCTGCACAATCTCAATAATCGTCTGGACCGCCAATACCATATTGTCGGCCGATACATATTCATAGCGGCCGTGGTAGTTCTCCCCGCCAGTGAAAATATTCGGTGTAGGCAGGCCCATGTAAGACAATTGTGATCCGTCGGTACCACCGCGCACAGGCTCGATGATCGGCTTGATCCCAAGCTTCTCCATCGCTGTCTGAGCGATATCCACCACCTCTTTGAGCTCGATTTTCTCTCGCATATTGTAATACTGGTCTTTCATCTGCAGTACGATCCGTTCGGCACCATATTTGTGCTGAAGCTCTTCCACGACAGAGGCGAGTTTGGCCTTTCTTCCTTCAAAAGCTCCCGGTCATGATCACGGATAATATAACGAAGCTCGGTCAGTTCCACATCGCCTTCAATGGAGGAGAGATGGTAGAAGCCTTCATAACCTTCGGTATGTTCAGGCGCTTCTTCGACAGGCAGCATACGGTTCAGCTCCATGGCGATTTTCGCGGCGTTGACCATTTTCCCTTTGGCTGTACCGGGATGTACGTTCTTGCCTTTGCAAGTAACAAGCGCTGCTGCTGCGTTAAAGCTTTCATATTGAAGCTCTCCGAGCGGTCCGCCATCCATGGTGTAAGCGTATTTTGCACCGAACGCCTCCACGTCGAACTTGTGAGGTCCTCTGCCGATCTCTTCATCCGGCGTGAAGGCAACCCGGATTGTTCCATGCTTAAGCTCAGGGTGTTGAATGAGGTACGCCATGGCTGTCATAATCTCTGCAATGCCCGCTTTATCGTCAGCCCCCAGCAAGGTCGTGCCATCCGTTGTTACGAGTGTGTGGCCTTTGTATCCACTCAACTCCGGAAAATCCCGCGGGGAAAGGACTATATTCTGTGCTCTATTCAGAATGATGTCATGTCCATCATATTGTTCTATAATCTGCGGCTTGACAATACCCGTAAAATCAGTCGCCGTATCGATATGTGCCAAAAAGCCAATGGTCGGGATCGCTTTATCCGAGTTAGCCGGAAGCGTGGCCATGACATAGCCGTTCTCATCCATGGTGACTTCCTGCATGCCGATCTCTTTCAGTTCGTCCACGAGCAAGTAACAAGCGTTAGCTGTCCGGGTGTCGAAGGACAAGTATTGCTGTTCTCGTCTGATTGCGTATCCACTTGTGCATAGGTAATGAGTCTGTCGATAACTTCCTTCTTCATCATTCTCAGCTCCAATACGAGTTATTGATCACCAACACATGCTGCGATATGTAATGCCTAGCCTTGAAGTACCTTCCCAGCTTGAATACAGACTATCTAAAGGTCGAAAATTACCTCTTCAATTATATCCAGTTGTCATGTTCTGGGTCAATTCATGACAAAGATCGCAGCAGAAAGAATCATAGCGCCCTGCGATGCCCTTGTTTCTCTTGAGAGACGCTTCGAGTCCGGAATCGTTTCGTCCTCTTCCGCAGGATCCAAACACAAAGAAACGGCGGTGCACGGATAAGCATCCTGAGCACCGCCATTTCTTAAAGCTAACAAGCCTATTGATTAGGTGACATCTGTCAATTGAGCAACCCTCATGATGAAAATGACCCATTCCATGTGATGAGGCCTTTAACTGTTCGACGGCCCAATATGAAGCGTAAGCCCATCATTATTCAAATGCAGGCAGTGCAATCTCGGAATAGTTGTCCTCGAAGAACTTCTTCACTTCCGGACTGGTCATGGCTTCAGCCAGCTTCTGGATCGGCTCGGAGTCTACATTATCCTTGCGAGCTACCAGTGTAATGGTGAACTCGGAGTCATTGCCTTCTGTGACCAGGGCATCTTTCTTCGGCGTGAGTCCCAGCGGTTTGGCATATGCCGGTGTCATCGCCACCATATCGACATCGTCCAGGGTACGGGCCAGCATGAGCAGGTCGACCTCGGTAAATTTGTAGTTGTGCGGGTTCTCCACAATATCCCCTTGCGTGGCCTGGATCCCGACGCCTTCCTTCAGCTTGATCAGACCATTCTTCTCAAACATGACCAGGGAACGGCCGATGTTGGAAGGATCGTTCGGGATCGCAATCGTTGCACCGTCCGGAAGCTCCTCAATGGTCTTATACTTCTTGGAATACGCCCCAAAAACGGCATTATAGATCGGTGTTACGGTACAAGCTCCGAGCCGTTGTTTGCATTGTATTCTTCCATGTACGGCACATGCTGGAAGAAGTTCGCATCCACCTCGTTATTCGCCAATGCATTGTTAGGCTGGACATTATCAGACAGAACCAGAACTTCAAGATGAATGCCCTCTTCCTTCAGCATAGGCTTGACGAGATCAAGCACCTCAGTCATCGGCGGGATGAGCGCAGCCACTTTTAATGTAACTTCTTCTTTGGTCTCAGGGGCTGCATTTTCAGGAGCTTCCTCCTTGGCTGCCTTCTCTCCGCAGTAAGCAAGCACAAGCACGATCGTCAGTACGAGCAGTAGTAATCTCTTATTCATAGTTGGTTACCCCAGGTAAAATTGTAGGTTGGTCTGGTACAAGTGTTACTAACAAAAAGGGTCGTAAAACTTAGCTTCTTCTCTTGTCGAGGAGTCTTGAAGCCAAGCTCCCGCTAAACTGGATCGACTGTACGAGAATGATCATGATGATGATCGTGAACACCATGAGTTCGGTCTCAAACCGCTGGTATCCGTAACGAATGGCAAAATCCCCGACACCGCCGCCGCCAACGATGCCCATAACCGTAGAATACGAGATGAAGCTGATCGTTGATGTTGTCAATCCAAGCACGAGTCCGGACCTTGCCTCAACGTAGAGGAACTTGAAAATCATCTGCAGCTTGGAAGCGCCCATCGACGAGGCGGCCTCCAGCACTTCCTTCGGCACCTCGAGCAGAGACTGCTCAACTAATCTTGAATACGTAGCGACGGCTATGACAGACAACGGCATAGCGGCTGCCAGCGTCCCAAGCGATGTGCCCACAATCAGGCGGGTCAGTGGAATCATGCTGACAACCAGCAGCAAGAACGGGAACGAGCGGATGACATTAACCAGACTGTTCAATAAGGTGAACAACCAGCGATTCGCGTACAACTGGCCTTTTCTGCACAGAAACAATAGTGTTCCTACCGGAAGACCCAGTAATATCGCCGCAGCGATTGAAATGCCAACCATCACGAACGTCTGACCAATAGCCTGCCATATTTCGTCCTGGTACTGCATGACATAGGCGAAGTAATCGTTCAAGTATTGAATCACGCTATTCACGTAGTCCATCAATCCGATTCCTCGCTTCCACGGCGACTCCGGTACTCTTGCCCTTTCACTACTTCAGGAGCGTCTGCTGTACCCGCGTTATTCTGATAGGTTCTTATCAAACGGCCGTCCTCCATGACCGACACCGCATCACAAATGCCGTTGACAACCTCCATCTCGTGAGAAACAATCACAATCGTGACCCCAAGTGTTCGGTTGATATGTCTCAACACATCCAGTATGCCCGCCGTCGTCTGCGGATCCAGTGAAGAAGTCGGCTCATCGCATAACAATACAGAAGGCGAATTGGCTAAAGCCCTGGCAATTGCTACCCGCTGCTTCTGCCCACCGCTAAGCTGAGCCGGATATAACTTCGCTTTATCCTCAAGTCCGACAAAACGCAGAACCTCCTGCACGCGCTTCATCCGATCTACCTTCGGTACCTTCGCCAGCTCAAGCGGGATGGATACATTCCCGTAAGCCGTACGGTTGCTGACCAGCTGGAACAGCTGAAAGATCATGCCGATCGATCTTCTTGCTTCCCGCAGCTGCCTCCCGCCAAGGGAAGTCAGCTCCTGACCATTCACCACGACTCGGCCCGAGTCCGGTCTCTCCAGTACGTTCATGATGCGCAGCAGCGTCGATTTCCCGGCTCCGCTCGCGCCGATGATCCCGTGTATGCTGCCCTCGGCAATATCGAGAGAGACAGCGTCGATCGCCTGATAACGGTCACTGCCATTGCCAAAGCTTTTACTAACCTCTTGCAGCGAGATCAATCTAATCCCCTCCTTGCCACATGAAGAAAGCCCGCGTGGCTATACAGCCTGCGAGCAAAATATGCTGCAACAACAATAGAATCATACCACAATTTTAGACAAAATGTGACACGACTTATTGACTGTCACATTGGAATGTTTACCAAAACGGTTCAGGATAAATACAGCTGATGTCCGTACATCCCCGTCAAGCGTTCAACCGCCTTCTCCAGCACGCCTTCCTCGAAGCCTTCCAAGCCTTCAATGGCCTGAATTTTATCCAGTGACATCTCCTTGTGCAGATGCAAACTCCAGTTGACAATGGACTGTATCGCATCCTCATGCTCGAACTGACCGTAATAGATATGGGCTTTGTACAGATAGCTGTCGGCATGCTCTGGCACCATCTTCAGCACCTCGTCAAAAGCAGCCAGTGCCGCATCCTCGTCCTGATCCTTGTAATAGATCTGTCCCAATCTGAAATAGGCCCCGGATGGCCCGGCGACAATTCCAGCACATTCAGCGTATCTTCCTTCGCGCGGGCATAGTCCGCCATCGTATAATAGATTCCGCTTCGCAAGCTGTATAAACTTCCCTGCTCCGGGTTCAGGCTGAGTCCTTGTGCGCAATCGGTCAGCCCCCGCTCCAGCTGGTAGGTTTCCACAAAACAAACGGCACGGAACTCGTAAAATCTCGAATTCGATGGCTGGGCTTGAATCGCCTGGGAATAGGCGTCAATGGCCAGGTCCCACATGCCCATCTCTTTATAGATATGGCCGCTGGCGGCAAGGTAGGTCGGATGCTCGGAGAAAGCCTCCTCCTGCTTCACCGCTTCCTGCAGCTCAAGCAGCGCCTCCTCATTGCGGCCTTGAAGATATAGCACATAACTCAGTTTGTTGCGGATTTCGGACCCATCCTGAAGGGCGGCAGCCTCCTTCAAAGACTGCTCCGCAGACGGCAGATCATTCATTTCCATATAAATGTCGGCCCGCTGCACATAATTGGGTGCATCATCATTCTCAAGCTCCAGCAGTTTGTTATTCAGCGCCAATGCCTCTTCATTGCGACCAACCCGGTAATAGCAGTCAACCATCCAGTAGCAGGCAAGCGGTGAATCCGGTTGCCTTGCATACAGCTTCGAGATCAGCTCATAAGCCAGCTCTTCCCGGGCGTCCTCGCGATAGACCCGGGCCAAATCGAAATACGCGCGGTAATCGTCCGGCTCCGCTTCGATGGCCCACTCCAAATCCGCTTTGGCAGCGTTCTTGTTTCCTGACTGGTTGAAGACTTCCGCCCTCTTCAAGTAAAGCTCGTATGAGTCCGGATACCGCTCAATGGCCTCCGACAGATAGAACTCGGCCTGTCCCAGATCCCCCAGCTGCACATACAGGTCCGCCATTGGCATCCGAAAAGAATAGGCTTCCCGCACCTGCCGCTGAAACGTCAGAAATGCGCCGTAGCTGTAGTTGGTGCTCCCGGCAAACAAGGCATATCCGCCATCCGCCTCCGCTTCATACCGATCCGCCAACTGAATCCCCTCTTGTAGAACCCCAACCGCTTCCTGCACATGATCCATCAAATCCAGGGATACGGACAGCATATAATAATACATCGGGATGGCGCGTTCTGGCTGCTGGATGCTCAGGCGGAAACAGTTCGCTGCCTCTGCCGGATTGCCGCTCTCGTAATAGGTCATTCCCAGCTCATAATAAGTCGAGATGACCGTGCTGTCGTCCTCTCTCTTGATGCTTTCTTTCAAATCCCGGATCGCCTCTTCGTATTGGTTCAGGTCTTTATGAGCAATTCCCGGGTATACCAGTTCAGATAATTGTCGGCATTTAACCGGATAGCTTCATCTAAATCCTCTATCGCTTCCGTCTCCCGGTTCAGTTCACGTAAAATATGCGCACGCCGCTCATAAGCACGATGGCTCCCGCTCGAATCGATGAGACGCCCCAGATAGGTTACAGCCTCCTCCGAGTGACCGCTGTTATGCAGCAGCTCCGCATAATGGAGCTTGTCATCAAAACTTGTGATGGCACTCTCGCCTTTTCTCATATATTTAAGCGCTTGTTCAAACTCCCGCTTCTTCCTGTAATGGTTACCCATGCGGAACCAGATTCGTTTCATCCATTTCATGGTGTCTCACCCTTTATATGTAGTTATTATTCCTGGGTCGTGTGAATAAGAGCAGAGGGTTTCCCTCTCATCTCTATATTATACTTCCTCTATGTCCATTTGCACCCAAATTAAAGAGGAACCCATTCCGGTTCCTCTTTACGGTGTATATCCTATTATACTGTACGATTCTCGTCATCATGTCCAATCCCAATAACTAAATCTAATACACCTTATGAATAACGTCTTCAAAATCGGGATCTTCCATATCGATATCATCCAGTTCGCCCCAGCGGCCCAGCTCCTTAAAAATATCCAGTGTATTCATCTCGCGGCGGTTCACCTCAATGGTGACGGTGTTATCCACCGCGCTCGTTACCCGAAGCGGAACTGCACGGCTTCCTTCTCCTGCTCCCTGGAATTGCTCCGGGATTGCAAAAGGGCCGCGAAATGTCACGGTAATCAGCGTAGGCAGACCGATTGTATCTCGCAGGGACCGGACCGTTCCATCATAGGAAAGCTCCCCGTTGTTAATGACCATCACCCGATTGCAGAGCTGTTCGATGTCATCCATATCATGCGTCGTGAGCAGAATGGTCTTGCCGAATTGCTCATTGATCAGCTTGAGAAAATGGCGGATGTTCCGCTTAGCGTTCACGTCCAGCCCGATTGTCGGTTCATCCAGAAACAGCACGCCCGGGTCATGCAGCATCGCAGCCGCGAGGTCGGCGCGCATGCGCTGTCCGAGCGACAGCTTGCGTACAGGCGTTTCCCAGAACGCCTGTAAATCGAGCAGTTCGGCGAACTGTCCGAGCCTCCGCTCCTTGTCGGCCTGATCCACGCTGTACATTTTGGCCAGAATATCATAGGAGTCCTTCACCGGGAGATCCCACCACAGCTGGCTGCGCTGACCGAACACGACGCCCAGATTGTTTACAACGCTGCGCCGTTCCTTGTGCGGATTCATGCCGCCAATCGAGACGCGACCTGAGGTTGGATGGAGAATGCCCGTCAGCATTTTGATGGTGGTGGACTTCCCGGCCCCGTTCGGCCCGATATAACCGACAAACTCTCCCTGCTCCACTTGAAAACTGATGCCTCTAACGGCTTCCTTCATCCGGTATTCTCTCGTAAACAGGGTTCGCAAACCGGAGAAGCGCCCCTCCTTCACAACGGCGTTTTGAACTCCTTGCGTATGTTATGAGCTTCAATCATGTGACACGCTCCTCCCTTAACTCCCCGTACTTTGATATTTGGTCAAACCGAACTGCCAGAACTTCAAACTTATGCCGAGACATAACAGGGCCGCTCCTGCCAAGGCAGGCAGCACCCATACCCCCAGCTCGCCGCGCAGTATGTATAATGACGGAATATAATTGACTAAACCAACCGGGACAATGATCAGCAGGATCGATGACATCCATTTCGGATACAGGGTCAACGGATATTGAGCAGCCGTCCGGGCCGCGTCCTCCGTCAGATTCTGAAGCTCGGTGATCCGGGTCGTCCAAAACCCGAAGGTTGCGGTCGCAAGGCCGATCGAGAACAGGATAACAGCCCCCGTGACGATAATATACAGCGATTGCGGCACCGCGCTCCATCCCACCTGACCTGCCGCCATCATGCCATGCAGCGACCACCAGAGCAGAAAACCGCCCTGCAGCACTTCGCCCAGCATAATCCGGAATTTCTGCGGCATAAGCGCCAGCAGCACGGGCATGGGACGGGTCAGCAGTTGGTCAAGCTCACCGTTCACCAGATATTTCTCAAGATGATGCACTTCATCCCCAAACGTCCGGTAAAGCGTCTTCGACAGGGTCATGATAGCAAACAAATACGCGATTTCGTGCATGGACCAGCCCTGGATGGCCCCGAACTTATAGAGGACAATGGCAACCATGAGGAATTCGGATATTTGGATCAATGCAGCAAGAAACGAAGCCAGAATAAAATTGAATTTGTACTGCATGCGGCTTTTGATGCTCGTTCGGATCAGCAGCGCATACAGGGACAGCCAGGATCTCGTGGTCATCCTCCCTGCACCTCCACTTTCCGCCTTAGGAAGGTAGCCAGCAGACCTGCCAGCGTAAGCAGCACACACCACATGAGCGTGCCCCACAGATAGGAAACGTCATCGAAGCCCAGATAGATTCGGGTAGGTACATAGAGCAGATACGGATACGGCGACCACCAGGCAATCGTCTGCAGCCAGCCGGGCAGCCATTCGATAGGAATGAAGAAACCTGCAAGGAGATTGATCATCGCGTGGTTGCCCCAATACAACCAAGATGATTCCGTTGTCCATAAGGCGGATGCGCCGATGAGATAGTTGATGCAGATCGATAAGTAGGCGGCGCCTGCCAGGGCTATGGCAACATAGAGGAACGTGGAGGCTTTCCCGGGTAACTGCAAAGAGAAAGCAAAGTAATAAACCAGGTAGATCGGGATCGATTTGTAAACGAATTGGTAGGCGATTTGCCCCCATTCCTTGGCCATTAAATGGCTGAACAAATGAACGGGACGCATCAAATCCAGTGAAATATGGTATTCGAACAGCTTGGGGAATGCCGAGGCCGTTCGTGACGAAACTGGAAACCCAGAGCGCAGCTTGCGTAAAGGCGATATAACCGACCATTCCCTGCGTTCCGTAATCTCCAAGCGCGTAATCTGCACCGAGACCGATCCAGATACAGGCATACATGAATCCGAACATCGCACTGGCGACATTGTGCACCATGTGGGCGCCGCGGTACTGCAAATTACGGGCATAGGCTTTGGAAGCCAATGTGAAATAAAGCATGAAGCACCTCCGATAAGCATTTTAGATGGCGGACCCATCCACTTCAGACAAGGCGAAAATGAGAGAAGGACAATAGCATACCAGAACGTTCCATATCAGGCAAGGATTTTTCAGGAGCAAAATCAGAGCCGTGGCGACGCCAAACAAAAAAGAAGCCTTCTCATCCCTGCGCCGATTCCAGAACAATCTGGCGTAGAGTTTGAAGACTTCGAATTCGCTTTCGCTTTCGTGAGATGAGTGTTTACAAAGCACCTGATCTGATACAGCTTGCGGCAGCTGAAAGTCTGTGTTGTTACTCTGTCTCAGGGATGGTACCCGTATCAGGTTCAGGACCGCGACTTGCGGCTGTATCTGAATCCGGCTGCGTATTATACAGATATTGAAGATGCTGGAACGGCTGCGGCTGTTGGAAAGACTGCTGTTGAAAGAGCTGCTGCTGGAAGGATGGGGGCTGCTGATAGGATGACGTGTAAGGGGTCTGAGATGGATAGGACGGCTGCTGAGGGTATGGTGCATAGGACGGATAAGCGGTGTACTGCGGCGGTCTGGCCTGTTGATAAAACGGATAGGAGGGCGGAGGCGGGTACCCGTAGTAGTTAGGTGCCGAAGGCGCCTGTTGGGCACCATACGCTGGCTGCTGACCAAACGGCTGCTGGACCGACTCAAAATAGGAGGCATTGTCGGATGTATTGTCGTCCCGCTTGCCACAGCCCGGCGGCGGTCCCAGAATGACCGTTTCCTTCAGTGGAGCAACGGCTTTGGCGTAATCCTCCTCATTGATGCAATAGGCAATGTGCAGAATCTCCTTCGGAATATGCCGCAGAAAGTCTGCTCCATACACAATATCCGGCGTCGGCTGATCAAATATGGTCAGAATGTGGGCCTTGTCGCTAAGCGTCAAAATCCAGTGAAACCATCCCTTGGGGAACATCGAGACCTGGCCCGGCTTTAGCTTGTAGGTCATCAGCTTCTGGGTAAACGGATTGAATACCGAAGTAATCACTTCGCCGCTGATGACAAATACCAGCTCATTCACATTGGTATGCCAGTGAGGCTGAACAATGATCCCTTGAGTCATATGAACATTGAAGAAGCCTGTCGCAATTGCAGGCATTTGGGCTCCGAACACCTGAGTTATGTAGTTTCCCGCATCGCGTTTATAGTTCAAGGTGTCGTTCGAGTCTGCATACAGCTTCAAATTCGGAGATGTCAGTACTGGATCGAGCATCGTATTCCTCCCCTTGAAAGTTCTCTGATCTATAAATCTGTATGCATGGGAGGCTCGGCATATGTAGAAGTAGGGGACCCGTTATCTATTCTACTCGGCTTCCACCCTGCTGTTGACCTGCTTCGTCCTGTTGTTTACCTTCGCGGGAGTATCCCCGCTCCTCATTGCGATGTTTCTGATCTTCGGCAACCTTGAAATTCGCTGAACATGTTTCAGGGAGCCTCCGCCTAACAGCAACACCTATTTAGTCCTGGTTGCCATACAGGCAGGCATTCTTCTTCAGTTTATGCTGCAATTCGGCAGGGAAGCGCAGCGCAAACTGCAAGTTCAAACAACCAGCTCCAAGTAAACAAGGCAGCTAAGTCATCCGCGTATGGCTGAAGGGTTATAACTCGGCTTATGGCTTGGCTGCTAATGAAACATCGATACGGCGTCTGCCCAGGGCTACGCGGCACACAGCATATGAATTCAACCATGACCCATAACAAAAAACCACCGGAGCAGCAGCTTGATTTAAGCCTCTCCGGTGGTTTTCATTATGTTCTAATGCAATCAATCATCGGCACGGGCACGGTGTTACATGGCCGCCCGTTTTAATTGACCATGATACAGCTCACTATAGAATCCTCCCTGCTTCAGCAGTTCTTCATGAGAGCCTTGCTCCAGCAGGCGCCCATCCTTCAGCACCAGGATGCGGTCCGCCGAGCGGATTGTGTTTAGACGGTGGGCAATCACGAAGCTCGTCCGTCCCTTCATCAGCCGCTGCAGCCCTTCCTGGATTTTGATCTCCGTTACGGTATCGATGCTGCTTGTCGCTTCATCCAGTACCAGCATGGAGGGATTGGCGAGAATCGCTCTGGCAATCGCAAGCAGCTGCTTCTGGCCTTGGCTGATGCCGCTGCCGTCAGGCTTGAGCATCTTGTCATAACCGTCCTTCATCCGCACGATAAACGAATGGGCATTGGCCAGTTTCGCAGCTGCCTCGACCTCTTCATCGGTCGCATCAAGCCGTCCGAAGCGGATATTCTCACGGATGGTGCCTTGGAACAGGAAGGAATCCTGCAGCACAAAAGCCATCTGTGCTCGCAGGCTTTCCCTGCGGATGGAGGAAATGTCCCGTCCATCCAAGGTAATGGTTCCGCTGTTCGGGTCGTAGAACCGGGAGAGCAGCTGAATTAACGTTGTCTTCCCTGCACCCGTCGGACCGACCAGCGCAATCATCTCGCCGGGCTTCGCCTCAAAGCTGATTCCATCCAGCGTATCCCCGTCTTTTTCATAGGAAAAGATACATTGTTGAATGTCACCGCTCCTCTACACTCTTCAGTGCGACAGCGGCCCCTTCATCCTTCGCTTCAACCTCTTCATCCAGCACCTCGAATACACGTTCCGCCCCCGCGATGGCAGACAGCAGCGTGTTCCACTGGTTCGCCAGATCGTTCAGCGGTCTGGTAAACTGCCGCGCGTAACTCTCAAATATGATGATGACACCGATCGTGATATGCCCCTGAATCGCCATAATGCCGCCAATCCCCGCTACGATCGCAAAACTCAGGTTGTTCAGCCCGTTCATCAGCTTCGGAATAAAACCCGAGATGCTCTGTGCCCAGAAGCCCGATAGACGAATCCGTTGATTGCGCTCATCGAATTCACGGATAACCCGCTCCTCCTGGGAGAAAGCCTTAATAATCCGCTGTCCCGACAGCGTTTCTTCAATATAGCCGTTCAAATCCCCAGATTGCGTTGACGCTCTTTGAATAAGGGACCGGTTCGCCGAGTGATCCAGCGCATCCCCAGCATCATCAGGGGAACCACCAGAAATGTCAGCAGTGTAAGGAGCGGACTGAGCCACAGCATAACGGTTAACGTACCGATTAAGGTCAGCACACTCGAGAATATTTGAATGGCCGAGCTGTTCAGTGTTGAACTGACGTTCTCGATATCATTGGTCAGACGACTCATAATCTCGCCCTGTTGGCGCTTTCCGTAGAACGGAATCGGCAGCTATGCAGATGCGTAAACAGATCCATTCGCATCCGGTATACCGTCTCTTGGGCTATGCCGATCATCCAGATGTTGTGCAGCCAGGTGGTTAAAGCCTGAAGGACGTACACAACAGCCAATCCGATAAGAAAATACATCCAGCCCGAGTCCACCAAGCCGCCCGGGTCTTTGATATCATTCAGGAACCGATCTACCCCGACCCCGAGCAGATAAGGGCCGAGCAACGCAAGCCCGGAGCTGAACATCACCATCAGCAGCACAAGTGCAAGCTTTCCTTTGCGGCGGGCGAGATAAGCCCATATTCTGGAGAGGGTGCCCGACCAATTCTTGGCTTTTGCCTTGGGCTTGCGGCCCGAACCGCTATCCTTGCTTTTGCCAAGATCGATCTTTGGCCTTGGATGACGAAATGGTTCAGTGAATGCCTTAAGCATGCTGCTGCACCCTCTCCGTATTGGGATTCATAGATGCGTCGATACAGGGAGGAGCTCTCCATCAAAGAGTCATGATTCCCTTTTCCGATCAATCGCCCGTCATCCAGCAGCAGAATCAAATCTGCCGAGGTGGTTGAGCTGATCTTCTGTGTGATCAAAAATGTCGTGCAGGACAAATCCTTCAGAGCATCCAGCAAAGCACCTTCCGTGCGAACGTCAAGTGCGCTTGTGCTGTCATCCAGGATGAGGATGGAAGGCTTCCGTACGAGCGCGCGCGCAATCGACAAGCGCTGCTTCTGCCCTCCGGATAAGTTGACGCCGCGCTGTCCAAGCATCGTGTCGTAACCGTTAGGCAGATGTTCTATCGTATCGTGGATCTGCGCTCTGCGTGCCGCTTCCTTGATTTCGTCCATGGAAGCATCCTCCCGTCCCCAGGCAATGTTCTCCCGAACCGTGCCGGAGAAGAGCAGCACCTCCTGCGGAACATAGCCAATGCTGCTGCGCAGATGCATCGGGTCGATCTCCCTGCATCCTTTCCGTCTATCCGCACGTTCCCCTTATCCTCCTCGTACAGCCGCGGAATGAGCTGAACCAGCGAGGATTTGCCTGAACCAGTAGCCCCCATAATAGCGATTCGCTCACCGGGTCTGGCCACAAAAGAGATATCCGTCAGCACATCAATATCACTGCCCGGATAGCTGAAACTGACTTGCTCGAATTTCACTCCGCCTTCAATTTCAACCTTTTATCATGGTTCTTATAGACTCCGGTTGCTGCATCGTCCTCGGTCTTCAGCACCTCCTGTGCACGCTGGGCGGAAGCCCGTCCACGGGAGAACGCAACAACAACCCAGGAGAGGGCTGACATGGCACCGATACAGCGCAGGGAATAGTTGACGACGGCTACAACCTCGCCAACGCTGGCACTGCCAGTCGCGATGTCTTTACGGCCGAACCACAGAACCGCCATAATCCCGGCATTCATGATCAGGAGAATAAAGGGCATCGTGGTCTCCGTCAATCGCAAGGTCGATATGGTAGAACTCATCAGCTTGCCAGAAGTACGACCAAACCGTTCAATCTCATGGCCCATGCGTACGAAAACACGAATCAACCGAATCCCGGTCAGGTTCTCCTGTATAACGCCGTTCACCGCATCCAGCCGCTGCTGGACACGCCGGAATGCATCGGCTGCCCGCTTCATAATCCAGGCGATAAATATAAACAGTACAGGCACGGTTAGCACCAGCAATAAGCCCAGCTTCACGTTCACCACCAGCGCCATAACGATGCTGCCTAGCACAACTAACGGAACGCGCGTCATGAACCGCAGGCCCATGAACACCGTATCCTGAATCTGGGTGACATCGCCCGTCAGCCTTGTAATCAGCGACGATGTGGCAAACCTTAAATATCGAATAGGAGAAGGACTGCACCTTCTCATACAGTTGATCGCGAAGATCATAGCCGAGCCCCTGACTCGTATGCGCCGCGAAGAAGGAGCTCGAAATTCCGGCTATAAAGGCGATAACAGCGCTTCCAGTTAAAACGGCTCCCCACATCCATACAACCGACATGTCCTGCGTCTGAATGCCGTCGTCAATGATTTTGGAGATAAGCAGCGGCTGAATCAGCTCAACGGTGAGCTCTATCAGCATCATGACCAGTGCCGCAATCGCGGCTACGCGGTACTTTTTCAAGGTCGAGAAAACAATTCCCATATGCATTCCTCCGAGGCAGAAGACCTAGATTATGTTCTGAAATTGGTCTTCATGTAGTAGCAATATTAGTTCGTTCAATAGCATGGATATGTCTATTATAATATATTTTCTGCTAGAACTTATCGGCAGATTAAAAATATAACGAGATATACTGGCCAAAGATACTGCTGCTGTACGGACAAGACCCTTTATCCCTGCATCAAAAAAGAGAACCTGTCCTTCAGGATCATCACCTGTCGAATCAGCTCTCTTGCAAAGCGTATAGCTATTCCACGGACTTCAGCGCTTCAATCATATCAATCCGTTTCAATTTGTAATGCATGGAGACCATGACAATTCCCGAGAACAGCAGCGTCAGCAGCGCCGCATAGCCATAACTGATACCATGGATGCTCGGACTGAACATCATGGCATCCACTTCCGCCGTTTGAAGCACGAACCTAAGTGCAGGGGCACTCCGGCCAGATTGCCTGCTATAACAAATCCGCCAAAGAAAACACAGAGGGCGGCCTGAGTGTGGCAGCGTCACAGAATGTTCTAACATTCAGAGGAAACTAGCAGCACAAAAAGCAATCTCCTTCACTTGGAAGGGAATTGCTTCCTCACAAATTATCTATAAAAACATACGGTTTACTTATGAGCTCCAAAATCCAGCCCGGTCTTCCGCCCTCAGCTTGGAAACAAAACCCGACGGATCCTGATCCATGTACTGGATCGAATCCATGATCCATCTGCCATCCGCGTGCCTATATTTAATCGTAACTAACCCGGAATCCCGGAGTCGATGCTCGCTTGTTCCTGTTTCATCGGTTTGATCAGCTATCAGCTGAAAATAAGGATCGATCTGCTTAACATCCTGAGCAAGCGTTACCTCGGGGATCAAGGCCTCAAACTCGCTTCGTTCCGGGAGGCGGCTAAGACGCCACTGATCCATGAGATGACCGCTGTTGGAAGTATAAAAAGTGATCAGCTCGCTGCCATCTGGCATTTTGCGAATCTCGTAGGTGTAATCCTGCTCTTTTCTTACGATATCAGGCTTGCCGTATTGCCTTTCCACCGTTTGTTGGTCCGGGGCATAAGACAAGAGCATCCGATAATAATAGGGAGTGTTTATCTCGTTATGGAGCGTAATTTCCTCATCCGCTTGATCAGCGCCAGACAAGAAAATACATAACATTAACGCTAACACCCCCATCGATATTCCCGCTGCCCGAGCTTTAATCACCACACACACCTCCTCATTGAATCAATCGATGAACCCTGTCATCATCACTTCCGGAATATCCTTGCCCTCAGCCCATTCCCTGAATGAAAAATCGAGCACTTCCCCTTGTGCAAGCGAGGTCATCACTCTTTCTTCTTGAAAGGAATAAGAGAAGGTATGCAGCGTCCCGAACAAATTATCGTAATCCGTATAAAACAACGGGGATTGACGGTCCTTAAACAGACCAAATGCTTCCGCATGGGTCAGGCGCTGGGCGCCCAAGCTTTCGATGTAAGATTTACGACGAAGGGAATGCTCAATGGAAGGCCTGTTTTTGCCCGCCAATGCTTCATAATGGTTGACACAGGCAAGAACTTCATCGCCCGCTCGGGTAACGACTTCATCCGGACTTGCCTCAACCACCGCCGAATTTCCTCGCGCATCGCCCAGAGAAAAGTTATAACAGGCCGCATGGGGAATATGGCGCAGCATGTAAGCTGCTTCTTCTACTGTAGCGCATGACTCCAATATCATTCGAACACTGATCCACGAAGACAATCCCGTCCGGTATCCTTCAAAGCTGACAAAATGAAGCCCGGCCGCAAGTCCTTTTTCATTTATACCGTCATGCCGCCCTATCGCCTGCAGATTATAGCCCGCGGTCGCCAGTCCTTGCCCCGATTGGGCCATAGTAAAATAACCATCGTAAAACGCAGGCGTGAAGTCGTAGTTTCTTATGTAATATGCTGGAGCGATCATGGCCGAACAGCCCATGGCATCGATCTTCGGAACATCATATCCGCCGAGAAGAGCTGCAGTCTTTTTGAACGATAATCTGAGCCCTTCTGCCAATCCCTCCAACTCGGCTACAAGCTGCGGGGCAAACTCGTTATAAATGGCCTTCATCTGTTCCGCATCGATCTCCGGTTTGGTCGCCGCTCCAAAGGCTTGTAATATCGATTGATTCTGCAGGCTGCGACCCAGCTTAAGTCCGTTATCGTAGTTGTCGCCTCGAAGCTGCATGATATGAACGGTATAATCCGTCATCTTGAACCCTCCATCCAGGTTTACTATCGGCATAGGAAATATATCCCTTACCCGATTATAGATGTAATTCACCCTCCTTCCAATAAAAACCTCTGTGCGACACCAATCCCAGGATGAGCGACCACGATTCGTAGGCAGGTTTTCTTGCCATATATCGAATTTCATCAGCACCGCTGATATCTTATCAAGCCGATATCTATAGAAAAAGCTCCTGCCTAAGCATGTCAACATACTTGGGAGGAGCAGTTTCATCTTATTGACGGGGCAATGCTTCAAACTGCTGAACGTATTGTTCATATTTCGCGGACCACACGTCCTTGCGGGATTCCATCGTTCTTCCCTCAAGCAGTGCTTCAATGACGTCAAGGCATACATCCCAGTAAGCAATATCCTTCGGTGTATGATCTGTGATCTTGGTTATTTTCTCAATGAGCACCAGGCGACAGCCTTCGGCTTCAGGATACAGTTCAAAGCGTACCCGGTCCTCTCCCCAAGTGTATTCCAGCACCGACAGCTCCCGATAGTCCGTTATTTCCATTTCTTCGAAATTCCCGTCCTGCATATCAAAGGTCATTCTTCCGCCCAGGCGCAAATCCTCCACCTTCAGTTCGGAGAACCATTGGGTCAGCTTCTCGTTATCAGTCAGATATGACCACACCTTCTCCACTGAGTGCTTCAATCGGCGCTCAAACCGGACACTCGTTCCAAACTCGTCTTGCTGTACAACGGCTAACATCGTTTACCCTCCTCAAAAATGCCCATTTTGAACAAAATCGCTTTATCAAACTTAAGATTCGTTGGGACTGTTAAGAAGATTCATCCTGATCAAGGATTCTCTCCAAGTCATCCAGCTTGTTCGACCAAAACTTCCGGTAAGGCTCCAGCCAGTCATGAATTTCCTCCAGCGGCCTGGCATTCAGACTGTATACATGGGTTTGGGCTTCTTTGCGAAGAGACACAAGTCCCGCTTCACGCAAAATCCGCAGATGTTTCGACACGCCCGGTTGACTGAGCGGCATTAGATCTACAATCTCTCCCACTGTACACTCTTTTACACGCAAATAATCAAGAATGGTCCTGCGATTGGGTTCCGCTAATATTTCAAAAGATTATCGTTCATCATATTCAATATATTACTTTATAGTTATATTTCTGTAAAGCTATATAATGTGAATTTACATTGTTGAACGGATTCTGCAGCTTCTCATTGGCAACGAAATGTATCGAACTAGGGCTATTAAGCCTGAAATGCGGGATAGCATTCGTCTCGGACTGTCTAAGCAATGGAAAGACACCGGGCTTCCTTGCGGTAACAAGGTCAATCTGATGCGAGGCAGACCCTGCTGCACCATATGGATCGCCTATGGATCGAGAGTAGCGGTTTCCTTTATTTGTGATCTGCTCCTAAAAATAATTTTTAATTGCCGATGTAATAGTTGAAACTTTATTCTGGGCGAATGCGTCATATTGTAGAGGAAAATAATAACAAGCAAAATTCAGGAGGTTGAGTGTGTGAAAAGAATATGGACTGCCTTGCTAGCAGCTATACTGTTAATCCCCATGACATTCCAAACACAGGCACAGGCGGCAGTGAACATTAGCGTCTTGATTGACGGCGTCAAGCTGTATACGCCTCAAGCGCCTGTTATGATTCAAGGACGGGTTATGCTTCCGATGAGATCCATCTTCGAAGCACTGGACGCAACGGTCAAATGGAATCAAAAACGCAAACCGTCACAGCAGTCAAGGATGGCACTACCGTCATTCTTAAGATTAATTCCAAGACGGCTACTATCAACAACCAAACTGTAGCGCTGGATGTTCCGGCGAAAAACCTGAAAGGCAACACGATGGTGCCTGTACGTTTCGTAAGTGAATCCCTCGGTCAGAAAATCGGCTGGAATTCCAAAACGAAAACGGTCACCGTCACGACAACAAATGATTCAGGCGGAGGTAACAATACCTACATTGTACCTATGAGCTATGTAACTCTAAAAGACATCGGCAATGCCGGAGATGGACGTGATTTGCAGGTCAGCTTCTCCAAATCATCCACCGAATCCCTGATTTCGCATTATCGCGTGATGATTGTTAAGCAGTCCGAAACGTTCGGCCAAGCGGATGCAACGCGCATATCTTCAGCAAATTACACTACGGTATACCCTGCAGGGTCGGATCGCTCACAGGTCCTCACATCAAGTTCAAGAGACATTGATGGCGACCTGATCCGGGATAACCAGGCTTATAAAGCTTACGTATTGGCAGTAGGCAAATCAGGCGGCACGTATGCCCTTTCCTCGGCATCGCCTTCATTGACGCTGACCAATACCAATTCGGTTAATGGAGCAACCAATGTGAAAGCAAGCGATATAAGCGACAACGGCGATGGCCGTGATTTGCAGGTCAGCTTCACTCGTGCTCAGAACGAAAGCAATGTAACCAACTATCGTGTGTTTACTGTAAAAACGAAGGATGCAGCTAACTTCAATGTAGCAGCAGCCAAATCCGTATCGAGTCAAAACTACACAACGGTGAACAAAACCAGTTCAACGAATACCACGCTGTCAACGACATTGAGTTCTTCCGCTCGTGATACTTCAGGAGAGCTCATCCGCAGCGGCGTGTCTTATACCATGTTTGTACTGTCAGTCAGCAGCAATGAAAGCGCACTTGCAAGCAATCTGTCTTCAGGTTCTGCTTCCATCACGCTCAGCACAGGTAATGCAACAGTTCCTTACATTACACAGGTGTCGGATATCGCTGATTTCGGTGACGGCCGTGATCTTCGTGTTAGCTTTAACAAGGTGTCCAACGAGTCCAGCATTAACTCTTACCGGGTTTTTGTTGTCAAGGACAGCAATTACAGCAGCTTCAACTTAAGCAAAGCCAATTCCATCTCCAGCTACAACTATACCCACGTCAACAAAACCTAAGCAATAACATCAACAACTTGACACTGGCATCGGGTGCCCGAGACGTGGATGGAGCAACCATTCGCAGCGGCGTGTATTATCGTGTATTCGTTATGGCTGTGGACAACAACAACTACAATAACAACATTCTGTCTGCTCCATCGAATTCCATCATTTTAAGTTCCAGTTATAATGTTGGCGCGGTTACCAGCCTGTCCGTTACCGACGTGAACAACTACAATGATGGGCGTGACCTGCAGGTCTCATTCTACCGCCCGTCTGATCAATCGAATATTAGTCACTACCAAGTATTCGTTGTAAAATCATCAAATAGTTATTTTGATCTGTACAGAGCAAACAGCTTAAACAGCTATTATTATACGCAAATTAGCAAGAACAGCAGCAGCAACAGCTACATGACGCAAGTCCTGAATTCCAGCAGCCGTGATATCGACGGAGATCTGATTCGCAGTGGCGTCAGTTACCGGGTGTATGTTCTGTCCGTAGGATATTCGAGCAATAACAATGCCCTATCCGATTATGCATCCATCACGCTTGGGAACAACAATCAGAATGTAAATCCTGTTTCTACGCCGTCCTTGACGGTCATCGGCAATAACGGAAACGGAAGCGACCTGAGGGTTTCCTTCAGCCCTGCTTATGGAGAAAGCTACATCGAACATTACCGGATTTTTGTCGTGAAGTCCTCCAAGAACCTGACATTGTCGCAAGCCTACGCCAACAGATATTACACCATAGCTAACAAAACCTAAGCAGCACTATCACTCGGGATTTGGCCAGCACGACTCTGGATTCCGACGAGGAACCTATTCAAAGAGGCTCCAGCTATCGCGTGTACGTCTTATCACTAGGCAACAGCTACTCCAACTATACCAACGCTCTCTCCTCTGCCTCTGCAGCGGTTACGATTCAAGGCGTGACGGAAGTAGGAGCGGTAGCGGACGTTACAGCAGCTGATGCTGGAGACAGCAATAATGCAAGCGATCTGAAAGTATCCTTTAAGAAGGCTGCAAATGAAACCAACATCAGAGAGTATCGGATCATGGTCGTGAAGCAAGCTAACGCTGCTAACTTTAAGGTAGCTCAAGCTAACAACGTAGGAATAAACAACTACGACAGTGTGCCGATCGGAGCCGATTTCAGTAATGTTCTGAGACCTGGAATAAACGATGTTGACGGTCAGCCGATTAAAAATATGGTGGATTATCAAGTATTCGTCTTGTCCATAAGCAATAATGGAAACAACGCGCTATCAGCACCATCCGCACCGATTAAACTTACGGGCACCACGGTAACGGTTCCTTCGAATGTGTATGCCGGGATTGAAAGCACCAACGGGAATGGCAGTGATGTTGTCGTTAGATTCTCTCCTGCTACAGGTAGTATTAATGAATACCGAATCATGGTGGTACCATCAGATCAAGGATTTGGATTGGATGATGCCAATAGAATAACCGATAGAACTTGGTACACTTCAGTTGCACCAACAAACAGCAAGGTAGAGACAACTCTGTCTGCTAGTGTAAAAGATGTAAACGGTGAGGATGTTAAATCCGGATATAAATACAAAGTATTCGTTCTTGTGGTAGCAGATGGTACAGTTTCCACTACAAACGCTATGTCTAAATCGTCCAAAGAGTTTGAAATCCCGAACCCGATCCAAACCACGGCCCTTACAGCCAAATTGGATGCAAGCGGAAAACTTCAAGTCGATTTCAAAAAAGCTGTCAATGAAACGAGTATCGATGCCTATCGTGTATTGTTTGTTGAGAAATCACAGATGAAGGACTTCAACCTGCAAAAAGCAGCAGAAGCAGCTGGCAAAGAAGATACGAAAGCCACCATCAAGCCAACCAATAAAGATATCTCGACTCTCATTGATATCCCAACCAAGGATGTTTCAGGCAAAGATATTACAGCAGATACGGAGTACGCCGTATATGTTTACTCCGTGCCAACAAAAGATGTGAAGAAAGCTTCAAGTGCGCAGTCCGCTACACCGCTCTCTTTACCATCTAAAACTTTGATATTAAAGACAGGAACTCCTGCTCCAACAACTCCTTAAGCAAGCGATTTGTGTAATCGAAGCGGCTGGCTTCCAGCCAAACATCGCGCTTAAATCCCAAGAAGCTGTCCTCCCGGTCAACCTTGACCTTGAGGGACAGCTTCTTTTTCTTCCTCGCACCGTACCTCCCTCTTTTCTAGAACTTCTCATCACTATAACTAATTTCTGCATGATTTTCGGATAAATTAGTCGGGTACTTCCGAATGGTAAAATATGATAATTTATTAATTAGAAAGCGTTTTCATTCTTCTGCTGCACTCAACCGTTTTATTTTATTGACGGTCCACATTCGATTTAAGGAGGTGAAGTCTAACCCCTGACAGCCCCTAGCGGGAGCTGAAAATTCCACCGTCTGATGAGCGCATCATGAAGTTTTATCAGCAAACAGCTCTTGACCACTTCATTACAAAGGAGATGCTAATGATAAACTTAACAAAGAAATCTTTACTGTCCTTCACGCTGATCGCCGCTATGCTGTTCTCACTAATTCCATCCTTAACATCAGCAGCAGAGGCAGACCAAATCAGCCCGCTGAGCAGCGGTCCCCAAGCTTACGTCAATGCTATGCAGCCGGGCTGGAATCTGGGTAATTCGCTTGATTCCGTCGGGTCCGATGAGACCGCTTGGGGAAATCCGCGCATCACCAAGGCTCTGATCGATCAAATCGCGGCTCAAGGCTATAAGAGCATCCGAATTCCCGTAACCTGGAATAACCAAATCGGCAGCGCACCGAATTACACCGTCAATGCCTCCTACATGAATCGTGTACAGGAGGTTGTGGATTGGGCGCTTGACGCCAATTTGTATGTCATGATCAATGTTCATCACGATTCATGGTTATGGATCAGCCATATGGAGAACAACCGCAATGAGGTTGTAGCCAAGTACAACGCCGTCTGGACCCAAATCGCCAATCGTTTCAAGAACCATTCCAGCAAACTGATGTTTGAAAGCGTCAATGAACCCCGCTTCTCGGATGGCGGTACCACCAGCGAAACCAAGGCCTTTCAGATGCTGGATGAGCTCAATATCTCATTCCACCGGATTGTACGCAGCTCTGGAGCGCAGAACGCTGTACGCCCGCTTGTGCTGTCTACCCTGGAAGCTTCGCCGACCCAGACCAGAATGAACGAGCTCTACAACACCATGACCAAACTGAATGATTCCAATCTCATTGCCACCGTTCATTATTATGGATTCTGGCCGTTTAGCGTTAATATTGCGGGATACACTCGCTTTGAAACCGATACCCGAAACGACATCGACCAGACATTCAACAACGTGTACAACACCTTTATTGCCAGAGGTATTCCTGTCATCCTGGGTGAATATGGACTGCTTGGCTTCGATCAGAACACCGGGGTCATTGAGCAGGGGGAAAAACTGAAGTTTTTGAATACCTGACCTATTATCTCAAGCAGAAAAACATCACACATATGTTATGGGATAACGGCCAGCACTTCAAGCGAACGGCCTTCACCTGGTCCGATCCCGAGCTTTATAACATGATGAAGGCGGGTTGGAGCGGACGCTCCTCTACGGCTGACACGGATCTTGTATTCGTGAAAAAGGGGCGGCTGTCCAGGACAAAAGCATTCCGTTGAACCTTAACGGCAACACGTTATCCGAGATCCGCACGAACGGACAGCTCTTAACAGCCGGACAGGACTACGTCTTAAGCGGAAATTCCATCACTTTTAAATCCGGACTGCTAACCAGATTGACCTCTTCGGGCCAGCTCGGCGTAAATGCCGTACTGACGGCCAAGTTCAACCGTGGAGCGGATTGGAACTTCAGGGTCATTCAGAACGATAAACCTGTGCTGCGCAGCACGCAGGGCTCCACTGCTTCCTTCAGCATTCCAACCACCTTCAATGGGGATCAGCTTGCTACGATGGAGGCCGTATATGCCACGGGTGGGAATGCAGGGCCACAGGACTGGACCTCCTTCAAGGAGTTTGAGTATACCTTCTCTCCATCCTATGCCAGCGGTGAAATCAAACTGAAGCCTTCTTCAATGAAGTCCGAGACGGCGAGATCATTCTCAAATTCCATTTCTGGAGCGGGGAGATCATCACCTACAAAATCACGAAAAACGGCAGCAGCGTCACCGGAAACGTATCATAAACGACATATCACCAATAACAACGGCCTGCCGGAAATTCTTCCAGCAGGCCGTTGTCCTCATTCTATCCAGCGAAATTTCTAGCCGAGGGGCGGATGAACAAGCAGCATGCTGTATGGTTCCTGTATTTTATCCAACAGTAGAATGAACAAAAGCTCAAGTGATATCACTTGAGCTCTCATCTTATCATGCTTCAACTATACTTTTTCTCAGCCAGAAATTTATCGATAATCCCCGATATCATATGCATGCTCACAGGTTTGCTTACATACTCATCCATGCCCATTTCTAAATACCTCTCGCGATCACCTTTAATCGCATGGGCTGTCACCGCCACGATATATGGATCTCTTTCGGATGATATGGATTCTTTAATAGCCTTGACCGCATCCATTCCATCCATGAACGGCATTTGGATATCCATGAACACAATATCATACGGATGACGTTTAAATGCCTCAACGGCCTCAAGTCCATTCTGGACCGTAGTGGAATTGTATCCCAGCTTCTCAAGCATTTTCTTAAGGACCAGCTGATTAACCTCATTATCCTCTGCGATCAAAATTCTAAGTTCATTGCCGGAAACATGATTCTCTTGGATGGTCCCGTTGTTCTGTATACCGCCAGCATTTGTTTTAAATGAGAAATCAACCGTAAACGCAAACACAGATCCTGACCCGTTAAGATTCCGTTCGTACCATATATCCCCGCCCATCAGTTTAACGAGCTTTTTACAGATAGCCAGACCCAATCCGGTTCCCTCCACCTTCCGGGTCATATAATGATCCACTTGATAGAAGGGTTCAAATAAATGGGCAACCTTCTCTTCTGGCACGCCAATGCCCGTATCCACAACGGAGAATTGGATAAGGGGCGGATTACCTTCATGGTTGAGGCACTGAACCGAGATGGAGACTGCGCCATTGGGTGTAAACTTGATGGCATTGCTAAGCAGGTTCATCAATACCTGTCGAAGCTTGGTCACATCCCCATGGACCTGATCCGGTACTTCGGAGGCTACGGAAGTGGTCACCTCGATATTTTTCTCTAGCGCCTTCGGCAGAATCATGTTCATGGTTTCGGACAGAGCGATCCTTAGACTAAATGTTTCTTCCACCAGTTCGGTTCTGCCTGATTCGATTTTTGAAAAATCTAAAATATCATTGATTATGTTCAGAAGGGTTGTCCCGCTTTTCTTGATGATCTGAACATAATCCCGCTGCTCCTCGTCAAGCTCTGTCTCCAGTATCAAGTCCGTCATCCCGATGACGCCGTTCATCGGTGTGCGTATCTCATGGCTCATCATGGCGAGGAACTCGCTCTTCGCCTTGTTGGTCTTCTCGGCCGCTTCCTTCTCGATGATCAGCCGCTTCTGCTCCGTCATGTCCTTGGCAATGATGTAGAAGCCCACGTTTTGGTTATGAATGACGATCGGCGCCAAGGTGGCCAGCACTTCAACCGTATGCCCATCCCTGTGATGGATACCGTTAATCCCTTTCTCGACAGCAACATAATCAGCCGCGGAAGAGAGTATCCGGGAAAGGTTGCGTTCACCGATTAAACGCGAGATCTTCGTTCCGATTAATTCCGGAATTTTAAACCTAGGTCAGCTGTTCTGCCATCTGGTTCCCGTTAATGATCTTTCCTTCGAGGTTGAAGGAGATAATCGCATCGTGGTTATATTTTTTCAGCGAGGTATAGCGCTCTATGCTTTCCTGCAGCCTTTGCTCGGCGACTTTACTATCAGTAATATCAACGATTTGCGAAATGAAAAATAAAGGGGTATTCTCCTTGTCATCCCGAACCAGGGATACGTGCATCGATGCCCAGATCTGATTGCCGTCTTTATGTGAGAATTGTTTCTCAACCGCTATGGTTGAGGACGTATCATCCAGGGAATGGAGCAGCTTCTCTTTATTATTAATGCAATTAGAATAAACATAATCGGATGCTTACTGTGCCATTAATTCTTCCTCTGTGTAGCCGAACATTTTGCAAGCCGCAGGATTTACGCTGATCCAATGCCCTTCTACCGTAACCAGGGCAATGCCAATTGGGGCACTTTTGTAAACATGTTCAAACAAAGCTTGATGGCCAAAAATATTGACATCACTCATACTCTGCACCTCCTGATATCGATTATTATACATCAGCATGTTCAAAATGGGGACTTTTCAGGGATTTATCGTTGGAATTAATCTTCGATAGGATCATTCGATAGGATCATCGGCATCGGTATACCATACAATAGACGCCGTGTTCTGCGTGTTCGTCAATTTAACAATCGTTTCTTGATAGTCATAGGATCTATTCAGTCGGAGAGCCTCATCCGTCAGCCCCATATCTGCCATGCCCTTTACTACACATTCCCTTAATAGCGGACGATCCAGCAAATGCTTGGATTGAGCGTCCCTGATAAAGGCAAGTCTGGATTCAACCGTAGCAGTCTTGAAGAAAAGTTCCACGTCCTCCGGATCTGGTCCATCCTTCATTGCATCAATCATCAGCCGCTCGTGCTTGTGCTCTGATGAGGTCTGAACAATTCCGATCGGGTATCTTGTCGGATAGACTACTTCTGCTTGACGTCTCTGCTCCAACCCTTCTATGTATTCCAACATATCCGCAATGGGCTCAAGGGCAAATCGCTGCTGTAATTTGTGCTTGGCCCGAACAACGCTCTCTTGAACATCCTCTACTTCCCGGTTGATTATATAAGAGGCATAGTGGATAGTTTCGGGAAAGTAGTGGTATAGTATACTGTTCTCTGTATATACCACGCGCAAGAATTCGTGAATATTAGCTGCTACAATCCAAACCTCCTGATCCATATTCATAGGAGACACACATACGATGTACGCTTGCTCTAAATCAGCAGCCAATCCGAAATCTGTTAAGAATCCATAATGTATTCCATCTACTCCGCAAGATGCAAACGGAATTACATCAGGCGGGGTCGACATATAGCGGATATCCTCTTGTGTCATGATCAAGCCCAAATTGAAATCAAGTGATAAGTCCTCCGCACGCAGTTCCTGTTCAAATTCAAACAGCTCCCTGACCGTTTCAGGAACAGCGTATTTGCCATAGTAATTCAAGTTCAGTTGATTCATATTCGTATCCACTCCATCCCGTTTTTGCGCGACAACTCGCTAATATGCATATAAAGCAGTCCCCTTTATTCAGTTACCCGTATTTTAATCCGTCACATCATGTGAAGGTCAATCCTGATGAAACTTTTATTTTAAATGATCCCAAACAGCATAAATCCGATGATGTTGATCGCCAGATTGGCAAACATATGGACCATCCAGGACGCATAAATGTTGCCGTTTCGCTCATTCAGCCAGTTGAACAGGAGTCCCGCCACAAACAAACTGACAATGAGCAGCAGGAACAGCTCTACGGAGAACCAGCTGGTCATCATGGCAATATGATACACGGCAAATGCCCCTGCACTGAACAGATAAGCAAACCTGCGTCCAACCTGTTCCTTCAGCGTGAAAAAGCAAACCCCGGAAAAAGAACTCCTCCAGCAGCGAATTGACAATCGATATATAAATAGCTACGAAGATGAAGTTGCCTGCATCTACCCCGAGGTTATTCTGCAGAGCTCCCGTTACCTTGGAAAAATCAAAGAACGGCCCGATTAAGAAGTATCCGCCCAGGATCAAGGCAAATACGCCGAGTCCCAGCAGCAGAGACCTCGAAAGCCCTTTTCTCTCGAAGGTAAACAGCCTGTGAAACGGTATCCCGCCCGTGATTAAGGCATAACCGATCGGCAGCGTCAGAAACAACATGACCTTGATAATGGATTTGACCGCGTAATCCGGACGGATTACCGCATCGACAAAACTCATGGCCAGGCAGCTCAGCACCATAATCGCTATGACGGAAATGATCTTTTTCTGGATCTCATATCGTATCTCCTTCGGCTGCTTATCGCAGTTTTCGCTATATAAGAGTTCTATGTACGGAGCATAATGCCCTCTACCAAAAAAGAAAGCCTCTGATACAATGATCAGAGACTTTCCACTGTTCTCTTATGATACATAGCGGCCAAGCGCCGCTTGATATGCACTCTTAGGCCGGAGTCCGATTAGTTTGTCCGCGGTTCTCCGTTATGAAACACAATCACCGTCGGCATGGACATGATGCCGAATTGGGCAGCAAGCTCCGGGGATTCGTCGCAATCCACCTGATAGATATCGAGGCGACCCGCTTCCTCATGACTCAGTTCTTCGAGAATGGGGAGCAGCACTTTGCAGGGCGGGCACCATGTGGCCCCGAATTCAACAAGAGTGACTCCGTTGGGTTTGATCGCGCTTTGAAAGCTTGATGACTCTAATCGTGGTAAACTCATTTGTTTTCCTCCGCTTCTTCCGATTTTCGTTCGTCCAGAATCGATTGCATGCGTTCCTCCAGATTTGTCTTGATATGATTCAACTGGTGGATTTGCGCCTCGATCTCTGCGATTTTTTGCCGAAAAATCGGAAACACCTCCGTACAAAACGCCTCTTTGTTCTTCAAGACGCAGTGCAGGAACCCGGCGATCTGCTCGGTAGACAATCCAAGATTCAGATACAACTGGATGGTTCGCACCTGATCCTCGGCAAGTACCGAATATTCCCGATATCCGTTTTCGTTTCGAGTAGCGTAAGCAGCCCTTGCTGTTCGTAGTAACGAAGCGAACGAATGCTGACGCCGTACGGGCGGCAAGTTCTCCGATTTTCATGCTTTCACGCCTCCTGGATGAACGATTGAATTCCATTGTAAACCCTGACACTAGTGTGAGGGTCAAGCGTATTTCGCCCATTCGAATCGTCCATTATTTAGAATCGATGATTGCATCGTCAATTTTTCATTTTCTTTTCTTGGATTTGCTTCTGGAGTCCTTGCGAAGCTGGGGTAAGCGATACGGCGGCACATGCTGGAGCATCGTGTGGAACACGGTTCCCCACTGCTCCTCGTTCAGCCTGGCTATCTGGGGAGGGGTGAATATCTCCGATAGCGCTGCGTATAACGGCAGCTTCGGGTCCCGTAATCCATAGGTTGCCAGCGCCGAGAACATCTGGTGATGCTGCGGGGAAACAAGCGGCTGTTCCCTCCGGCGGATGGAGAGGATGGCTGAATCCACCTTGGGCGGCGGTGCAAAATGATCGGGCGATACCGTCCGAACGAGCCGGATCTCATACTGCATCCTCCAGTTTAAAATTCGCGGATTTCGAATGGAGTGCGATGTGAATCCTTTTGCCGCTCCCTTTTCCACCAAGATTACGGCTCTCTGCATCGGAACTGCCGGATGGAGCAGCTTCTCGAAGATCGGTGTTGTGATCGAATAAGGGATATTGGCGACTACAACAAAGGGTTTCGAGGGCAACGATGTTTCAAGGAAATCGCACTGCTTGACCTCAATATTGCCCCTTTCCCCCATTTTGTCCAACAATTTATGGATAAGTACTGAATCGATCTCAATAGCAAGCACCTTGGCCGCTTTCTCTGCCAGCGGAAAAGTCAGCGCCCCGGCACCTGCTCCGATATCAAGAACGGTTTCATGAGGATGAATCCGAGCCAAATCGATCATATCATGAATCAAACGTTTGCTGATGATCATATTTTGCGACGGGAAGTTTGAAGATGTCTTCAACGGATCCCGATGATTTTTATTTTTTTAAACACAAAAGCACCTCATTCATTTGTATAGTAATGAAAAAGGTACAGCACAAATAATCCTTCACATTTTCACGAGAAAATGCCTGGAATTAGCTGGTCTGTACCGTCATTAGCGAATACGCATGAATGAAATGCCACACATGTAAATGGAATCCTCCTTACTGCTGCCAGATAAAATGTAACAACCACAGTGTAGCACAGGCAGTCATTGAGCTCACGGGGACGTTCTATTAAAAAGATTCTTTACCACCCAAGGCAGGTCATAAATATGGTAAGTTGAAGAAGACGTAATCTGAATACCGATATCGACACAGATTGGTGTTCTGGCAGAACTTGAAGGGGAGACGGATATGGGACTCTATTTCACGAACGAAACCATCGAAGCGGATAGCGGGGACAACAACTATGTAAGAAACCAAATGATTGAATTTAATCTGAACCATTTTCCGGACGACTTAAAAGGCAGGTACCAGGAAATAAACTTGTTGTTAAGGAATGCGGACGGTGAGATCTTGGGCGGGATTGTTGGGGAAATATGCTGGAACTGGCTGGAGATCCACTATCTGTTTGTGGATGAGCGATTCCGTAAATCGGGGTACGGCGCCAAGCTGTTAAGCGAGGTGGAAAACATGGCGAGAGAGAAACAATGCGAATTCGTGAAATTGGACACGCTGAGCTTTCAAGCCTTGGATTTTTACATCAAGCAGGGTTATGAAATATACGGCAAGATCGAGAATGCTTAAGCATACGCATTACTACATGAAAAAGGATCTTTAAAAATAAAAAGAAGAAACAGCTAAGCGCTGCCTTCCCTCTCAGCTCTCAGCTCTCAGCCGATTTCTTCTTTTTCGATTTGCTTGCTGCCTTTTTAACTCGTCTTGAAATACTTCAATCCCGCTGAGCGCGGGGTAAAAGCCGATATGTTTCTTAAACGCCGCAAAATGCACCAGATTCCCGTGAAAGTCGAAGGTAGGCATCTGGTAGCTGATTTTTCTCTGGCTTCTGGAGCCGACTCCTGATTACATTCCTTAATGTCTGAAGGATGCTTTGCACCTCCGGCGTACAGCTCGTGATGTACTCGTCGGGGATGCTTTCACAATATCCGGGACTTTTCAATTACAAACAGGGGTTAACACCTTACATACTTGCGTTTGAAACCAAGCTTCCCTCTCTCAACTTCTTTTCTAATATTCTCGGAAGCATGGAGGAATTTGCTCTTCCCCTTGTCCCGATTGATTTCGACCGGGCCTATCGCCTCTGCGATCTTCACCGCCTTATCATGGAGCGGCAAATAAGATATGGCCACGGTGTAAATGAAAGTATTCATTGCAGACTTCGTTCGGTCCGGTGAATCGTGAATGGTTTTTTGCACCAGTTCGAGCATGTCCGAGATTTTGCCTTCCGGGAACTCGCGATCCTGTCTGCTGCCGAGCAGCCAGCAGTAACAGCTCCATCCTGCTGACATTCTCAGCTCTTCGCCGCTTGCGATCCATTGATCCGCGACTTCTTGAGCAATATTTGTCTCTGCCAACGTAACGGCAACCACATAATCGGACAGCATATAAAAATAAGCTGCATCCATCCAACGATCAAAATCCGCTGCAGTCATCGCTTGAGGGTCTGCAATGATGCTTAAGCAAAGTACATGGCGTCGTAGTTTCCGGTGGCGTAGAGCTGCTCAGCCAAAGGCTGATTGATTTTGATTGTCTTGGCCATCGGCTTCATGGCGCCTGTCGCCACGCCAAAGAGCGGTTCATGCGCCCCATTGGACAGGTACATTTTCTTGAGTCGTTCCTTGCCGAGTCCTTCAAGCTCCAGCATAACGGATTCTACATTCATGGTTCGACACTCACTTCCTTCATTGGCTTAATATACGGCTGCCGGATAAGCGACCCAGCATTTCACATGACTTGAGTGTACATGAACAATGACGGGTAAGCCTAGTCCCCCTTGGTGGAAAATAGTTCTGGATTAAAAACGGCAATCGCTCCCCGATTGGAATATCGGGAAACGATCGCCTACTGTAGAAGTTATATAGCCTCCGGTTGCTCCGTTTGAACTTTCGGTGTCACCACCGACACAAGAAGTTCGTTGGCCGAAGAGATCGGCACCACGCCTCCTGGCAGCTTGAGATCCCCGACATGTAAAGAATCCCCGATCTCCAGTTCACTGATATCAATTGGAATGGTGGCGGGAATATGGTCCGGGAAGGATTCAATCTCGATGAAGGTGCTTTGGATTTGGACAACTCCTCCTGCCTTGGCTCCCTTCGCAGTGCCAATGTAATCGAGATTAACTCTCGTGCGCACAACTTCGTTTATATGGATACGTAAAAGTCGACATGAATGTATTCACGAGTTACGGGATCACGCTGAATGGACTCCAGCAATACGGGAATTGGCTCCTGATTGTCCAAACAAAGCTCAAGGATCCCTCCCTTGCCGTTCCTTGCCCATTTGCCGAACTCACTGGCTGACAGCTGAATCATCATATTATCTTCCCCTGCGCCAAATACAATCGCCGGGATTAGTCCCGATAGGCGAAGCTGCTTCAGTCCGGTTTTGTTCATAACAGCGCGCGTTTCTGCTCGTAAATTTACTCTCATCTCAACAACACTCCTCAGATTATTATGATTTGGGTCCACTCATCCATCAATCGTCCATCATGAACTACGGATTTCTCCCCCGTAGCAGGGAAAGCGGGAGCACCATTGCATCACCTCCAAATAGACATTTAATGTAAAACGCCTTAAATACGCGAGAAGGCACCTCGTCCCAAGGGAACGAAATGCCTAATTACTTGGTACCATATCATAGAAAAGGGCAATTGTCGAACGCATCAGACTATGGAACAATCGAAATGTTCAAATTCCTACTTATCGGCAAGAAACAGCCTGCTATGTTTATTGAAAAAATCAAATTACACTTTGGTGTTTTCCAATTCCCACCATTGCTTGATGTCGACTGGATTCGTGTCTAAATCATATATTTTGGTAAACTCCATCGCCAGTAAAAACGGGGAGTGCGTTGCAATGATAAATTGACATCCGCAATAGTGAGCCATTTGCTCTAACATCTTGACAAGTTCAAGCTGCATTTTAGGAGACAGACTGTTCTCCGGTTCATCCAAGCAATACAATGTGTCATTTTTAATTTGGAATTGAAATAACTCAGGGCTGTCTCGCCGTTGCTGTTCAGCTTAACCTCAGTGCTTAAGCGACTCTGCGAATAAACTCCTGCGTGAGACTGATTTTTTCTTGAAAGCACCTGTAACCTCAGTGCTTCATAATCGTCCATGCTATTCATTTTCACTGTTTTGCCGTATTTCAGATTTCCGTTACGATCTCCCCATTCCAATCTGATATCTTCGGTGCTATCTGCGATTTCCTCGTTGTTTGTGCGGACTGTGAGCATATAATCAAAAATATCATCACTTGTGATGATTCTGCTTCCATTTGGAATTCGATATTTAAATCCCTCATCGTCAAATCCAAGTTCAAATTTACAATGTTCAACGTATAAATCAAACATTTCACTTGAATTGAATGGTGCAATACGGTTGAGTTCCAATCGATTTGCTATAAGGTTTAGGAGCGTGCTTTTTCCCGAGCCGTTTCCTCCATATAAAATAGTTATTTTTGAAAAACTCAATTCGGAGAACTGACTTTTCGAGAAAATGCCGCATGGGTAAGTATTATCGATATATCCAAATTTACCGCCATTTTCTACCATTCGTTGCTGTATCAACGAGGATTCTTCATCAATGGGTAATATGAATTTATCTAGATACATGTCACTCCTCCTTCATACATCGAATCTGCTCTGTGTCGATTATACAGTGTGAACATGCTCCGAGTGATATCTACAGATTTCTATTCACGTAAAAAGACTATCGACAAGTACTTTTAGTTTAATATTACTTAACCCAATATTGCTTAGCAATACGTTGACCTTGTTTAATTTTCGCCCACTGTTCGTCTTCCGCTAATTCATTCCCGCCATCACAGGAAGCTTCTTATAGACAACGATTCAATGAGAATCTCTCAGGCGCTGCGTAGCATATTGAGTATGCGTGTTAGTTCGGTAGGCCTTCAAACTATGGGCGCACGCCTTCACTGGAGCATGAAAAACTCCGGAATATTTCCGTCTTGGCCGCTTCTTACTGTCCCGGAAACTCTTATTTTTCACCTAATGTTCCACTAGCTTACTTTACTGCTAATTTAGAAGCGGCTTTAGTTGAAGGTGCGAACAGATACCCGAGATTACTTTATAAGGAACAACACTAACTAAGTTAATTTCTGCAATAGAGTCTTTTATAAAAAGTGCATATCATCTTTTCAAGCAACAAAAAGAGGGGCCTTGGCCCCTCTTTATCTTTTCAAGTCCAAGATGTTCTAAATAAATTGGACGAAATTCGCATCATCCGGGAGTTCGCCTCATCTTCCGCTCCGTTGCTGTATGCGTCAATACTACTCAGCTATTATTATTTCCCGACCAACAGTTGAGTAGTATTCCACATGTGTCGATCCATCAAGATGGCTATTCCGAATGCTTGTTATCGATAAGTCCAGCCTTCTCCAGCATCCGCTGAACGATGACCGCCGTTTCCGCTCTGGTGATGTCGCTTTTCGGCTGTAGCCCTGCGTCGGATCCGTTCACAAGTCCCATTTTCACCGTAGCTGCGACCGCTTGTTGGGCCCAAATAGCTACCGAAGCGCGGTCCGCGAACTTCGAGAGTGCAGCATCCGCTTCCGCTACGCTGAGGCTCGTGTCTAATCCTGCAAGCTTCATGGCCCGTGCGATCATGACCATTGCCTCTTCGCGGGTGATCGTCTCTGCCGGATGAAATGTTCCGTCCTCGTCCCCGCGGTGATGCCATATTCCTCCACCGTCGCTACCGCTCCGGCATACCAGTCACCGGATTTCACATCCTCGAACGTAGATTTTACTCCATTGTTTGTCAGTCCCAGCGCCCGCACGATAATCGCCGCGAATTCCGCGCGCGTGATAGCTGCGTTGGGCAGATAATGAGTTGCATCAACCCCGTTCACTACCATTCGTGACGCCATGTCATTGACTGCTGCTTGAGACCAATGTCCCTCCACATCCGCAAACCTCATCGGATGCCAAATCAGTGAGTACGTGCTGTTCGTCATACTACTCGCAACTGAGTAATACTTCCCATCTCGTAAAGTTAAATTAGTAGGTACATGTCGGACTCTACCATTTGCTTCTAACACAATGGCCGTTGTGACCTTGTTCGGATCGACTCCTTCCGGCAACGGAATTTCACGCTCTACATAGGACGTAAACTTGTCTAAGTTCACTGTCTTCCCTTGTACGAGGCCGTTATCGTAAAATCAACGGGCGGAAACATTACGGTAAATCGTCCTTTTTTGACGTGTTTTCCAAAATTCTTATTTTATCTATCCCGCTCTTCGCAATATCCACATGCACCAAGACGTCCTTCAGCACCACCGGGTCTCCAAGCTGTGCCGAAAAACGATCCATCCCGAGTTCCGTCGCAGGCAACTTGTAGTTTCCGTTAGGTGTGTGAACCTCTATTATAGCTTGCTTGTTCTTTAGGATTCCACCGCTTCCCCGGTCAGCGCCACGGTCACTTTATCGGCGCTCGAATTCACGGCAATCACGATTACTGGCTTATCTACTTCTTTCGCCAGTGCCTCAGACAGTTTTGCTGCATCGATGGTAACCGACTGCACGGTCAGTCCATTGTCGGTCGTGATGGCATCTGTCGTGATTCCCTCTTGCATCTGGCCACTGATGGTCACATGAATGTTGTTTTGCGTCTTCGGAACATTTATTGAGTTGTGGTTGAACGGCGGGTTCGTAGTTGAAGGAGTGCCACCGGATGAATTTGGAGGAGTGCTGCCCGTTCTGGGAGTCGCGCTCGCTTCGTTGGAGTAGCCGCTATCTCCTGACTCGTTGCTTGCCATCACCGCAAAATAATACGTTGTCTCGTTCGTCAGACCTGTCGCCGTGTAGCTGGTCTTCGAACCATCCACGGTGGCTATAGGCGTTGAATCGTATACACCAGAAGCCGTCCCTCCGTAGACACTGTAGGTAACTGTTCCGGGCACGCCGCTCCAGCTTAATTCAACTTGTTCGTTCCCGGCGTTCGCGGTAAGTCCCGTCGGAGCCGTCGGAGCTCCCGGGGATGGCATCTGCGGTGTCGCACTCGCTTCGTTGGAGTAGCCGCTATCTCCTGACTCGTTGCTTGCCATCACCGCAAAATAATATGTTGTCTCGTTCGTCAGACCTGTCGCCGTGTAGCTGGTCTTCGAACCATCCACGGTGGCGATAGGCGTTGAATCGTATACACCGGAAGCCGTTCCTCCGTAGACACTGTAGGTAACTGTTCCGGGCATGCCGCTCCAGCTTAATTCAACTTGTTCGTTCCCGGCTTTCGCCGTAAGTCCCGTTGGAGCCGTCGGAGCTTCCGGGGATGGCATCTGCGGTGTCGCGCTCGCTTCGTTGGAGTAGCCGCTATCTCCTGACTCGTTGCTCGCCGTCACCGCAAAGTAATACGCCGTCCCGTTCGTCAGACCTGTCGCTGTATAGCTGGTCGTCGAACCGTTCACCGTGGCGATTGATGTTGAATCGTATACACCGGAAGCCGTTCCTCCGTAGACACTGTAGGTAACTGTTCCGGGCATGCCGCTCCAGCTTAATTCAACTTGTTCGTTCCCGGCTGTTGCAGTCAATCCCGTTGGAGTCCCTGGCGGGGTCGAATCACTTACGGTTATCGATAGAGTCTGTGCCGCTCCCCTGCTGAATGTAAACGTCAGGTTCACTGTACCCACTGACTGCGCAGCAAGGTACTCCTTCTTGATCGTCACTGTGTTCCCGCCTGAAACGGTATAGTCCGTTCCCGGCACCAAAGTCTCCGTTCCAAACGTAATGCTGCTCAGCGTATTGCCATATAGCGTCCATGTTGTCGTCACATCCGTATAGGATGCGGCTTCGGCATATTTGTCAAAGCTCGCGATCGCCGGACTGATTATATTCTCTGGCAACACGTTAAAAGCGTAGGCATCGGCTATTCCAGCCGAAACGCCATTTCCCTGAGCCTCAAGGGCTAAAACATAAAGTACATGCTGTCCGTATGGCAGCGAGGTCAACGTTCCAGTCCAGTTACCTCCGGACGGACTCGCCTTCACCCAAGCACCTTCCGTATGATCGAGCTGGAAGTAAACGCCTTGTACCTCCGGGGAATAGGGGCTGTAGGTATTAGACACTTCGAAAGTAAACGTCGTATCCGGACCGTAAGCAATGTTGCCGGGCAATGATGTAATCGCAACAGTCAATGGATTCGTTGTACGCCCGGCAAAATCAAACGTACTCACATTGTTACTGTCAATATTGGCGACATAGACTTTGTTCGTCACTGGATTCACCGCCACCCCCACAGGTCCTTTTCCCGCCAGTACGGCCGTAGACGTGTTGCTCTCACCGTCAATAATGCTCATGGTATCGTTGACAATATTGGCGACATAAATTTTGTTCGTCACCGGATTCACCGCGACGGCCCTTGGCCCATATCCCACTGCTACTGTCGTCGTCCCGTTGTTCTCACCGTCAATGACAGTCACTTTGCTTATGAAATTATTGGTGACATAGATTTTGTTCGTTACCGGATTCACCGCGACGGCATTAGTAACGTTTCCCGTTGCTACCGTTGTCGTCTCGTTGTTCGCGCCATCTATGACAGTTACGTAGTAGATCATATCACTGGTCACATAGATTTTGTTCGTCACCGGATTCACCGCGATTGCCCCTGGCCCATATCCTGTTGCTACTGTCGTCGTCTCGTTGTTTGTACCGTCAATAACCGTCACATTGTGGCTTTCCGTATTACTGACATAGATTTTGTTCGTTACTGGATTCACATCGATTGCAGAAGGATGGCTCCTGCATCTACCGTTGTCGTCTCGTTGCTCGCACCATCAATGACCGTCACGCTGTTGCTACCACTATTGGCAACATAGATTTTGTTTGTTACTGGGTTCACCACGACTTTCGCTGGATAAATTCCTGTTGCTATCGTTGTCGTCTCGTTGCTCACCCCATCAATGACAGTTATAGTGTTGCTGTCAGAATTGGTGACATAGATTTTGTTCGTTACTGTATTCACCGCGACGGCAGTAGGATTAACTCCCACTGCTAAAGTCGTCGTCTCGTTGCTCGCACCGTCAATGACCGTCACGCTGTGGCTGCGAATATTGGCGACATAAATTTTGTTCGTCACCGGATTCACCGCGACGGAAATAGGACCGTCTTCCCCTCTACCGTCGTCGGTGTGTAGCTCGCACCGTCAATGACCGTCACGGTGTCACTCATTTGATTAGCGACATAGATTTTATTCGTAACCGGGTTCACCGCGACCGCAACAGGAAAATCTCCCGCTGCTATCGTCGTCATTGCCGTGTCGCTCTCCCCGTCAATGACCGTCACTTTATCGTCTTCATTGGCGACATAGATCTTGTTCGTCACCGGGTTCACCGCCACGGCCTCAGGACGGTATCCTGCCCCTACCGTAGTCATTGCCTTGTCGGTCGCTCCGTCAATGATCGTCACGTTATTGCTGCTCGTATTGGCGACATAGATTTTGTTCGTCACCGGATTCACCGCGACCCCCAAGGAGCACTTCCTACCTTTTCCGATGACATGATCGTGTCGCTCGCCCCGTCAATGACCGACACAGTACTGCTGTAAATATTGTTGACGTAGATTTTGTTCGTCACCGGGTTCACCGCGACTCTAGAAGGACGGACGTCCGTCACTAATGTCTTCTTGTAGGTCGAGCCTTCAATGACAGTCACGGTGTCGTCTACTTGATTGGCGACATAGGCTTTGTTCGTCACTGAGTTTACCGCGACTGCAACAGGTTTATTTCCTACCTTTACCTCTGTCGTTTCGTCGCTCACACCGTCAATGATCGTCACGGTGTTGCTATTAACATTAACGACATAAATTTTGTTCGTCACCGTGTTCACTTCGACTGAATTAGGAGAGGACCCTACTGCTACCTTTGTCGTCACCGTGTCGCTCTCCCCGTCAATGACAGCTACTTTCTGTTCGCCAAGGGTGACATAGATTTTGTTCGTCACCGGGTTCACCGAGACTTTTCAGGATTTTTGCCTACCTCTATAGTCTTCGACTTATTGGTCGCTCCGTCAATGATCGTCATGTTGTGGCTGAGTTTATTGACTACATAAATTTTGTTCGTTACCGGATTCACCGCGACTGAATAAGGCAAACCACCTGTTTCCACGTTTTTCAAACTCGTATCTGCCGAAGTCGACTCGGGTGCCGCAAAAATGCTGCAATCAGAAGAATGATTAAGACAATCTTCAGAATCCGACTCCGTCTAATCGATAACACGACATATATCACTCCCATCTTTTCAATTATTCAGCAGTGTGACGGCTTGTTATAGAGAATTCCTCCCTTGCAATTAACACTTCATGTATCACTATAAGAGATTATTTGGGTTATAGGGTCTCAAGTTCATATCAATTTTGTCTCAAATGACTCACGGATATTGCAAATTAAAAGAGGATTTCCGCCAAATACTCTCGAAGTTTTAAACTTTATAAATTAGGACTTTTTGCGTACTTGCATTTACTTTATGTCACTTTAGAATTGGAGAAACATTATGGGGAAACTTGGGGAAGCACTTTCTGTGGAGCGGACTCGTCTGTTCGTAGGAAGGGATAAAGAACTCCGCTTCATGAAAAATTGGTTAGTTCAGCAGGATGCCCCCGCCGAGGTGCTATTTATTTCTGGCATGGGCGGAATTGGTAAGTCTGCGCTTATGCTTCAATTTCTGAACATGGCGCAACGAGAAGGAGTAAACTCGATATGGCTGGATGGTAGGGTTTGCATGGACACGCCAGCCGGATTCCTAGAATCGTTAAAAGCCTTTCTCGTTCATCATCCGCTTGTGACAGCTTCACACCACAAATCCATTCAGGATATCATCGCCGAGATGGCTCGCGGGAAATTGCTTCTGTGTATCGATAACTATGAGTACATTCACAAAATAGAGGGCTGGTTCAGGGAAGCGTTCCTTCCAGGGCTGTCCGCGAGCGGGCTGCTTGTCGTTCTGGCATCCAGACAAGACCTGTCATTCTATTGGCAGATGGACCTGGCATGGCAGAATAGAATTAGGCATATCAAGCTTGGTCCCCTCACGGGAGGAGAGGCGCGGAACTACTTTTCTCAAAGAGGATTGGCAATAGAAAGTGAGGTGGAGCAACTCATCGGCGATTCACAAGGATTACCTCTCGCTATGGCGCTATTTGCTGAGCATCTGTTATTCCCAAGGCCGGAATCAGCCGCTTCAGTTATGCCCATTTCCATGCGGGTCAGCGCCGAAATGCTGCGTGAAGTCACCTCCTCCGAATTGAAAGAGGTACTGGAATTGCTATGTATTTTACCGTATGCGGATCCGAAGTGGCTGGGCTGGCTACTCGGAACTCCCTTATCCATGATGGATCTTGAGCGGCTCACTGGGTACTCCTTTATCCGTCCGACGGCGGGGGTCTGGCACTGCACGATGTAGCGCGAACCTTTTTAATCGAGGACCTTTTGCAACGTGAACCTCTGCGTTTTCAGGAACTAAGAATAAAGATTATGGAGGGATTGACGAAAGAACTCAAACAAGCGGGTGGACAAGAAAAAAGCGGATTGCTTCCGTTATGCTATCGACTTGCCGGGATATTTTTCATCTGAATTCCATCTCGATCATTTCTGCCAATATGGAGCTCATGGAAATGCAGCCATTTCGCACCCCGGATCTGCCCCAGTTGCATCAAATCATAACGGAGGATATCGCGTACTCCATCTCTTCAGAGATCGATCATGCCCTTCTAAACGCCCTGGCTGAGCAATTTCCGGAGAGCATTCATGTGTTCCGCTCTGCAGAAGAGGTTCCGTTGACATTTACTGCAGGCGTCCTGCTTTATAAAGAAACCATTTCATTGCTGGATCACTTTATACCGGGCGTGTTAGACGACGTTTTTCCAAAAGAAATCAAATATATGCGGCATTTGCCCATTGAGCAGGCGGATACCTATTATCAGTTACTCACAGGCGTTTCCACTCGCAAAAGCGATTATACTTTTCATGAATTGGTCGGTACGATCGTTTCTGACTCGATTATTCACTATACGGCGGGTCTTCGTCACGTCATCCTCACCACTTATGAGCAGACCAACGAAATGCTTGGAAATCTCGGTTTCCAATCGAGGCCCCTTCCAGGCAGAACGAGGGAACACCCCTCTATGGCGCACTCATTCATACACGTGATTTGCGCGGGTCCGAGGTTGGCGATCATATCCTGGACCTGGTTAAAATTCCTTTAGGTGGGGAAAAAGCGGGTACGTCTTATGAGTTTACGGAAAAAGAGATGATAGCGGCACTGACATTGATGGACAATCCTACTGCTCTCGAACAATCGGATCTGGCACGCAAGTTATCGTGCAGCGGACCCGAATTGCAGCATAAACTTCAAAGTGTTTTTCTAATCATCCCCTTTTCCACTGACCAAGAGAGATCAGGCCTTACTGAAGATTCTCGCAGAAGCTCCGCTGATCACTGCGGAAATGGCGGCTGAGCAGTTGTTCATAAGTCGTGCCACCTACTACCGGGCGCGAAGAACGGCGATTCAAAACCTTATAGACATGATAAAGGGTGCGACGTAACCGCAAAAACAAGGAAAGCCCTTGTTGATTCGGGCTTTCCTTCTTTGGGATTACCTTATTACCTTAGCTTCCTCGGACAACTTCTTCAGATCCCGTCGCTGTCCGATGGATTACTTGCTCATTTGTGCCATCATTTTTAACAGAACGGTCACTGCTTCTGCTCTGGATGTTTGATTTTGAGGATCAAATTTGTTTCCGCCTTTACCATCGATGACGCCCATGTTCTTCAATGCTGTCACGGCACCTGTTGCCCATGCCGGTATGTCCTTGTCATCCGCGAAGCTGGTTGCGGCATTCGTTGTTTCGACTGCCAGGTTGAGCGCTCTTGCGATCATCGCTGCCATCTCAGAGCGTGTAATTGCAGCATTGGGACGGAAAGCACCGTCCTCTTTCCCTATTATAATCCACGCTTCTACCGCTTGTGCGACTGCTTTCCGTGCCCATGAACCGATCTGCGCCGAATCTGTAAACGTCAGATTAGCTCCATTTCCCTGCAGCTTCAATGCGTTCATCAGCATGACCGCAAATTCAGCACGCGTCACCATGCGATTCGGCTTGAATGTTCCGTCCGGATAGCCAGTGACGATACCATCGTTTATCGCTTGTTTAATGTTTGTCTCTGCCCAGTGTCCGGCAATATCAGTCGGTTTTATGGTTGGTTGTTCTTGTTCTTTAGGTTTTTGGGTTGCGAGTACGGCAAATTTCGCAAAGTGGCTGGTACTGCCGCTAACTTTGCCCGTATTCCAGTCAGCCTTGATATGGTCTAACGGAATCCATTCTCCTGTTGCTTCATTTAACCAATAGACGGCGACCGTGTAGTCATCCTGATCCATCTGTCCTACATCAAAAGGCAAGGTAAGGGTCACAGGTTTGTCAAAGTTTCCAGCTAAGTTCTTTGTGATCTCATAAGTCCTGCTGATGATTTTATTGTCTTTTGGTCGCCATTCTTCTTTTAAATTTGAGACGTCCTCTATGTTTACTGTAAAAACACTCCTAAATACACCGACAGGAAATGTTAATTCAACACCTCGAATGGTAATCGTCCCTCCTTTGCTTGGATCGATTTCATTTTGAGGTCGTGGTATGGGTATGGTTGTCGGTGTAGAGGATGTTGAGGGCGTTGAGGGTGTTATCGGTGATGTGGGTATGGACGGTGTTGGCGGAGTTGATCCTGCCACAGAGACCGAAACCGAGCTTTCTCGCACCTCCTCACCGTTTAAATACACGGTTAAGCTATAGTTCTTCGTTTGGTAAGTCGTGTTTTTCGGTAATGTAATAGCGGCTTCGGCACTGCTGTCACTGCCGACAATCGCTGTTGCAGCTTCTACCCCGTCAACGTACATTTTTAAAATCTGACCCGTAAGATGTGAACCTGTAATGGAGACGGTCGTACTTCCCCGGTGTGGGTAAGGCTGGTTGGATTGGCAGAAATACTGGTCACAACAGGTACAGCAACCGTAAAGCTTGCACTTGCTGCATCCAGTGTGTTGCGGCTCGCATTTTGCAATACATCTCCTTCCACCATCACATGGTATAGACCATTCTCAAGTGAATGGTTAAACGTTAGCGCAAATGTATGAGACGCTTTGTCGTAGCTGCCTGCGAAGTCTGTGAACGGTTGCCCATCCTTTTCAAGGTGCACAAGCGTTTGTATATCCGTGTCCTCTACTTCTCCCCGTCTGTCATCCGGTAGACTGCTTCGCTGACTGACAATTCGATGGTAAGCGGTGGGGTACGGAAAATTTGGTTATCCGTAAATCCGAAGGTAATGACAGGCTTGGTCGTATCGTACATGAAGCTCAAGACTTCGGACGCTTCATTCTTATGTCCGGTTGCATCCATGGCCTCGTCCGCCGCCACTTGCACGGTCACCATCTGGCCGTTCGCCATCGGCGTAACCGCAGCCGTGTATGTCTTCGAATCAACGGTGGCCAAGTTGGTAATTGCAGCATTGCTTACATGGATGCCCTCTGCGGTAAAAGGTTACAGGTTCGCTGAAGGTCATCGTAATGGGAAAGGAAGCATTAACCGTACCGCTTGCCGTGCTTGACAGGGTAACCGTCGGCGGTGTGTTATCGAGAACAAAAGCATTCGAGACCACTTCGGCAACGTTTCCTAGCCGATCTGCCGCATGAATGTGTAAATACCAATTGTCGTCACCGCTTGTTTGCTCCAGCGTATCCCCACTCACGAAATTCTTCCAGCCTTCACTAGGAACCGCACTGCTTTGTGTCCAGGCATATTGCAGCGAAGTATCATCGACATTGCTCACCGTGTCTGTCACGGTTACTTTACTTTCCGCTGTTAAAGTAGGTAACGTATTGCCGTTGGGTTCGAATTGAATGTCGGGAGGTGTGGAATCCTTCAAGACGGTAATTGTGTAAGTTTTGCCGGGTTTCAAGTAGGGCTCAACCCGAATCGGGATGACTGTTGAATCTCCCGAGATATCAACCGTCGCTGTGCTTCCGCTTGGTACCAGCTGATTGTTGACATATAACGCTCCATTAGCAACGTCTTCTAATGTCGCCGTTACATGAATGCTTGATAGCTCTGGGTCAATATAGGACGTATAAGATAGAGTGGATGGTGAGAACGGAGTGTCGAATGAACCTTCCTGCAGAGATAGCCCCTTCAGGTTGTCATTACCGGGCACATTCGATTGTCCATAATAATTATAGCCCCACGCGACGACCGTGCCATCTGACTTCAGCGCCAACGAATGATCGATTCCTGCTGTGATGGCCACGACATCGCTCAAATCCTTTGGCACATTCCTTTGTCCATCATTATTAGAGCCCCACGCGACGACCGTGCCATCTGATTTCAGCGCGAGCGAATGCCTGTATCCTGCTGCGATGGCCACGACATCACTCAACCCGTTTGGTACAATCGTTTGCCCACCATTATCTGTGCCCCACGCGACGACCGTACCATCTGACTTCAGCGCCAACGAATGATCGATTCCTGCGGCGATTGCCTTGATATCAGTCAATTCCCTGGTACATTCGATTGTCCATAATAATCCCAGCCCCATCCGACGACCGTACCATCTGATTTTAGCGCCAGCGAATGGTGGTATCCTGCTGCGATGGCTTTGACACCCCACTCAATTTTTCGATTGGCACATCCACTTGTCCATAACCATTATAGCCCCATCCGACGACTGTACCATCCGATTTCAGTCCCAATGAATGGCCCCATCCTGCTGCGATGGCCTCTAAACCACTCAATCCCGTTGGCACATTCGTTTGTCCAAAATAATTATAGCCCCATCCGACGACCGTTCCATCTGATTTCACCGCCAGTGAATGGTCGTCTCCTCCTGCGATCTGAGTTGCTTTGATTGGTGAGGCAGGATCTGATGGCATAGACGATTGACCATTGTTCCCCATTTCTACCGCTGCCGACGGATTCCCATATGGAACGCTGAACATCATGATGGAAAAGACCAAGATCAGAACCATAACTTTATTTCCTGATTTACGCATTCTTCTTTCTCCTTTCAATTGCTGAACATAAAGCACGGCATGACAAATAAAAGCAACGTGTCATTATGATTCTAATGGACCTTTCTGGTGAATGCCGTCTCACTTTCATCGCAATTTTGTCTCATGAAACCCACTAACTTGGCACAAAAGAAGTTGATTTTTACACGAGCCTGTTGAAAAAGTAGAAATGGAAGAATGATCGAATATCAGCAGATTTGCAACGTGGATTTTTGAACACATTAAGTAGCTTAAAGATCTCGACTCCAAAATCCTGTCCGCTTATCGCGGACAGGATTTTATTTACTGCTAGCTTTGAAACTTTACATTCTATTTTTCTCTTTGCCCGGCATACTCTCTGTTCGTCGCTTCAAGCATTGCTTCCCAATTCGCATAATCCGTCTCTCTATCGATATACCGATCGAAAAGTGATTGCAACCGCATTTGGACTCTCATGAGAGAGGCCAAATGCGGTTAGCAGACGGAATGTTATAAGATTTGACTGTAAACACAGGGAGGTAGCAGGACTGCGCCTCCTTTTTGCGTTTAATAGTTTCGATTGCAAGATATACTATGTTAAGACGGATGAAATAGTTGATTTTGTTAAGTGTCTAATCTTACTTTTAACGTTAAGGGAGCGCTGATTTATTAGAAACATTGCAGAATCTCTATCATAATCCTAATCCTCCCTCTTCAGCAACACAACGCACTCCACATGGCTTGTCTGCGGGAACATATCAATAAGCTGCACCCATTCGAGCTCATAACCGCCGTCCAGAAGGACCTTGCAATCTTTCGCCAAGGTTGAAGGGTTGCAGGATACATACACAAACCGCTTCGGCTTGGTTCGAAGCACTGTCTCCAGGAAACGCGAGTCCAGACCGGTACGCGGCGGGTCGGCTATAATAACGTCCGGCTTCATGCCTTCCTTGACCCAGCGGGGCAGCAGCTCCTCGGCCTGACCGACGTGGAAGCTGGCGTTAGCCCGTCCGTTTCGCTGCGCATTCGCCTTGGCATCCTCCACCGCTTCGGGGATCGTCTCGATCCCGCGTACTTCCTTGGCATAGGTCGCCAGCCAGAGCCCGATCGTGCCGGTTCCGCAGTATGCGTCAATAACGGTCTCTTTCCCCGTCAGTCCCGCTGCCGCCCGGACCGACTCGTACAGCTTGACCGTCTGCTGCGGATTCAGCTGGAAGAACGCTCTCGGCGATAGCGAGAATTGCAGATCGCTCAGCGATTCCTGCATGCTCTCTGCGCCCCATAGCGAAATCGTCCGGTCACCGAAGATAAGCGAGGTTTTCTTCGGATTGATGTTGAGTGAAATTCCGCTAACCTCCGGAATGGATAGGCGCAGCATGCGGACAAAATCATCCTGCCTTGGCAGCTTGCCGCCTACCGTGACCAGTGTCACCTGCAATTCCCCGGACTGGAATCCATGACGAACCACGATGGTCCGTACGCCGTCCTTGTTTCCATTCTCCTTGTGAAGCGGAATCCGCAATTCTTCCAGTACGGATTTAACCTTCTCCACCGCTTCGTTTACCTTCGGATGCTGAATCGGGCAGCCGCTAATGTCCACAATCGTATGGCTGTCCGCTTCATAGAGTCCCGCGATCACCTCATGGCCTTTCCGTTTCAGCTGCAGCTGCGCTTTATTCCGGTAATCCCATGGGTGCTCCATGCCGAGAATCGGCTTAAACTTAACAGCCTCCCGTCCCGCATACCGGCTGAACGCCTCGCGCACGATATCCGTCTTGGCCTGCAGTTGGCCCTCATAGGAGATATGCTGAATCTGGCATCCGCCGCAGATGCCGAATACCGGGCAGGGAGGTTCGATCCGGAAACGCGAACGCTTCTCCACTTCCACCAGCTGGGCCTTGATAAATTTAGGCTGTACCTCTTTCACCTCGGCTTTGACCACTTCGTTAGTGATCGCGCCGTCGATAAACACCGCCTTGCGGCGGTAATAACCGACACCTTCGCCGTTAATCCCAAGCCGCTTGATGGTAACAACAATGACATCGCCAGCCTGCAGCTCATCCGCGTGCTCCCGCCCGGCTGAAGGCCGCGGTCCCCGGACCTCTTGCTTATATTTATGAGAGGGTTTCGCCTTCGAATACGATGACTGATCCCGATTCTTCCCATGTCCCTGCTTAAAAGCTTGGCCCCAGCTTGATTCGCTGCAGCCCTCTCACCCGGCTTCTTCCCGTATGCTGTTGATTTATGGTTGTTTTGGGTTCCTTGTCCGGAACGTTTCTGCTCACTCATGCCTTGATTTCTCCATCCTTAATGGTATCGTGTCCAATATACCATGCCGAACCTGTGAATGCTAACAAGCAATCATCCATATTCCCGGATTACAGCTGTGCTCTTCGTCATTGGCGGGGTCACCTCGCCCCTCGGTGTAGCGCAAAAATATTTTTTCCAATTTGGAAACCATGAGCGAAACTTCAACGTATAATCCCATTATCATACATTCTATTATGGGGGTATCTTTTATGTCGTTTTTAACAAAATGCTAGCCAGTGTAGGTATTGGAGCAGCCCAGATCGATACGCACCTTGAGAAATCCTCCTATTATCCTGGTGAGGAAGTACGCGGGGTCATTCACATTAAGGGAGGCAGTGTCGAGCAGACGGTGGACCGCATTTACTTGAAACTGATGACGGAATATACCAAGGAAAGCGACGACAAGAAATACATAGAGTCCTATACCATTGCAAAAGTTAACGTCTCAAGCCGTATCACATTGAAGCCCGGAGATCATCAGGAAATCCCGTTCTCCTTCCCTCTCCCGCCGGAAACGCCGCTCACCATCTCCAGACAGGGTATGGATCCATACCGGACTCGATATCGATAATGCCATCGATCCCAAGGACCGTGATTTTATCGAGGTTGAACCGAACCCGGCTGCTTCTATCGTGTTTGATGCCGTAGAGGATCTTGGCTTCAGCTTCAAAATGGCGACATGCGAATATCACCCTCGCCTTGGCCGGGGCGTGCCTTTCGTGCAAGAAATTGAATTTTATCCAGGCTCCCGGTATGCGGTCATATCAAAGAGCTTGAATTGATCCTGTACCCGGAGCAGGACGGCATCTCGGTCCTGGTCGAGGTTGACCGCAGAGGCCGAGGGGTATCCGGCTGGCTCCAGCGCTCTCTTGATATGGATGAGCAGCATTCCTGGCTGACGCTGGATGAGCAGGAGCTTGAGCAAGGTCCTTCCCATGTAGCAGAGCTTATCGACCGGATCATTCGCCGATCGATTTAATTAGAAATGACCCGCAAGCTGGATCACTTCAAGCCAAGTGTCCATCCTGCGGGTCAATTTTTTCATTGTACTCGCTTCATATTAATAAATCATCCGTTTCAGCTCATCGCCAATGCCGGATTTCCGGTAAAAATACGTATTGATGATATCCCGCCACTCTTTCGAATGTTCCGCCTGATGGCGAAGCCGCCCCATCACAGCCTCTTGACGCTTCGGATCAACAAGCCCTTCCAGCAGACGCCAACGCTCTATCAGTGCCTCCACCCCATCCGCTCCTTCAAAATGCGAATCATAGATGTGCTGTATCACGGTTTTGCCGGAATGAAGTAGGTGCGTGTAAGGAACATGGTGGAAAAAGAGCAGCAGCTCATCCGGGCACGAATCAAGTGATTCGTAGCGCTCGGCATTTTCCGCGAAATATTGCCCCGTGTAGCCTGTTCCGTCCTTCACCGTCCGGTTTACTCCCATGCCATGACAATCGGCAAAATGGTACGTACCCCACACCGAATACTCATAACCGTCCACGTTCGGCCCATAATGATGCCCCGGATTGACCATCCAGCCTACACCCAGCGGAGATGTATAATTCTCATAAATGCGCCAGGACTCCGCAAGCATGGTTGTCAGTTGTTCCACTACGGCAGCATGGGTGCCGAAGGTCTGCTTGATCCATTCCTCCGTAATCTCGGCCTCGGACAAATCCGGATTCCAGGCCAGCCGCCCGTAACCATACAGATTGGCCTGTGCAAGTGTATGTCCAGTCCAGTTCTCATCATCGCCTACATTGATGACTGCGGTGATTCCGCAGTGCTTGTAATCATACAGCTCACCCGATGCCACCCTCTGGATCGTGGAGCCTTCTCCCCGGGCATACGTGTCGAAATCCAGCGCGTCCTTCCACTGGGGAACGAGGTAGCACAGATGTTTTTGCTGTCCCGTATATTCTTGCGTGATCTGGAATTCCAGCATCTGATTGGTTTGCGGCATGGCGCCCAGCAGAGGAGATACCGCTTCTCTCACCTGAAAATCCATCGGGCCGTTCTTGATCTGCAAAATGACGTTGTCCCTGAATTGTCCATCCAGCGGCTTAAAATGATCGTACGCTGCGCGTGCCCGGTCCGTCGTCCGGTCCCTCCAGTCCTGCATGCAGTTATATACGAAACATCGCCAGATGACAACGCCCCCGTATGGAGCCAATGCCTCTGCCAGCATGTTCGAACCATCCGCATGCGTCCGGTTATATGTAAACGGACCGGGACGGTGCTCGGAATCAGCTTTAACAACAAAGCCGCCGAAATCCGGGATATAGCGATAGATTTCCACCGCTTTTTCCTTCCACCATTGACGGACGCCAGAGTCCAGCGGATCGGCCGTCGCAAGTCCTCCGAGCTGCATCGGGCTTGCATAATTGATACTCAGGAACAACCGTATTCCATACGCGCTGAAGATCCCGGCGACTCTGGCGACTTGAGGCAAATACTCGGCAGTAATCAGCCGTGCCTCCGCTTCATGTACGTTGACGTTATTGATGGAAATGCCATTGATTCCGATAGAAGCCATAAGCCGGGCATAATCCCGAATTCGCCCATCATCCTCTATCAAGCGCTGATCCTTGAAGAAGATCGACCTGCCTGCATATCCCCGTTCAATCGAGCCATCCATGTTGTCCCAATGGTTCATCATCCGAAGCGGATTCCGTGGATTCTCCACGAGATCGATCCGCTCCGCAGGCACCTCCATTTGCAGCAGTCTTAACAGATGGAAAGCCCCGTACAGGATCCCCTTGTCCGTCCTGCCGACAATGTAAAGGCAGCCACCGTTCTCCTTATCAGCGACATGCTTGAGAAGATAGCCCTCCTCGTTCAAATCCTGTAGAGGCAAGTCCGAATGAAGTTCATTCGGCAAAGATCCCTAACCGTAGCGCATCTGATAAATGCGCCTTGAGCCAAGCTTTCTCCTCCAATAACGATCTCAGGTAATTGTCCGCTCATCTCGCGAATGCCGTATCGCAATTCGCGAACCGCGGCTTCTACCGTATCCGACCATTCAGAGACGAAAATTCTGGACCATACAGGCAGTCCCTGTTGAGAATCCCTTTGCTCGTATCGCAGCCAGCCGCGGTCAGCAGCCGAATATGGAAGCTGTAACTCCGTGATCTCCATGACTTAAGCCATCTCCTCCATATGTAAGCAGCAGGTGGACACGGTCATCATGCTCTTTTAGAGCAACCCGTCGTTTACGTTCGGATCGGATATCATATAAAATAATGCGGATATTTCTCGCGCAAGATATCCTGCTCCACAACGACAAGGCGCAGATGACTCTCCATCACTTTCATGGCCTGCTCCGCTTTTTTATTGACAATCAACTGATACATTTCTTTATGCTGGGAGATGATATTCTCCCAGTTGGAATCCTTGGACAGCCGAAGGAGTCGCAGACGGTTGAAATGAATGTTCAGCTGCTGCAGCATCTTCCAGGTCCGTTCTTTTTGCACACCCTCAAACAGAATTTGGTGGAACTCTTCGTCCAGCTCAAACAGCTTATAGAAATTATGGTTGCCCGCGCATACATCCTGGAGCGCAATATTTGTCTCCAGCCGGAAACGGAACTGTTCGGGAAAAAATCGCAGGCAAGCGCCACGATCTCCTTCTCGATCTTCTCCCTGATGAATCGGCCTTCCTCAACATGCCTGAGATTAATACGGGATACGATCGTCCCGCTTTGCGGAATGATGTCCAGCAGTTCCTCTTCAGCAAGCTTCATAAACGCTTCCCGGACCGGCGTTCTGCTGACATTCAATTCGTCCGCAATTTCTTTTTCCGAGATTTTCGTACCCGGCTCCAGCTCCAGATGCAGTATCCGATCCTTCAATAGATGATAAGAATACTCACGGGTAGAGCCTTTAATCTTTTGCTCTGTTGACATATATCGTTACCTCTTTCTCCTATGCTCTATGTTCTCTATACTTCGTTATTATCATCGGCAGTTAGCAACGCAACTCATGCGGATTATTTCTTCCGATCACTGTTGCTGTTAGGATATTCCTCCTCTATATTACCTGAATTAACGGCTCGGACGGTATAAAATGTATGGGAATATCCGGAAAAAGGTCGCGCAGCAGTCCTGCCACGCATTCCATGCCCGGCTCCTCGCTGGCAGCATGGCCCAGCAGAAGCAAGGACAGAGACCTGCCCTGGGCCGCTGCATCGCCGATGTATTCAGGTGTTTCCCATTCCGGCCCTTCACCCGTGATGAGCAGATCCAGCTGCTCATTCAGGCAGAGCGGGATCGCATGCGATCCGCCTCCCTATAACCCACGGCTATGCCGATTCTGCTGCATACACTGCTCTCATTTCCGGTATATCGCAGGTAAGGAATGCCCAGCTTTTTTCACGTTCTCCGCTATATCCTGGACAATCATCGCCTTCGGCAAAGTGACGATGGCAGCCGTCGGAAGAAACTTGATGACATCGTCTTCATAGCCCAGCGCTCTGACAAGCCCTTGCGTAATCATATCAGGAACGTACCGGTGAGGCGCATCGTGAAAACGATAGATCGTCAGCTTCCCAGATTGGATCAAGCGGAGTTTATCCTGATAAACGGGGCTTTCCGTCATTCCTTCATACTCGGCCTCATGATGGCTGTAGAACACCCCTCATGCGAAATCAGCAGATTCGCTCCCGCCTGAAGCGTTCTCTGGATAACTGAATGCGATGCGGCAAAGGTAACGGCAATTCCGTGGACAACGGCGGCCTCGCTTCCTGCAACGACCCTGTCCACCGTGGATGCATGGGGTTCCGTCGAACCAGTTAACCGATTGATAACATCCTGAACGGTAATGCTCAATCTACAACAACCTCCTTGGATCATCGCAGCCACCGAATGAAAACAGGCCGCCCTTTCCATGACGAAACGGCAGCCTGTGATCCGTTGGTTATTTCTGCTCTTTATAGGTTTTATACGTTTTATTCGCAATTTCCAGGTATTGACCCAAACCCTGGCTATCCAGCTCTGCCACGAACTTGTCGTAATCCGCGAGATCACGGTCGCCCAGAATGAACTTCAGCGTGTTTTGATCCGTGTAATCCTTGAGCGGCGTGCTGAGCAGCGTCACTCGCTCGCGTTCTTCAACCGAGTAAGGGATTGGCGGCTCCGGCTTCACCACGGTTTTGGTCTCGCTCATGCTCTTCTGGAATTGCTGCTCTTCCTCGCTGAGCATGGATTGCAGCAGCTCGGTTGTACCGCCATAAGCGAACACCCCTCCGGAGAATCCGTTCTCAATCCGCAGATCCTTTGTGCCTTTCGGATTCAGTCCGTTGTAGTTAATGTCGTCCATCAGCTTGCGAACGCCGCCTTCTTTGGTATACGTTACGCCTTCAACGCCCCACTTCGCGAATTCCTGTCCTTGGTCGCTGTAATAGAGCCAATCGATAAACTGCAGGATCGCTTTAAAATGCTCGCTCTCTTTCACTTTGGAAGAGATCATGACCCCGTTCTCAAGACGGCTGCCGGACATCAGCTGGCCTGCGGGACCGCCGGGAACTGTGATTTTGCTAATCGCATACTTGCCTTCACCCAGCGTTTTGTCCATGTCGTTACGGTGCTGAACGACGGTCTGGGAATTGCCGTTAATGATGAAGGACTTGCCGGAGACAAATTTCTGCACGGCCTGATCGTCATCCTGGGTAAAACTCTCTTTGTCCAGCAAGCCTTCAGCCACCAGCTTATGGAAGTAGGTCAGCATTTCCTTATACTCTTCCGTGGCTGCCGTATAAACAAACTCATCCTTGTCTTCCAGATAAGTCAGTCCGCTGCCGAAGCCCCATCCGGCTTTCGTGCCAAAGCCTGTTGCCGCGATGTTCAGCGTGCTGTTGAATTTAAAGCGGTCGGAGAACGGCGTTACATCCGGATATTCCTGCTTGAGCTGTTTCATGGCCGTATACAGCTCATCCCAGGTCGTCGGGATGGCAATGCCATGCTTCTCGAAAATATCCTTGCGCACAATCAGCGTATAGTCCGGCCATACCGCTTCATGCAGGCCCGGAAGCACATAATATTTTTTGTCCTCTGACGGAGTCCCTCCAGTTCGCTATCCATATCCCATTTCTCGACCTTGTCCTTGAAGTTCGGCATCAGGTCAATATAGTCACTGATCGGAAGAATCGCCCCGGAAGCCACAAACGCCGATTCTTCCCCGGGTAAGTCTTCGGAATGACCAGCGGCGCGTCGCCGGAGCTGATCAACAGACTGCGCTTCTGGCTGTAATCGCTCATTGGCACAATGGTTGGCTTCAGCGTCACGTTTGTCATTTCTTTTAGTTTAGCAAAAGCATCCAGTCCTGCTTGTACGGGTAGGCAGGCTGATCGCTGTAGAGGATCGACAGGTCAAACGGCTCCGTTGCCTTGAATGCATCGCCTACCGCATAGGTTTCCATGGCGCCCTTATCCTGTACTTCGGCCTCTTTGCCGCCAGTTTTGTCATTACATGCAGCCAATACCACAACGATCAGCGATAACAGGAACGCTTTGCCCCAAAACGAACGAGGATTCTTTTTCATCTTTCCATTCCCCTAAGGTATCCATAATGGCCGTTCAGATGTCCTATTGCTTAACAGATCCCAGCATGATGCGGTTACAAAATAACGCTGCACAAACGGGTAAATCGTCAAGATCGGCAGGATGGTCAGCACCATGGTCACCGACTTGATGTTAGCGGATATCTGCGTCAGGTTATCGGCAGAGGTAGCACCAGCTGAAGTGACACCCGTTGCACCTAAGCAATCATGTTGCGTAAATAAATCGTGACCGGGAAGAGCTCCTTCTGATCCAGATACAGAAAGGCTGGAAACCAGGAGTTCCAGTGCCCGACTGCATAGAAGAGCACCATCGTAGCGATAACCGCTTTACTTAAAGGCAGCACAATTCGGAACAGCATGCCATACGTATTCAGGCCGTCAATGGCCGCGGCTTCCTCCAGCTCTTCCGGCATATTTTCAAAAACGATTTCATAATGAGCATGTTGTAGATGCTGATGGCTCCCGGAATCACAATCGCCCAGATGGAGTTGCCGAACCCGAGGCTGTTGATGAGCACATAGTTCGGGATCAGGCCTCCGTTGAAGAACATCGTGAACACCGCAAACATCGTCAGAAACTTGCGGCCCAGCAGTCTTTTCTTCGATAAGGCGTAAGCAAAGATTGTGGTCAGGAACATGGATATCGCGGTACCTACCACACTGTACACAACGGTGTTTTTGTAATTCGTCCAGAACATGGCGTCTTTAGTTACGGTTTTATAGGTATCGATATTGAAGCCCCTGGGAATCAGGTTGACCTTCCCGGAGTTGATGTACGACTCGCTGCTGAAGGACTGAGCGACCACGTTCAGGAAGGGATACAGCGTGATAAAGACGATGAATAGCAGAATGATGGCATTGCACACTTTGAACACCTTATAGGATCTTGACTCCTTCATGTATGCTCCCTCCTTACCATAAGCTTCGATCCGTGAGTCTTCGAGAGATCGCATTCACAGAGAATACGAGTATCAGCCCGATCACGGATTCGAACAGCCCGATCGCCGTGGCGTAACTGAAGTTGCTCGATACGAGACCGACCCGGTACAGATAAGTCGAGATCACGTCAGCCGTCTCATAGATGACCGGATTGTACAGCAGCAATATTTTCTCAAAACCTACTGCCAGGAATGCCCCCATATTGAGGATCAGCAGCGTAACAATCGTTGGCAGAATGCCTGGAATCGTGACAAACATCGTTTGCTTCCAGCGGTTGGCGCCGTCGATTCTCGCCGCTTCGTACAGGGATTCATCAATCGTTGTTAATGCCGCCAGGTACAGAATCGCGCCCCAGCCCATGCCCTGCCAAATTTCCGAAGAGATATAGATCGTTCGGAACCACTCGGCCCGCTGCATGAAATTGATTCTGTCTCCATTGAAGAATTCCACCAGAGAGTTAATGGAGCCATTGACTGAGGTCAATTGCAGGATCATTCCGGCAACGATGACGATGGACAGGAAATGCGGAAGATAAGATGCCGTCTGGACAAACTTCTTGAACCGCTTGCTCTTTACCTCATTCAGCAGCAGCGCAAAGATAATCGGAACGGGAAACGTAAAGAGCAGAGACAATGCACCAAGCAGCAAGGTGTTTGTGAACACATTCCAGAACGCGGGATCATGGATGAACATTTTGAAATAATGCAGTCCTACCCATTTCTCTCCATAAATGTTGCCTCCAGGCATAAATCGTCGGAAGGCGATTATGTTGCCGATCATCGGCCCGTATTTGAAAATGAGCAGGTATACAATCGGCAGAACCAACAGGGAGTACAGCTGCCAATCCTTTCGGATCAGCGCCGCGAGGATCTTAAGCTTGGGTTTCTTGGCCGCTTTCACGGCTGGCAAGGGATGATTTGCGACTTTTGGCTCCATTGACGTCATTCACTCCAATCCGTAAGGCCTTTCCTTATGCTTGTTCAATCCGAACAAGACCATCATTCTTCATCCATTTCAATGCAACAGCAAAATAAGTAATCGCTTTCAAAACTGTCGTTATCATCGTTCAACTTCGGCAAGCCTGGGTATGATCCACCCGGTGCATTGTATCCCCCTTTTTATATTAAGCGCTTACATTGTTGATTTAAAAATAGACTCCAATTCATGGATGTCCTTCCGGAAAAGAAAACCAGCCTGTTCTTCCTCCTATGTAGAGAGTCAATGATTGTATACTAGTATAACTAGTATGGTAGTTGGTTTCATTGTAATGGACGTTTTCTACAATTTCAATACCTTTTTTTATCATTTATAAATTTCCGATTCTAAACCTCAAAAAAACCGTGAGCAGATTCAGGATACGGCCTGTTGCGTCACGGTTTATCGGATTTCATTCCTACCGAGGTATTCATCATGTTTAAAGGGCAGAAGTTCTCGCTTCTGCCCCTTGAGGTTTCCCTGCCACCATTTGATTTACTTCAGCTCCGTCACATTGCCGTCAATGCTGATGCTTTTAATATCCAGATCCCCCAGAAAAACGAGGTTATTCTTGCTGTCCAGATTATACAGCCACTGAAACCCGCTCTCTGTAGTACTTGTGGAACTAGCATGAAGTCTTGTTACGGAGCCGTCCACGGCAGTCACCTTAACCTCCGGCGTATATTCCGGTAGTTTATCCAGCTTACCATCCGTACGCTTGCCTTCAATGGCCACACCGATGGAAGAAACATGAATTGTGCTGAGAGACAGTGCCTCCTCACCTTCATGGATCGCCTGATTCAGATTCAACTCTCTTTCCTTGCTTAAGCAGAAATAGTAAATTGAACATCCCATGGCCCATCAACAGCTTGAGTAGCGTCCGCGGCCGTGATTCGATCAGCTGTGATCCGTGCCTTTAACCCTTCGAGGTCATTCATCGCATCCATCTCAAATACGCCGACCAGCTTTTTGTTATCGTCCACAAGCTGCTGTGCCACCATATAACTCACATCATGTTCCGCTTTCAGTTCAAGTCCGGGTATCGATGCACCCACGGGGAATGGCTTACCATCCTCCTTCGTGAAGCTGACTACCAAATAACCGCTGTTGCCGACATAAACGCCTTCTTCAACAATCATGCTTACCCCCGACACGGTATCCTTCCCTTGTATAGGTGATCGTTCATCTTCCACAATGGACGCGGATGGACCGAAGAACTGCTTCAAGCTATCCATGTATTGGCTCGCAAAAGCGGTCGTGCTAAGTATCATGATCATCGCGGCAGCGATAACGATACTGGCTTTATATTTTTCACTTTCCTGTTTTTCAACACTATCGTTTCCTCCTCTTGAATATGGTTCATCGCTCGGTTCTTGATCCGTTCCATACTGATCTGCTCCGTCAACTCGCGTTCCTCATCCTCCGTAAGGAGGAGATTATCCAGATTCTGATTGTCGATATTGGCCATAATATCTACAATTCGCCGCTTCACTTGCATCCATCCCCTTTCGTTATCGATTTGAAGCTTCACTTCTATAGACACCATCCTTCATAGAAATCCTACGGATTCTCGGTTTCATAATGAATGCGCAGTTTGTCCCTTGCCCGGCGAATCCGCGCGGTGACGGCTTTCTCCTGCATATTCAGCCTGCTTGCAATGTCGCGGATTTTCTCCAAATAGAAATACCTGCGGATGAATATTTCGCGATCAGGTTCGCCCATCCCCTGCACCATGCCGCTTATCGTTTCTTTCTCCTGCCGCAGAATAGCCAATGCCTCGGCAGAGGGACATGAAACTGCATCATCTTCCAATTCAGATTCAATGATACGCTGTCTTTTTCGCAATGCATTCAGGGTATGATTACGTGCGGCTATGGCCAGATAAGGCCTGAGACTATCCCCGCGCAGAATGATTCTGGGCCCGTCTGTCCACAGCCTGATGAGCACATCACCTACTATTTCCTCCACATCGTAGGAATTAAACCGCCCACCTGCCACCTTAGCGACCACCGCGGCTATGTAGCGTGAATAGCGCTCAACCAAAGTTTCAAAACATTGCAGATCTTTCCTTGCAAGCCCATCCAGCAATGTCCGATCCTCCATGGATCCTCCCCTTAATCATCTCTTTTGGTGAACCCAGCCCCATAGATCAGGTGCTACTATATAAGACACCTATAATTCTAAAACCCTACACACCTTTCGAAAAAATGATCCTTTCACAGGACGACCAACCCAATGGAATAACTTTGTCACGACAAAAAAGCCGATCCATTTCGGATCAGCTTTTCTGCAAGCACATATGAAATTACTCCATTACTGTAATGAAGGAGAAGCCTCGGATTGTTGTCTCGATATAATAAACAGCACGATCCAGATCAACAGGAAGCCCAGGAGCTGCGGACCTGTTACAACCTGCTGGAATACGATCCAGTTGATGAGCACGCCTACCATAGGGAAACTCAATTCAGCGAGTGTCGCTACAGAGGCTTTGGTCGTGGTCAGCCCTTTATAATACACAAGCAAGCTCAGAAGACCTGGCAGCAGTGCCTGACCGATAAGATTCAAGGATATCAGGGCAAAGTCGCCTGTACCCCATGCTTAAGATATTCCATGCAGCGCCCTCGCTCCACGTAATGACGGTCAGAAGGGGCAGTGCCAGCACAAAGCGCAGCGAGGTTACCGTCTCGTACTTCAGCTTGCCTACCATCAGGCGTCCCATCACCGTTGAACCGCCCCACAAGGCTGCTGCGCCTAATGACAAGAGGCTGCCTACCTGAATAAATTCATTCCAATGTCCAATGGGCAGGGTTAAACCGAAGGTCAGCAAATACGTACCTGCCAGAGCAATCACGAGTAAAATCCCGAAATGACGGGGAGCTTCTCCTTAAGCAGCAAGCTGGCCAGTATAATGGCAAATAGCGGCTGCAGCTTCTGAAGAAGCAGGACGGCATTCAGATTGCCGCTCGACAGTCCCATCGTAAACAAGACGGTAGCCAATGCCGAGCCGCCCCAAGAGATGAACAGCAGTGCACCAACATGATTCCATCCAAGCCCCTTTAACTCCATGCGGTTCTTCCATAATACAGGAATAGCTATCAACGAAATAATGACGTGTTCAAGCAACACAATCTGAGCAGAAGTCAGATTCTTCAGCAGAATGACCCGGAATAAAGGATCAACGCCCCACAGGGCGGCTCCCAAAACGACGAGCCAAAACCCTCCCTTAAAACGTCGGCTTGCCTGTGTGTCGGAATCGTAGGGTTTAACCTCGACTCCGGTATTAACATTACTCATCTTGCCCTCTCCTGTCTTGAATACGGAGGTCTTGCTAGCAGAAAGCCCCCGTAGACGACATGTGTCGACATATACGGAGGCTGATCAAACAAGCCTACTGTGAAACGGATGTATTCCTATCCCGTTCCACAGCAAACTCATCTTTGATCTTCTCCCATCCGGACTTTACCGTCGGCCTTGGATTTGCACCAAGTCAGTCGCTGCATTCATATTAATACCAGAACGTAGCGAGTCGCGGGCTGAGGTTCGTTCACGTTAAGGAACGAACCATCACCGCTTGTTAGGAATTTCACCTTACCCCGAAGATCCATATTCATGTTTTATTTGGTAACGCATTAATTAACCAATAATTCCTATGAGCTTAGTCGATATATTGAAATTATAACATGAATGGTTTCATGTAAATACACCTATTTTCAAAATAAATGATTTTCGCTCCGGATTCAATGAGAAATCTCACATTCAACTAATCTTACTGAGAATTATACAGCAAGTATCAATTAGTTACCACTATGATTTTTTGCCATTTTCCCGTGATGTCTCGAATACGGCTCCAGCTATAATCCCTGCAGCACCCGCCTGAAGGTTCAACAGATGGAGTGCCTCCTTCGTATTCAGACTCATTCCGCCCGTTTGAGGCAAAGGCGCCAAGAGATGAGATGAATCGGCGGCAGCCTCATCCTTGTACTGCTTCGTTTCGCTTAACAATATCTTGCTCCCATTCGATTGAACGATGTATTGGCGCAAATAGCCGCCTTCCCTTACCGTCACAAGCCTGCCTTTGTTCTCTTCTTCTTTCTTGTTCTTCTGAAAGATCTCTTCAAACCCTTCCTGCCCCGGCTTTGCGATCTTCAGCCGGGCAGAATTCCAGCTCGAATAGTCGGATTCGATACGCATATGGCCACATCCTTATCAGCTTATTCATTCACTGATATTATCGGTGACTTGGCGCTTCTGTTTAATTCATGGCAGCGCTGACCTTCACCGCAGGACAAGATCGCGCTTCAATACACGGACAACGTCAATAATTTCACAGCAGTAATAGACTGCTCCTGTGTTTGATGCTGTACGAAAGACCGTCCTTAAGGCTCATAGAGAGCCTTAAGGACGGTCTTGTGGTTGCATGACTTCAGTTTGATTCTAGTCCATCCATTGGAGCTGGACCAGAGCACGGTTCAAAACCAGCGCCGCTTGAGCGCGGGTAACCGAGTCGAGGGCCCCATAGTTGCCACGGTGGTCACCCTGCACAATGCCTTGATCTGCCAAGCGACCGATATTTGCCGCCGCCCAGGCTGGTATGGAAGCTTGATCCTTGAATCTGTTAACAGCGTCCGTACCCTTACCAGCTGGAGCAGATGGACTCACCGCCTCCATCGCACGGGTCAGCATCACGGCCATCTCGGCACGCGTCATGCTGGCGTTTGGCGAGAAGGCTCCTCCATTACCGCCTTCAATAATACCGTAGAGCGAGGCCGCACCAATCTCGCCAGCATAAGCGGCGTCATCACGGACATCCTTGAACTTCCCGCTCTCGATTACAGGACTGAGGCCCATGGCGCGTACCAGCATAGCTGTAAATTCGGCACGCGTGATCTCTCTGCCAGGCGCATATGCATTCGCATTCACTCCGTTCACGAGCAGTTTGGAGGCCATGGATTCAATCTGTTCCTTCGCCCAGTGACCATCAAGATCCGTAAACGTCTTCTTGAACTGCAGCAGCGTATAGATGCCGTTCCCGGCATGCTTCACTTCCATGGCAGGTTTACCGTTCCATGTGGTCTTTACAGCCGGAACAAATCGGAAGATCCCTGCTGCATCATCATAGATCACGGCTGTAACGGAATCTGAATTCGCTCCTGCCGGAAGCGGTAAAATCCGGCTGACCATCTTCTTCCCGAAATCTTTCACTTCTTGCTCTTGCCCCTGTGCTCCAACGGCAACACCGAACTTGACGGCTGTACCGTTCACCGGAGCTGCACCCATGGAAGCTGCCTTGCGTGACATATCGTTTGCCATCTCGGCGCCAATCGGACTCACAGATACTTTCACCTGAAGGCTGCTTGAACCCTGTGTCTGCTTCAATGCTCCATCCAGATTCAGCGCTGCCAGTGGAAGACGGTAAGCGCCAAGAGCGGTTTCCACAACCACGACTGCTTGCTCATTCTGTTCCACCGCTTGAATCAGCCATGCAGCAGTATGGCCGCTTCTGCAGCGCCGGTCAGGTCGGAAGCCCGAATCACAAGCTCCTGCTGACCACTGGCTGACAATCCGGCAACGGCTTTCTTCCAGGCTGCTTCATTAACGGTAATCTGAGCCATTGACCCACCGGAGACGTCGATCTTGAGATCATCGCCTGTCATCACGTTCGCTGCTGAATTGCCAGGTCGAAGGAGACGTTGGCCCGGTTGTTGGCGGTGTGACAGAACCGCCGCCTCCCGATCCGCCTGATCCTGTGCCAGGCTCTGGCGACGACCCGCCATCACCAGGGTTTGTTTCTTCTGCTCGATAATCCGTCCCTCTACCTTAGGCGATACGGTTCCGCCCAACTTCGTTACATACTCCATAAAAATTTCGTAATCCGGATAGCCCAGATCCTCGTTGTATTTCCCTTCGGCAATCGCGTCGGCAAAGGATTTGTATCCATCCCCGCCCTTGGCCACAAAGCTGTTCGTAGCCATGCGGTACGTCTCCGACAGTACCAGAGGTTTGTAACTTCCGTCCTTCATAATCTGAACATCAAACACTTTGTTTCCAGCCTATGCCGTTGAATCCCACTTGAATTTCATGCTTGCGATTTGCGGGAATTTACCCGGCAAATCCGTCAGCTTGGCACCGCTGATTCCATTCTCAAGTCCGTCCTTCAACTGCTGGCCTGTAACATCCAGTACAAACAGGGTATTTCCGAAAGGCATCACCGTACGCAGTTCGCCCATCGTGATTTCACCTTCGTCGATGGCGGCGCGGATACCACCACCGTTCATTAGAGCCACATCGGCATTTTTAAGCTCTTTGGCTTTTGCCAGCATGCCGTCAGCGATGAGATTGCCCAGATTTGTCTCCTTGGAACGGACATTCTCGCGATTCCCGTCAAGCACGACTGCTGCAATACCGACAACCTGCTTCATCAGCTCTTCCAATTCCGCTTTATAAGGATCCAGCATGTCCTTGGCCTGCGTATCTTCTGCTACCGTATTGTCAACAGGGATCAACTTGCCGCCAAGCTCGCCTTCCCCAACGAGGACAACGCCGTTGTTGTCAAATTGCAGATCTACCCGGCCCAAGAATTTGCCCCATTCATTGGCTTGCACGATAACCGTTGGTGTCTGGTGATCGTTGTCGATAACCACTTCCGGTGCATTCAGCGTTGTATGGGTATGACCGCCAACGATGAGGTCAATGCCTTCAACAGCCTTCGCAAGCTCCTGGTCCCTTGCGTAACCAAGGTGGGAAAGGGCGATGATTTTGTTAAGTCCATCCTTCTCCATAGCTTCCACCGTAGCCTGAGCGGAAGTCACCGCATCCTTGAATATAACGTCTTTACCCGGGCTGGAGGTTTCAGCCGTATCTTCGGTCGTTAATCCGAACACCCCTACCTCCTGACCGTCAACCAGCAGGGTCACATAAGGATACACCCCACTGTTGGCCGTCGTTTTCGGTTGCCGGGTGTCGATCAACGCCGGATTTTTAAGCAAGTTCGAAATGTTGATATCCCGGCTCAGGTCCACGTTAGCGCTAACCAGCGGGAATTGTGCCTTGCTCACGAAATCTGCAAGCGCCTGGGTCCCTTGGTCGAACTCATGGTTTCCGAACGTCATGGCATCATAGCCCATGTAGTTCATGAAGGCCAGATCGGCCAATCCGAACCATTTGGTGAAATACAGATCGCCCGAGAATACATCCCCTGCATCCAGCAGCAGGTTGTTTCCGCCCTCGCTGCGCACTTGCTCGACCAGCGTTGCCCGTCTGGCCACTTCACTCAGATGTGCATGGGTATCGTTAGTATGCATGACCGTCAGCTTCCATGGCTCGTCTACGGCCGAACCATCCGTAACCCGGACGGGTACTTCCGCTGCACCGTAACCGTCCTTGCTTAGGACGGTGATCACGGCTTCACCCACGGACAGTGGCGTTACCAGTCCGTTCTGATCCACGGTGGCTACCGCTTCATCGGTAGAGCTCCAGACGAGCTCTGTTGAACCGCCTTGAGTCGGTTCAACCGTCGCTTGCAGCTGCGCCTTGGCACCGCCTGCAGCCAGTGTCAGCGAAGACTTATCCAGCGAGATTCTACTAACTTTGAGCTCCAACAGAGCTACAGTTCCGCTAACCTCGTTGGCAACCAGCAGCAAGGGACGTCCTGTCGGACTGTCGAAAGCCGATATAAAGTCCAATCCCTCCGGACCGGAGTCCGAGGTAATGCCACTGTAAAATCGCGTGTGTTGATATAGTTCAGGAATGTCGGAGCCGACGGATCACTTACGTCATATGTCATAACTCCGCCAATACGCTCCAGTCCGACAAAGGCCAGTGTTTTCTGCCCTACCTTGCCCACCGTTACATATTCCGGCTCTGGTCCTTTCTTGGAGCTGCGGCTGTCCAGATCGATTTTGTCATTACTTGCATTAAAGTATGTCGGCAGACGCTCAGCCGTAATCTTCTCGAAATCGCTGCCGCTGTCGTAGACGGGGACATATGGTCTGCATTCCATATGGAGAATGAACGGGCACCATACATGTACAATCCGTCATTGCCCATATCGCTGGCAACCTCAACCTTATCGTAGGTACTCCCTTTGTCCGCCAGGAATTGGGCAGCCGCCGAGGATGGATTCAGGCCGGATTTCAACTTGCCAACGTCACTTTCATTGCTTCGATCGTCCCAGTATTGCGTCCCCTTCATTCGCAGACAGAATGTATTGCTGTCCGTTTACGCTGTAGGTCGCGATTCCGTCCGGCATATACATCCCGTAAAAGGGACGTTCTCAAACTTGATTTGGCTGTCCTTCAGGAGATCCAGCTCGTTCCCCGTTTGATTGAAATCCTTGTATCCCAGTCCCCGAACCGATGTAATCGACTTGGAGGCGATATCGACTACTGCCATCGCATTGTTCTCCTGCAAAGCGACATACGCAGTCTGCTCATCCTCGGACAAGGCAATGTATTCGGGCTCCAGATCGTGGATGGCAGACGTTTTCGGTCCGCTTGTTATAATCTTGCCATCCGTTTCTACGGCTCCGCGAATGTGGACATTGTCATCGATGATCGACGGATCATCAAATTTCAGTTGGCTCACTTCGCTTGATGTTGTATCGATGATCGTGATGCTGCCTTCCGGATCTGGAGCTGTCTCTGTGCGAGGCTCACCTTCATCCGCCGTCAGGATATGGCGGCCATCCGACGTGTATTTAACCATATCCGGTTGGATGCCCGTATCGTATGACGTGATCAGGCTGCCCTCATAATCGAGGACGAGAACCTTTCCAGGCTTGGTATGATCCAGCTCCTGGACAGCAACCACAACCTTCTTGGTCTTGTTATTGATGTCTACACTGGTCAGATCGCCGTACTGGAAGTTGCCCGTTTCCGCCAGGGCCTCTACGTTAATCTGTTTATCTTTGACAAGGCTGCCATCGGCATGAAGAGATACAATCTCCAAACTTGCTTACTGGGTAGAGCCGTTCACCAAATACAGCTTCCCATTGTCCTTGTTGTACTTCACAATCTCCGCGACACCGCCATCTTTGTTGGAGGTGCCTACAGCGTAATGTCCAATCATCTCGACAGCCAGCTTGTCTGCAATACTCCGAACGTTTACCGTATACTTGCAGCGTGACCTGCGACTGCGTCGTTGCTTACAGATGCGCTGTCTTGCGCTGTTACATCAATTGTATATTCGCCCTTTTGTCCAGTTGCAGGTGTTCCCGTAACGATCCCTGTGTCTGCTGCCATCGACAAACCTGCTTAAGCAAACCTGCCGCGGTGAAGGTATACGGTGCTTGTCCGCCATACACATCAACCGTAACCGTGTAAGGCTCCTCTTCATACGCATCCGGAAAAGCTGCAGTAGAAATGCCAAAATTGGCAGCCAGTGCAGTTCCACCCTGCGCTGCTTCCACGTTGACTGGCTGAGATGCTGCCTGATTGGTATCCGCCAGCACGGTTCCCGCCGAGAATAGAGAGGCCATCGTTATTTCTGCTGCCATCCATAGCGAGACGACTTTCATGACATTACGTTTCAAGTTCATTTCCCCTCTTCTTAGACCTTATTATATTTTCAAGTGTACGTCCGAAGTGTTAACTCTCCCTCAATATTAGTCGCGGATTATGTAAAATGGCGCCTGGACGACAAGAAAACCGCCAATCAAATGACGGCGGCTTCCTTCAAAGCAGCCATTAATTAAGCCAAGCTGCCAACGCCAATTACGGTAAACACGATTCTCACGCGGCTATCCCGCCCTCCTCCAGACCCCATGTATATGCCTCTTCATTCTGCTACTGTAATACAAATCATATCATCACATTTGGAATATATAACCAATTATTCGAAGGCAAAAACGCGATGCGAAAAACCTCTCCGCACCGCGTCTATGAATCTCTCTGCTTACTCTGCCTGGTAGCGGTCATACGCCGCCTGATACACTTCCATATAGCGGTCCAGCCCCATTTTGTTGAGTGTGTTCACATACTCTTCCCACTGGCTGAACGAGGCAGATCCGTTTACGAATTTGGCTTCCATCTCCGTTACGTAGTCCTGAATGTCCTTGCCGATCGAGGACATGACATCCGTCTCCTCGATCGTGAAATTGAAGTTGTACAGAATCTCCTTCACCGCATACGGCTTTGCTTTTTCCGCAGCGGCCATGGCGCTTGGCAGTGTCTCCGAGCCCTTGAACCAGCTCTCCTTAACCAGCCCAGGGTAGCTGCCGCCGAGCCAAGTGAAATACTTGGCAAGCGCCTGATCCTGCGTCAGCCCATTGGAATTCTCCGTAATCTCCTTCACGTATTCCAGTTGACCGTCTCCACTCTTCGTATAGGTCTCGCCTTCCTTGCCCATGAAATAGAACTGGGCTCCTTCATCCCCGTAGAAATAATCCATCCAGCGAATCGTCGCTTCCGGGTTCGGATTCTTATCCGTAATGGCAAATGCGCCCACATGCACCATCGGGACTTTTACGTGAGAGTAGAGCTGATCTCCGTGCGGTCCCTTCAGCGCTCCAAGCCCGATGTATTCCTTGCGTCCCATAACGGTCTCCGGGTTCGGCACGATGGTGGAACCGAGCAGTCCCTCCTGCCCCTTGGCATTCAGTGCGCCGCCTTCAATCGTGAAAATCTCTTTGTCGAGCAATCCTTCCATGTAGAGCTTATTCACAAACTCCAGCATCTCCTTGTATTCCGGCAGCGCTTTGGTAAAGCGAAGTTTGCCTGTGTCCGGGTCCACATCCACGAATTTATGGCCGAGCCCGCTCGTTCCAAGCCCCCATGAACCCTTCAGATGGTCAATGATTCCCGTAATGCCTGTTGAAGAGAACGGAATTTCGTCATGCAACCCGTTGCCGTTCAGATCCGTTTCTTTGACCGCCTTCAAATATGCATAGAACTCTTCCGTTGTCTGCGGCTCTTTCATGCCGAGCTGGTCCAACCACTCCTGATTTATCCACAGCGGAGTGCCGATCAGCATAGACAACAGGGCAGGATCATAGAAGGAAGGCAGGGAATAAATCTTGCCATCCGGCATCGTCAGTCCTTTGCGAATATCGGGATATTCTTCCATGAGTTTTTGAAGTTCGGCGCATACTTGTCGATCAGATCGTTCAGCGGTATGAATACCCCCTGCTCGCCATAACGCGTCAATTCCGCAGAGCCCACCCTGGCCGAGTAGAACACGTCCGGGTAATCCCCCGGCCAGAGCCAGGTTCCTCTTCTCGGTCAATGTCTCAAACGGAATGAGATTCCATGTCACATTCACGTTCGACATCTCCTGATAGGTTTTCCATACCAGCGTTTCCTCGAATTTGCTTCCGTTTGTCGGCGATTTACCCGTGAAAAAGGTCAGATTTAGAGGCTCGTTCACAATCGGCATTCCGGTCTCGTTGAGATTAGCCTGCGGCGTTTCTCCCTTATCCGCTGCGTCTTCCCCGCTCTTGCTCCCACAACCTACCAGCAGCCCGGCAGCCAGCACAGCTGCCAATGCAAGTGAAGTCCATCTTTTCATAACCATAAATTTCATATCCCCCTCATCAATTGTCCGTACTCAACCTTTAATCGCACCAATCATAACACCCTTCACAAAATACTTTTGCAGGAACGGGTACAGCAGCAGCATCGGCAGATTCGTAACAATGACCGCCGCATATTTGATCGCTTCCGCATCCATCAGGCTTCGCGCCAGCGAATCATCGCTGATATCAACCATCTCCTGCATCTGCCCCTGAACCAGAATCTCGCGCAGGAACAGCTGCAGCGGATAATTCGCCCGATCCGACAAATAGATCAGGGCGCTGAAATACGAATTCCAGTGGCCAACTGCATAGAATAGCACCATAACGGCCAGAATCGGGCCGGATAACGGGAGGACAATCCTCAGAAGCACTCGCATATTGGAAGCCCCGTCGATAAACGCCGCCTCCTGCATCTCCTTCGGAATCGAGCTTTGGAAGAAGGTTCGCATAATGATGATGTTCCACACCGATACCGCTGAAGGGATGATCATCGCCCAGATCGTATCCAGCATCCCAAGCTCCTTGACCAGCAAGTAATTCGGAATCATCCCCCGCTGAAGAACATCGTGAACACAATTATCGCCGTAAAAAGCCCGCGGCCGTTAAAATCAGCCCTCGAAAGGGGATAAGCTGCCGCAATCGTCATCATCACATTCAGCGCCGTTCCCGTCGCGGTATAGAGCAGCGTGTTCAGGAATCCTCGCATGAGCTCCGAGTTGGCAAACAACCGCTCGTAACCGACAAACGACAACTCCTTGGGCCATAGCCACACTTCTCCCCGCATCACCGTTTCCGGAGCACTGATGGAAGCAATGAGAACAAAAATAAAGGATACAGTACAAGGAGCGTAATAAAAGAGAGTATAATGTAAATACATATTCCGGCTATTCGTTCACTCCGGCTCTGCGGCATATGCCATCATTCCTCCTTACCATAGGCTGTTCTCGCTGACTCTGCGCGCAATCCGGTTTACGGCAATCAGCATGATGAAGTTGACGATGGAGTTGAACAGGCCAACCGCAGCCGAGAAGCTGTACTGGGCCCCAAGAATACCGCTCCGGTATACATTGGTCGCAATGACGTCGGACGCTTCCATGTTGAGCGAGTTTTGCATCAGGAAGATCTTCTCGAAGCCGACACCCAGAACGGAACCGATGTTCAGGATGAGCAGAATCGTCATCGTGGGCGCTATGCCCGGCAGATTAATGTGCCAGATGCGCCGGAGCCAGCCTGCGCCGTCCACCTTGGCCGCCTCATGCAGCTGCGGGTCAATCCCGGCGAGCGCTGCGAGATAGATAATGGAGCTCCAGCCCATGCCCTGCCATACGCCCGACCATACGTAGATGCTCTTGAACCAGGAAGGTTCCGTCATGAAGGAAACAGGCTCTCCGCCAAAGGAGGTAATGATGAAATTGACGAGGCCGCTGACCGCGACAGGAACATCATAATCATGCCAACGACAACCACCGTGGATAAGAAATGGGGTGCATAAGTTACGGTCTGTACAAATCGGCGGAACCAAGCCCGATCTGGCTTCATTGATCATTAAGGCCAGAATAATCGGAATCGGAAATCCGACCGCCAGCTCATATAACCCGATACCCATCGTGTTTTTGATAATCCGCCAGAAATAAAAGCTGTCAAAAAACGTTCAAAATGCTTGAACCCGACCCATGGACTGTCCATGATGCCTTTGTTGGCCATAAAATCCTTAAATGCAATCTGGACGCCATACATGGGTACATAGTGAAACAGAATGAAGTAAAGCAGAACCTGCAAATAGAGCATACAGCTGCCAGTTTCTGCGTACTTGCATCATCCAGCTTCGCCAAACGCTTTTTTGCGAATTTTTGAATGCGCTTCCACGCTGTTGAGCTGACGTTGTAAAATCGGTTATCCCCTCGCTTTCGTCTATACTGCGTCTACGTGTGTATTCAGGTTCACGCTTGCATCATAACCGACCCGAACGCAGCAGGGGTATTGACCATTTTATTGATGTCTCGCCTTTCATTGGATGGAGGGGCAGAATCACTGTTTTCCTAAAGCAATGCCTAGAATCTAAAATATTGACTATCCATTTTTTACGGAATATTAACATGAATCGGGCACCATCCTTAACACTCGTCCTATATCATGATGGGAAACCCTGGACGTCGGATAAATATAAGGGGGAATGCTGTGAATTGGATCAAACATAAAAGCCGCAGTTTATTTTTCAAGATTTTTTGAGCTTCCTGGCCATCATTGTGTTATTCGGATTGTTCTATATGATGATCTTCCAGCTCTTTAAGACCAGCCTGCAAAAAGAAATCATTGATACAAGCCAGCGTGCGGTTCACGATACGGCGGAACGGTTCTCCAATCAGTTCAGCAGGCTGCAGGTGCTCATGTTTGATATATATAATCAATCCGATTTGATCGGTTTCTATAACCAGCTTCGCCACCAGACCGGAAATGAAGTGAATTATCTGAAGGCACGTGAGGTGATGCTGCAGATGCGAAGCGATATCTATAACCCGCTATTCTTTCTGGAGGATACGCTGATTTACTTGCAGGAGCATGATTTTGTGCTCAGCAAATCCGGCAGCGGCGATGCCTCCTATATGTTTAATCGCTCCTACGCCAGCCCGACGTACTCCTATTCATTCTGGAGCAGCTATGAGGATCGCCTTGAATCCTTCACACTCCTCCCTGCGGAAACCTATCGGATCAACAACGATTTATCCGAGAAAAAGCTGATGCCTTTTGTGTACAAACAACCGGATAATCGTTATGAGGTCATTGCCCTCATCGACATTGACAAGGCTGCTCAATCCTTTTTGGCGATTCGAATGATCGGGCACTGGCGATTCTGGACGCTGATGGCAGCGTGTTATACAACTGGGGTTCCATCCGCCATGAACAGCTGCCTTTATTTCAGGCAGGGCAGGAAGCCGTGCTTCAGGATGGAACCTACTATTTTACCGAAACCGGATCTGACGGACTCACCTACGTCTCGGCTGTACCTTACAGCCATGTGTCTTCTCAGTTAAGCAGGTTAACCTATGGCTTGCTGCTCATATTCTGTCTGTCTCTCGGAGTAGCTGTTGCCGCGTCCTATTTGTTCAGCCGCAGATTGCACAAGTTTATGAAACAGATTTTAACGACAGTACTGAATAGAGCCCCCTTCTCTTCGATGCCGGAACCGGGAAGCATCACGGAATACGATCTGATCCAGAACCGCATTCAGGAGCTGTTCCGGGAGAAGGAAGAAATTCGGGACCGCATGAACAAACACAAGTCCATTCTAACCAGTTATTCCTATATCAGCCAGCTGAAGAGCATCAACACCGATATCAGCGAGTGGGAGGATTTCCTGTCAGATGACGGAAGTTTTATCGTGGTTCTGTACCATATCCGTTTCCGCATGAATCCGGCTTATGAGCTTCCGCTGCAAACCGATCAGGCTGTTCGTCATATGCTGGAGCATATTCATCTGATCACGGCCGAGCGCTATCCCGGCTCCCACACGTTCCAGATCGAGAAGAATGAGATCATCTCCATCTTCAAACGCGAAGAAGCTGCCCGGCTGGAGGAGCTTCTGGCCGACATCAGGGAATGCTAAACGAGGAACGGGAACTGTTCCTTGTCACGATCGCGGTCAGTTCTCAGGTGAGCCATTCTTCCGAATTCAATCAGGCCTACCATCAGGTCAAGGGCCTGACGGCGCAGGCGCCGCTTCGCGACGAATCCCAGCTGGTAACCAAGCAGCGGGCGCTCCCGAACACCGTCAACCTGAGCCCGTCCCAGGAAAAGGGACTGCTCGACGCACTCCAATCCGGCAGCGACAGCCGCTCCTTGCAGATCATCGATCAGGCGCTGGAGACGCTGCAGCGGAAGGAAGCAGGCATCGCGCAGTTTCGCTTCTTCGCCGATTCCGTCGCTTCCAAGATTCTCAGTTATGCCGAGATGGCACAGATTGATAAATCCTCTGTTCAATCCTTGAAGCAGTGGAGCGGCAGGCTGGCCGAATGCCATTGTCTTGACGAGTACTCGGGTTTATTCCGTCAGCTCATCGAAGCAGCATGCGCCCTCATCCGCAAGAAAAGGATACCGGCGAAGAGCCGCTGATCGCCATATTCATGAATATCATCCATAACCAATATGCCGACGATCTGTCTCTCGACTATTTGTCCGCCAAGCTGAACCTGTCGAGCGCTTACCTCTCCGTTTATATCAAGGAGAAGATGGTCTCAACTTCAGCGATCATCTGCTCGGCATCCGCATGAACAAAGCGAAGGAACTGCTGGCATGCACAGACTTGACCGTGAACGAGATCAGCCAGCGCGTCGGCTATCTCAACATCACCTCCTTCAACCGGACGTTCAAGAAGGCCGTCGGCATGACGCCGGGGCTTACCGCAGGCAGCATGTGGTGCAGACCCATGCAAGCGGTTAACAACCTGCCACTGGAATAAAAAAGAGGATGGTCCGCTTCCTTCGCGGTTCATCCTCTTTTGGCTTGCCAGTTTTATCAAAGACTGTGATAGCTTCCATAATGTAATAGATTATATTACAATAATCGATATCCAATAATAACCAGAAGGGATCCCTTGTATGCTTGTTAACAACGTTCTTGAATTAAGAGCGTACTTCACGGATTTCGAAATATAGCCGTATCTGATTCCATTACAGTACTGAAGGGAGATCAAATTCCGATGAATATAGCCGCCAAGTTCATGCAAAAATTCAAAGATTACGATACCCGGCAAAAGCTGAAAGGTTATCGGGAGAAAGCGGAGCTCATCAGGAAACGGAATTTAGAACCATGGGACGAGATGCAGCTGCAAGCGGAATCTCTCCGGCTCAAAAAGGAAGCCTCATCGGGTACGCCTCTGGACGAGCTGCTTGTCGATGCTTATGCGTTAGTCTGCGAGGCGGCGAAGAGACAGCTCGGATTACAGCCTTACGATGTCCAGATCATGGCTGCCATCGCTCTGCACGAGAGATTTTTGATCGAGCAGCATACCGGTGAAGGAAAAACGCTCTCTGCTGTTATGCCTGCTTATCTGAATGCGCTGAAAGCGAGGGCGTTCATGTGCTGACATTTAACGATTATTTGGCCAATCGGGATGCGCATTGGATGGGCCCGATCTATCGTTTCCTCGGGTTAACGGTAAAATCGGTTCAAGCGGGCATGAGCTTGTCCGAGAAACAGGAAGCGTACGCCGCGGATATAACCTATGTTACGGCCAAAGAGGCGGGATTCGATTATTTGCGCGACACGATTGCACTAAACGAAGCCGATACTGTGCATCGTCCTTTCCACTACGTCATCGTCGACGAAGCGGATTCGCTGCTTCTCGACGAAGCGCGGGTGCCGCTAGTCATCGTAAGCGAGCCGGGCTTTTCCGAGAGCGACGGCACTCGTTTTGCCGAAGTGGCCAGGCAGCTCGAGCAGGATGCGCATTACGAGTTCGACGAGTTCAAGCGGAATGTTTATTTGAATGAAGCTGGCTCTGCGAAAGCGGAAGAGCTGCTGGCATGCGGGAATTTGTACGAAAGCCATAATACTTATTTGTTATCGTCGTTGAACTGCGCGCTGCATGCGGAATCGTTATTAAAAAGAGACGTCGATTACATCGTCCGTGACGGTAAAATCGAGCTGATTGACGAATATACCTAGCCGCGTGGCGGAGAACAGACATTTGCCGGATGGCTGCAAGCCGCGCTTACGGCCAAAGAAGGGCTGCAGCCCTCAGTAAGCGGAAAAATTCTCGGTACGATCACCCTCCAACACTTCCTTAGCCTTTATCCGAAGATTTGTGGAATGACGGCTACCGCTCACGTTTCCGCAATGGAATTCGAAGATATTTATGCGCTGCAGGTCGTGCAAATTCCACCCAACCGGCCAAACATACGAGTGGACCATCCGCACCGGATTTATACCCATAAAGAAGCCAAATTCAAGGCGCTTGTACACGAAATCTCGTCTGTCCACAGGGTGGGACGTCCCATTCTCATTGGTACGTCAAGCGTCGAGGAATCTGACAGGCTGGCCGAAGCGCTGGCGGTTGCTTAAGCGTACCTTGCCATGTTCTGAATGCGAGTAACGACGCAGAAGAAGCCGATATCATTGCCAAAGCGGGAGAAATCGGCGCCGTGACGGTGTCTACGAATATGGCAGGACGCGGCGTCGACATTCGGCTCGGCGGCGGCAACCCCACGCAGGCAGAAATTGTGGCCAAGCTGGGCGGGTTGTACGTGATTGGTACGCATATGAACGAAAGCGTGCGGATCGACAACCAACTGCGCGGGCGTTCTAGCCGCCAAGGGGACCCTGGAGCTTCCGTATTTTCATAAGCCTGGAGGACGAGTTGCTGCTCCGGTTCGGCATCAATCAAGCGATTCGTGCTCCCAGGCAGGATGAGGCTCTCGAGGAGGTGCTCCGCAGTAAAATCGTACATATTCAGCGTGTTGTTATGGGCCAAAACTTCCATATCCGCAAGGAATTAAACGGTTATTCGGATATGGTGGAGGATCAGAGGCGCATTCTATACGAGGAGCGGCTCGGAATATTGACAGGCGAGAAGCCGATGAGCCCTTCGGAGCAGCGGGTACGGCTCTTTTATATCGACGAGTTCTGGGCTGACCATCTGGCATACGTTTCTTACCTTCGCGAAAGCATCCACTTGGAGAGCCTTGCCAGCCGCAATCCGATCGACGAATTTCATGTGCAAATCACCCAAGCATACGAGCAAATTTCGGCTAAAATAAATAGCGAGTCTGCGAATATGCTTGTAAGGCTCGGAGGTTCGAATGATCCCGCGAAGTGGGAAGAGTTCGGTTTGAAGAGTCCCACTTCTACTCGGACTTATATAATTAGCGATCAATACATTCAAAATACGCGCAGCTCATGGACCGCAACGACCGTATTGGCTTATTACATTCGCAAAGTGTTTAGGCCGATATTCGGGTGGGAAAAAGCTTGATGCAGCGCAGCTTCTTCGACGGTGAGGGCAAGTGTCAGCGTGTTATCGTTTGCCGCATAATTGGCTGCAAGAAATTTACCCGCCAAGCACTTGCCGCAGACAGCATGTGGTGCAGACCCACGCCAAGTGTTTAAACTTCATTCCAACTTGACAACAGGGCCCTCCGACGCGCTGTCGGTGGCAGTTCACATGAGCCATAGGTATCCGGCATTGAACGAGCTAGGGCTCGACCTCGCCGTGGACCAAGACCTCACCCCTGGATCCTCGAAGTGAACACACTCCCCGACCCATGTCCATTCACCAAACTGAGGGAACAGGATACGATCCAGCGAATCGTGGCTTACGGCAGAGCATACGGAAGACGGTATCCGCTCAACTGTACCAAATCGAAGCAGGGTGAATAGATTCCTCGAATGGAATAAGGCGATCTGAAACGAGCCAAGCACTAGGAGAGACACGATAATGAAGCAGTCAGCAAAGGGACTGCCTGCTATCCAAATAACGCCTATTCTCGTACAATGGATGGTGACTATAAATCTTATATAGAGAAAAAGGTGATACTCATGCCCTATGTAACCTGCCTAATGACCATAGACCTCGCCAAGCAAATTCTGCAGTGGAAATACGAGCCGCCATATGACCTGTACAATCAGGATGATGATGAAGAGTCGCTGCAAGAGCTGTTGGAACAGCCTTACACCGCTGTCTTGAATGAAGTAGGTCAACTGATCGGATTCTTCTGCACCTAGTGTCTCCGCCCAGGTACCTGCAGGTGTCAGACTTGGTGTATACGATAAGGATCTGCTCGATCTTGGAATCGGAATGCTCCCCGAGTGGACGGGACAGGGCCGGGGGCGTGAATTCTTCACCTTCGTGCTGAAGTCCATCTCGAACCAGCATAATACCCAATCATTTCGCTTAACCGTTGCCGAGTTCAATGCGCGTGCCATCGCCCTGTACACCGCCACAGGTTTCGTTAAAAATGCGGCGTTCTCTAATGGAAGCCATACGTTCATTACGATGGAGAAGGTGTAACGCCCAATTATCTCTGGCTCTGGTGAAGAGCAGGTGGGATTCCGCTCTTGTCTGCTCACGAAAACGAACCCAACAAAGCCCGGAAGCAGCATGAACACTGCTTCCGGGCTTTTAGCTTAGAGTCTATGCTTGTCGAATTCTAATAAGGCGTATTCCCGGACTGGGTCGTATTGCCTGACGCAAAACCCTTGAACAAGGTCGGCACACCGGAATACCTCGTATTCACGATCCGCCCTGTCGTCGTGCTGCTGTCCGTTCTCAGAATCGCATCCTTCACTTGGGAGATGTCGCTATTCTCCACATTCATGACCACTTTAAATGTGGTGCCTCCATTTTGCCGAACCAGCTTGCCGATATCGTTTACTTTGAAGTTCTTAATGTTAATTGTTCCCGCTGCATTGATCTGGAACACCTTATCGTAGGCTTTATACGCCCCGCCGCCCGTGATATTCACGGTTCCCGACGATTTCAGTGTCAGCGCATCCTCGCCTACATCTGCCCATGTCACATCGAGGATTGTGCAGTTGCCATAACAATGAACTCCGTCCGCGGCTGGTGCTCCAATTGTGAGATTCTTCAGGGTAGCTCCTGCCTCCAGCCGGAAGATGGCTTCTGATTCTCGGCTTGACTTCCATCCCCCAGCGTGTCCGGATTGGCTACATACGTCTGGCCTTTTCCGTCAAAGGTTTGCCCGGCCTCAACGCGAATCGTCTCATTGACAACGGTGGAAGCCGCCTCCGCCGTTGATGGCGCTAAACCATACCATGACACGGCCAAACCAGCAGATAAAATCAAACTCCATATTTTTTCATCCATCTCATCCTTTCGAATTTGAATTGGGCGGAGCCCTTTATTCCAAAGCTCTTGTCTCCTTTGCATTGTCATTGAATACACGCATCATATGAATACACAATCGATGTGCACCTCGTTATGTATTCGCCACAACGATATCAAATTAATTCCATAACAGGAATAATCTTTATATTAGATTTCATCGCTTACATATGGAGTCATATCTGAAGATTGCTCATGAACTGCCCGTCGCTGCCTTATAATGAAAAAACTCACGCCCTACGCCTGTTGCACAGACATAGGAACGAGAGCTGTAACTTCCCATAATAGACGGCTCCTTACATGCTGGAGCCGCTTGGTGCTTGATTACGATTCAATGGCGATATACACATCCACCACAGTATTGGCGGGATCAAACTGCAGCGTATCGTATCGTTCATAGTCTCCTGTGAACGTCCTTTTCTCCTCTGCTTGCTCGAAGTAGCTCCAAATTTCATACCATACCTGCGGTACGATCTCCATTAAAGGGCCTCGCCTTGTCCGAAACACCAAATACTTGGATGCCGGGACGTGCGCTTGTAGCAGTTCATCGGACGATTCGGCAGTTGCGCCTTTATCCATCCGGTTACCGATAACCAGGGTGTACGCCCCGGACGCATCGCTCTCGTAATCGGTATATAGAGCATAAATAGCCTGATCCTTATCGGACAATGATGCCTGCAGCCCGCTTTGGAAATATCGATCCCATAATGAGGGTATCTTGGCTAACGGTCCTGCCTCCGCTTCATTTGTCGTTCGTACACCGACACCCTGAATCGACATGGCGGGTCTGACTTCTACGAATCGCTCGATTTGCTTCTCATTGCTATTACTCATGCTGTATCCTCCTTGAAATGAATATATCTCCATTCTACAGAGGTAACGTGGACATCTATCTGTCCTGGTTATCGTAGCGCCGCATGATTAATTGTGCCCTTCGCTTCACTTCCTCGGCTGCCTCGGCGGGACGCTCGATCATCACCTGATCCCCGAAGCTTAGCACCATGCCGTAAAACCATTCATCCAATCGGTATAACACGTACACGCGTAAAGACCCGTCCGGGTTAACGGATATCTGCTCCGGCGAAAACATATCCGCCACCCTCTGCCGCGCGTTGGAATGGAATAACAGCACTGTCTCCTCCTCCCGGGCGTTTGACCAGGAGGACTCCCATTCCAATCGCTCCAGACTCGGCAATGGTCTTGGCTTGTAAGTCTCACTCAGGATCTGAATATCCTGCATTCGTGACAACCGGAATACGCGATGATCTTCCCGCTCCAAACAAAAGGCATGCACATACCAGATATTCCCCTTCAGAATCAGTGACGCAGGTTCTATGTTTCTTTGCTCCGCAGCTCCTTTGGCATCTATATATGCCATGCTGACTCGGCGCTTTTGAAGGATTGCCTTCTTGAGCAAGCTCACGGCAGGTTTCAAACCTTGACGCTGTCCCCATGGCTGGAAATCCATAATAACCGGATCCCGGTTCCTCCGGTATTCATCTCCATGTCCCTGCTCTACCCGGTGCAGCAGCGCTTTTACCTTCTCAAGCAGCATGTCCATCTGCTGATCATCCAGCGCACTGCTGAGCCCTTTGACCGCTGTGACAAGCGTACTCATCTCCTCAGCCGATAACCAGTACTTGTCTATCATATAATGTTCCATAATCTCGAATCCGCCGGATATCCCTTGGTGGGCTGCAATCGGAATTCCAGCCCGGCATAGCGTATCCATATCGCGGTAAATGGTTTTGCTCGATACTTCAAACCGCTCGGCAAGCTCTTTGGCGCTGAGTCTCCCCGATTAAGAAGCAGCACGGTAATGGCTAACAGTCGATCTATTTTCATGACACGCTACCCTTTCATTCAGCAATCACTTCATTATATAGGAAACTTCACGCTCAAGCCTTATGAGAGTATTTCAGAACATCTGTTTATACTGCCTTCTCGAAGGCAACACTCCTATCGGGAATGCCTGACGATTTCCTTAATTCCAGCTTAACCGAACCGGGATGTGTTCAAGTAACCGTTAGGTCAGGTTCAGAGCGTCGTTAAACTGTTATGCTACAATGAGGGCACGGCCATTCAAAGGGGAGGATGAAACGCTCCTTTCCCATGCAACGTAGACATACATAGAATACGCAATGACTGTTCGATCTTGTTACATCAAGGAGGAACCTACATGAACAATCGACTCGACACCATGCACAGGTGTCACCCGGACTCGGTAACCATCTCTCGTATATCAGGCTTCATTACAGATGGGGTTATTCTACTTGCGGCAACCGCTTATCTCATTGTGGCTGGCATGCTGGGATGGACCTTGATTCCGGGATGGATCACGCTCGGACTGCTGGCTATCGGGGCCTGGTTTACTTGGGCTGTGCCTTCTTTCACCTACAAGCAATTCGGCTATAAGGTAAGTGAGGAAGAATTGGAGCTGCGCTCCGGCTGGATCTGGCTCAGCGATACCCTCGTCCCAATGACGCGCGTTCAGCATGTCGAGCTGGAGCGGGGACCACTCCTACGCAAATATGGCTTGGCCAAGGTAAAAGTCGTTACCGCTGCAACAACACATGTCATTCAAGCGCTTAAGCTGGAGGAAGCAGAGGAACTGAAAAAACAGATTGGCGAGCTGGCAAAAGTGGTGGATCACGATGAATGAACCGACAAGGCTTCATAGGCTGTTCATCCTGTTTCCGCTCGTTAACAGCGTAAAATCGCTCATTCCGATTGCGGCCCTGGTATCCATTAAATTCCTGAACGGAAAATCGCTGCGTGATATCCCCTGGTACTGGCTATCCGCTGTCATCGTGATCATCGCCGGGCTGCTTCTGTTATACGGATACCTGAAGTGGAAACGCTTCGTCTATACGTTAGAGGAAGACAAAATCCTCATCCGCCGAGGCGTTCTGTTCCGTGAGGAGTTATCCATCTACATACCGCATTCACTCCATGAATATGGAGCAGCCTCTACTGCAGCGAATACTGGGGCTTACGCAGGTTCGCATCGAAACTCCAGGCAAAACGGAAGGCGGCGGCTTATTGCCTGCCATCACCAATAGCGAAGGTGAACGGCTCCAGCGCTGGTTGCGAGAACGAACCCGAACCAGACAGACGGAACGTGAGGTTCAGCAGCAAACTTATGAGGGCCGCGAGCAATCTGAACACAACTTGCCCGACGAGTCGGAAGGGCTATCTGTCCAGCTGCCGGAGCCACAGACGATCCATGAATCCGTTGACCCGTCAGACCTTAACATGAGTCGGCAAAACACTCCGGCCATAAACGCCGATCCTAACGCTGCAGATAGAAGAAACGCGGGCGATCCATTCACAGTGGAGGAGGAACGCAGCACGCTGCTGCAGCTATCCACGGGACGACTGCTCATCGCGGCGCTGTCCTCACCCAATTTGTCACTGGCTTTAGCCTTTGTGGGCGGTATTCTGTCTTTTGCCGATGACCTGCTGCCCGATCAGATGTACCAGTCGGCGTTTCAATCGGCAGGCAAGCTCTTGCCCGGCAGCTGGATCAGCATCGCCGTATTGGCGCTTGTTGTGTCCTGGCTGCTCTCTGCCGTGCTCTACACGATTAAATATGCGGGATTTACGGTCGAGCGTATCGGCAAACAAATCTCGGTCAGCTGCGGACTGCTGGAGAAAAAAGATTGCTCTTCTCTCCTGAGCGAGTACTCGCTATTACAGTGAAGGAGGGCGTGTTCCGGCGCTGGTTCGGTTACGCCGAGGTGAAGGTTCATGTGCTTACTTCAGAATCCGATAAGCATTTCATGCTACACCCTCTGCTGAAGACCACGGATATTCCGGAGCTCCTGGAGCGGGTTACACCCCAATTTACAGCTCAAGCCATTTCGGCTTCTCCTCCTTCCCGTGCAAAGTGGATGTACCTTCGGTGGAAGCTCGGCTTTGCCGCAGCGGCTAGCGCCGCGTGTATTTGGTATTTTGAAATGCCGGGTATGTTATCGCTTCTGCTGCTTCCGCTGGCTGTAAGCTGGGGGCTCCGCTCACACAGGGATTCCGGTTTAAATGTAACCGATAAGCAGCTTACGATCCGCAGCCGTTTCGTTGCGCTGTCCACAAGGTATATTCGCCGTCCACAGATTATTGCCTTGGAAATTTCGGGTACCCGCAGGCAGCGCAGAAGAGGTCTTCTGTCTCTTCAGGTGAAGATGATATTCAGCGAGATCAACGAAAGTTTAAGCGGGATGGATCAGCAAGAGATCGAGGCCGTACGGGCGTGGTTCCAAAAGAAAAAGGGTGAGGCCACCGTCCCGACAGAACGGAATAACCCACCCATTGAGTTGCTATAGCCGTTCGGCCTCCGTTCTACCTGAACGGCCAAAGCCCGACCATCGGTATACGAGAAGCGTTACGGCCAGAAAGACTCCATACACACCTATAGTTATGATGATATGGGAAGGGTCGGTCATCAGATTATCTCCTACCATCGAGAACAGCAGCATCGCAGGGATTTTACCTACGGCGGACGCCATGGTGTACGATGTAAACGTCACCTTGCTGAGAGCGGCATACACATTGATAATGATGGAAGGAATAAACGGAATCAACCGGGTAAAGAGGATGGTCAAAAAGGCATTCCGTTCGAACATCGTTGTCACTTTTCCTAAACGGTCATAACGATGAAGCATCCGGGTGCCCCATTCCTGATAACCGTATCGAATGAACATAAACATAAGGATGGAAGCGGCGGTTGACCCGACCCAAGTGATCAGTCCGCCGATAACCGGACCCAAGGCAGCACCGATAACACCTCCGACAATCGGATACGGAATCACGGGAAACAAGGCCATGATGACCGCCATGAACATAATGAGCATCATGCTGTCCGTCGTCTGAATCCATGCAAGAATAGCATCGCCGTAAACGTAAATAAGACCGCCTATGGCAATGTACACTAATGCCATTGCTAATTTCTTGACCATGCACCACACTCCAGCTCGTAATACTTCTATTGTACCATGGAGCATGTCTACCTGAACAAAGCGGCAAAGGGACATCCCGAGGCTTATAGCCCGGGATGTCCCTTTGTCACTCTTATCACCCTAAAGATTCAACAGATTATAGATGATCACCGCTGCCTGAGCTCGATTGGCGATTCCTTTCGGCGTGAACCGATCATTTCCGGTTCCTTGGATCACGCCTTTCTCGGCCAAGAGTGCCACTGCGTTTCTTGCATAACCTGCAATGCTGCTGCCGTCTTTAAACTTCGCCAAGGTACCATCCTCATCCTGTGCCTTCATATCGGTGAATAATGTCAATGCATTGGCGCTCATGATCGCCATTTCCTGACGGGTTATCGGTAGGTTCGGCTCGAATTTGCCGCCGCCGATGCCTTGGGCCAGCCCGGCCTCTACCGCAGATGCGATGATCGCATAGTGCCAATCGGATGGCCTTACATCGGTAAATTCAAGCTCTGCCTCCCTGTTAGCTGGAAGGCTCGGACCAGCATGGCCAGAAATTCGGCTCGTGTCACCGATTTCAGCGGCTGAAACGAATCCTGCCCCACTCCCTTTACGATACCAAGCGCAGCGAGTTCCTCAATCGCCGCTTTCGCCCAGCCTATGCTGTCCACATCGTTGAACACCGGAGGTTTCGGCGGAGTCGGCGGCGTTACGGGAGGTGTCACCGCGAGGACTGGTGGAGTTACAGGCGGGGTCACTGGAGGCGTCACCGGTGGACTCGGATTCCCCGGCGGGTCAACCGGCGGCTCGCCGCTGTCTCCCGCTGTTATCGTTACGGATGGACTCTGACTGCTCTCGTTATGCAAACGATCGACAGCCGTCACAACATACGTGTAGGTTTGTCCCTTTGCGACAGTATGATCGATATAGGACTGCGTTATACGCTGTTTTCCTGAAGGTCCCTAACAAATGCGCCGGGTCCTGCATATTGCCGCGGCTCGTCCATCAAAACGATAAACCGCGTAATATGTCTCGTCGTCAATCGAAGACCAGCTGAGCTTCACACCTTCCTGTGCTCGATTGGCCCTCGGCTGCTTGGGCGCAGAGGGTGCCGCCGAATCAATCCAAGGCATAGCCGGGATGAGTGCCGGATATCGGTACAGATCGTTCTTCAGTCTGTCCGTGAATCCGAGCTGATTCAGCGCGAACCATTTGGAGCTGAAATACATGCTGCCCCGGACTTCCTCAAAATTGCGGTTGTACTTCACCTGGTTCGGCATTTCCTCGGGATTGGACCATTCAGGTGTTGTCCCGATTCTATACACCGCCTGTCCGCTGTACAGATGTACATTCTTTCAAGCAGCGACACCGCTCCACCAATCGATCAGCTTATCGTAGGCCGCTGCGGAGTACCCGATATTCCAATAAATCTGCGGCGTAATATAGTCGACCCACTCTTCTTCGACCCATTTCTTCGAATCCGCGTAAATCGCATGATAGCTCTCAAGGCCCGTCGTTTCGGAGTAACCTGGTCGCTGGATTTGTTTTTCCAAATACCGAACGGGCTGATGCCGAATTTCATGTAACTCTTCTCTGCCTTGATGGCTTCGTTCACGTTCTGAATAAATTCATTGACGTTATTTCTTCTCCAATCACTCTTATTTGTAAAGGAGCCCTTGTATTGATTAAAGGTATCCGTATCCGGGAAATCCACGCTTACGGGATACGGGTAGAAATAATCGTCAAAATGCACGGCATCGATATCGTAATTCCGAACGACTTCCAGGACTCCATCAATGATGAACTGCTGTGCCTCCGGCACCCCTGGATTGAAATACAGCTTGCCGCCATATTCCTCAACCCATTCCGGGTGCTGTCTGGCCGGGTGATCCTCTACAAGCTGGTTGACGTCCCCTTGAAGACTGATGCGGTATGGATTGAACCAGGCGTGAAACTCCATGTTTCGCTTATGCACTTCCTCGAGCAGGAATGCCAGCGGATCATAACCCGGATTCTTGCCTTGTTCACCTGTCAGCCACTCCGACCAAGGCCCATACTCTGACGGATAAAATGCATCCGCGGTTGGTTTGATCTGCATAATGACCGCATTCATCCCCGCATTCTCCAGCTGATCAAGCAGGCTGATAAACTGCTCCTTCTGCTGGGCCGGATCGGTGACCCCTTTGGCTGGCCAGTCAATGTTGTCAACGGTAGCGATCCATGCTGCCCTCATCTCCGTTTTCGGATGCTCCGGGGTTTCATTTACCGTAATGTAGAGCGAGCTGCTCTTTCCCTGGAATGTGGCTGTTATTCTAGCGGAGCCTACCTTCAAACCGCTTACAACCCCTTGATCCGTAACAGAAGCGACGGTTGAATTGCTGCTGGTAAACGTAACGTCTTCTTCTATAGTTACTCTACATTCATCCAGGAGTACGTAGCCGATACAACCGTTTCAAAAGAATCTCCTACCGTCACGGACGTAAGTCCTTGAAGTTCAATGCTCTGCAGAACAGAAACAGGATCTGTCACCGTAATGGTGTGCTGTGTTGCAGCTCCCCGATACGAGGCGGTAATGGCTGCCGTTCCTTCGGAAACCGCGGTCAATTGACCCGCTTGGTCGACCGACACAACGCCTGGCTGATCGCTTGTATAACTGATCCCTTCGGTCATCCACACAGGATCGGTCTGGTTTCCGTAGACGGAGTAAACCACGCTGGTTCTCATGTCGCGTAACGCTAGTCTCCATATGAAGCGGTCCGGATAACAGCAATTCATAGGGAACCGGAGTATCCTGCGTAATATGAAGTTCATATTGAGCCCTAGGCGCATCGCCGTACTCAGCCGTGATGGTCACCGTTCCCGGCTTCAAGGCCTCAATGGTGTCGTATGTAGCGCCCGTAACGGTAGCGATGGTTTCGTCACTGCTGGTCAGTTTCACGCCGGATGTCAGTAAGGCTGGTTCCGTCTGACCTTCATAAGTTGCATAGACTTGCGGCATGACCGATTCTCCAGCACCCATGGGCGTCAGCCCGCCGATGTCGAGCCCGTATACCGGGGAACCCGTATAGAATGCGGTTAGTCTGTCGAAGTATACAGTACCTTTGTTTTTATTCGTATCCTTTAATTCGGTGACGTAGATTTGATTCACTTTGAGAGGAGTCTTGATGCTCGAGGGAACGTTAAATTTGACGTATTTCCAGCCCTTCCAGCTAAAACCGGAGGTGGTGGCTGTTAAATCAACGGCATGCTTACCGCCTGCAGAATCCTGAAGCTGCGCACGGAGCCAGTGGTTGCCGCCGTCGCCGTAAACCCATAAGCCGAGTGCCTTCGGTGATCCGGGAATGCTTCTGCCTGTTGATCCATCCGGGTCTTTGAAGTTGAGATAAGCCGCCGAGGTGCCGGATTCGCTGCCTACAAAATCATAAGTTAAAGCTGCAGCGTGACGCCCGTAATAGATTCGCTCCGGCCTCTCCGCTAAATCCAGTTCGGCCTTCCCCTTACGGAAGACGCAAACAGATTCGTTACTGATTCGAAATCCTCCAGCACCACCGCTCCCGGCTCTCCGCCGCTTGCATTCGTTTCAATGGAATTGCCCCACGCGGAAACGGCCGAACTGAACATCACGGCTAACGCCAGTGTCATGGACAGGACAGACTTGCTGCTTCGATAGACACGCCTTTTGGTTATCATTCATCAATTCACTCCCTATAGTATGAGTGCTTACAATCCTAAACCTTGATCCCAATCTGTAAGTAAATCGGGCTGACACTCACCTCCGATTCCTCGCTAGAGTAGATGATCGCGATGGACCTGATCTCTCGTTCATCTCTAGCTCTATCATATTGAAATTTTATTTCAAATTTCAATAGTTTTAATAAAATAAAATTTTATATTTTAAGCAGGAATTTTCATAGTCCTTGACGTAGACGGCATAAAAACCAACACGGGACAAAACTCCCGCATTGGCTTCTTCCAACTCTTCCTTTATTTCGTATATTCAAGAAGTCCGATAATAAGTGTTACGGCTTCCGCCCGGGTGGCGACCTGCTGTGGAGCAAAGCGGTTATTGCCCACTCCACCTACAAGCCCTGCTTCAACTGCAGCGACTACATAAGGCCGCGCCCAAGCCGGGATATCCTTCGTATCGTTAAAGCTCAGCTTCGTTGCAGAATCGGTACCGATCCCGCTGGCGCGAACAACCATAGCAACCAGCTCTGCTCGGGATAACCCTTGATGAGGGCCGAAGGATCCATCCTTGTAGCCGCTTATAATGCCGGCTTCTGACGCCTGGGCTACAGCATCCTTCGCCCAGGAAGGGATCTTCGCTGTATCTGTGAACGTCAGGGCAGTACCACCTGCATTCAGACCCAATGCACGGCCCAGCATAGTGATGAATTCTGCACGCGTTACATGTTGATTCGGACGGAAGGTTCCGTCGCCATAACCGTTCACGAAGCCTGCTGCCACAGCCTTATCGATGGCTGATTTGGCCCAGTGTCCCGCCGTATCCTTCAGGACGGGCGGATTCCCGTTGCCGGAACCCGAGCCTGGATTGGTGCCAGGCTGAGAGCCTGTGCCCGATCCATTGCCGGGATGGGTCTCATTACCGGAACCGGAGCCTGGATTGCTGCCCGAGCTCGGGTTGGTTCCTGATCCTGGATTGGATGTGCCAGGACCTGGATCCGGTGTGCCAGGATTAGGAGTCCCTGGATCCGGATTCGGCGTCTGAACATCCTTCTTCACAATTCCGAATTGATCGATAATAAATGGCTGCGCTCCATTCAGGTTCTGATCGATTTCGTACGTAACAGCTGTCAGCTTGCCGCCGTCAATCGTAATGCCGACGAAATTTTGCACCTGGCTGCGTTTTGGTCTCCGGTTATCGCTCGGGTCCGGACCGTATTTGGCAGCGTGATTTTCGTCTGCAATTTCGAAGAGGTTGTAGTACGCATCCCCCAGACTTGAGCTAGGGTTCTTGTAATAGACCTTCGGACCTGCGGTTGCCGGAATCAAATAGATTGTACCGTCGGGATTTACCGAGTATTCCAGCTTCTCACCGTTTAACATCTCCGTAATTTTCATAGGTTCTGCCGCCTTGCCATCCGACTTGATCGGCTTGGTCCGTGCATAGATGTGATCATGACCCTGCAACACAAAATCAATGCCAAGCTCTGCCATTATCGGAGCTATCTTGGTACGAACACCGTTAGCCCCCATAATATCGGAGTCTGTTGCATGGTTCGACGTGGTGTACGGGCCTTTATGGATGTTAACGATTACCCACTGCGCACCGTCCTTCTTGGCTTTTTGGACATCCTGTTTAAGCCACTCTACTTGCTCTACCGAGAAGTTATCGTATTCCGCCGAGCCTTCATTCGAATTCAACACAACGAAATGTGCGTTGCTGTAATCGTACGAATAATAAGCTCCGGTCTCCGTTGCTGAATGCTCCGGCTGCTGCAGATTAAAATGCTCAATGAAAGCATAGTTCTCATCCTCATGATTTCCCGCGGAAGGGGCCAGTGTTGTATGAAGCAGGCTTTCCTGCGAGTGTCCTAACAGCCAATCCCACTGCTCTTCTTTGACGCCATTGTCCACGATATCTCCATTGTGAACGACAAATTGTGCCTCCGGAACCGTAGCAAGCGCCTTGGCAAGCGTCTCGGATGAAAGCACCGCTTCATCTTCTTCCTTCGCCTGCGTATCCGCCAGATCAATGAATGTAAACGCTCCGCTCTTCGGTGCAGTCTGGAAGGTTCCCATGTCACTCCAAACGCCGAGTGTCTCATCGCCTACGCGGAAATAGTAGGTCGTATTCGGCTTGAGTTTGGCTGCTTCTGCTTTGTGTACAAGTTCTGCTGCCGAATTCGTAGAAGGAGCCGAACGTCCGCTAAACGAATTGGCGTTTGTGAAATCCGGTGCGGCAGACGTCTTCTCCACAACTTGAAGGTCACTGCCTGTCACCTGCTGGGAAGTATACCAGGTGAAACCCTTGGATGTTGTGGCATCGCCGTGGAATGTAACGGTCACCTTGCTCACTTTCTCCTGAACAGGATCCGGCTTCGTTTCCTTCATGATTCCGAATTGATCCACGATGAAAGGCTGCGCGTTATTCTGGTTCTGATCGATCTCATACGTAACAGCCGTCAGCTTGCCGCCGTCGATTGTAATCCCGACGAAATTTTGTACATGGCCTCTGGCTAAGCTGGTTGTGTCCCCGTACAGACGGGCATGATTCTCTTCCGCGCGCTCAAACAAATTGAAATATGCGTCCCCGAGCTCCGGCTTCTGGTTCTTAAAATAAACCTTGGCCCCGGCGGTCGCTGGGATCATGTAGATCGTTCCATCCGGCTTGACCGCATATTCAATGCTCTCACCGTTCAGCGTCTCGGTAATTTTGGTGACATCTTCAGCCGTTCCGTCACCCTTGATCGGCTTCGTACGCGCATAGATGTGATCATGACCCTGGAGCACCATATCGATTCCAAGTTCATTCATTAGAGGCGCGATTTTACTACGCACGCCATTCACGCCAATGATATCGCTGTCGGTTGCATGATTCGAAGTCGTGTAAGGACCCTTGTGGATGTTTACGATAATCCATTCTGCCCCTGCAGCCTTCGCTTGCTCCACATCCTGCTTCATCCAAGCTACTTGCTCCGCGGAGAAGTTCGCATATTCGGCCGAATTCTCATTGGAGTTGAGCACGATGAAATGGGCATTGCTATAGTCGTAAGAGTAATATGCGCCAGGTCTCTGTTGCAGCGTTATCCGGCTCCTTCACATTGAAGTGCTCATAGAAGGCGTAATTCTTGTCCTCATGATTGCCCGCGGACGGAGCGATTGTGGTATTCAAAAGGCTGGACTGTGAATGGCCCAAGAGCCAGTTCCACTCCTGCTCCGAAGTCCCGTTCTCCACCACATCCCCATTATGGACAACGAATTTGGCATCAGGGATGGTCGCAAGCGCCTTGGACAAGGTAGCTGCGGACAGCATCGCCTCGTCTTCCTCCTTCGCCTGCGTATCCGTCAGGTCGATGAACGAGAAGGCTCCGCTTACAGGTGCCGTCTCGAAGGTACCCGCCTCGCTCCACAGATTCAGACTTTCGTCCCCAACTCTGAAATAGTAGGACGTATCCGCCGCCAGACCGGTCGCTTCCGCTTTATGAACATGTTCGCCCGGAGAGTTCGCAGAGATGGAAGTCCGTCCGTGAAACACTTGCGCTTGAGCGAAATCAGGCGTACTGCCGCGATTCTCCACAACCTGAACATCGCTCCGGGATGATCCCAGCGGAGTATACCAGGTGAATCCTTTCTCGCTTGTTGTGTCTCCATGGAAAGTTACCGTAATCTTGGAGATATCCAGCACCGGAGCCTGTTCTAACGCGATAAGCTCCATATCGAAGTACAGATCCGAGCTGCTGTCGCTCTGCTGGTGAACCTCGACCGCAATTTCGTTGCTGCCGTCCTGCAGGTATGTTTTCAGCGGCTCTGTCAGGTCCACATCCGCATATACAACCGGAAGGTCCTTATTGGAAGTGGCCTTGGTGGAATACGTGATTTCACCGCCAGGCATCCCCATACGTCTGATTTCATGTCCATTGACATAGAGCACGGCGCCGTCATCAACGCCAAACGTTCCGAGAATCTGGCCGTAACCGTCGATTTGATCCTTGTTAACCTGAAGATTTGTACGGAAGTAAGTCGTGCGGTGTTTGAGTTCTTTGTCCGTTCCATAGTCCATTACGGTCTGAAGCGGTCCAAATTCCGCAGTGGTTACACCACTTCCGTTATCCTTATAGCCGAATGGAGCCAGTCCATTTGCCCAAGAGGAGTCGTCATAGGTAGCGCGCCAAACGGTCGTTAAATCTTGTCCCTGATCAAAATATTTCCAATCGGCATTACGCTGCAGCAAAATATCCGGCTGACCCGGTGTTGCGGCTTCCGCCACTGCCGGGAATCCGAGACCTGCAAAAATCCAAACACGAGTGCCGTGGATAACAGCATGGATAATAGCTTTTTGTACACGTGATTAATCATTAATTCTCTCCTTTTATTATGTAGGATGGGTCTGCAACACCGCTCTCAAACAGCTCCAGCATAACAAAGGGGAGTTAATGGCTTGTTATCTCTCCGTAAAACTTATGTAAATAATGACATCTGCGCTTAAAGAAGCTGCGCTGCTCCTGGGCTATCCGTATTTAATCACAAAAAAGCAGTGCGGGAAGTTCCTCCTACACTGCTTCGCTGCACACGAACCAACTTATCCTTCCGAAGGGTACTTAAGTCCCCATTGGCCCCGGATCTGATCCAGCAGCCTCATGATCGCAAGGGACTCATCCAGTGACATCACGTCGCTCTCAAGCCGCCCTTCCAGCAGACACCGTCCCACTTCGTAAGCTTCGAAGTTATAACCCTTCGCCTGACGATCATCTAGGGCCCGTAGGTTCCGCTCCATCTACATGAAGAGAAGCGGTTGTTGCATTCAGGAAAGACGGAATATGAATATACCCGCCTGTCCCATATATATAAGCTTCATTCGTCAATCCGAGACGGATTGCCCCGTTTAACGAAGCCGTCTTGCCCGATTCATAGGATAGCACAACCGAGAACTGCTCATCCACGCCCGTTACTCCAATATGCGCAGTACTCCATATCTTCTCAGGCTGGGCGCCAAAAATCATCGATGCAAACGACACCGGATAAATCCCTGCATCCAGCAGCGCGCCTCCGCCGAGTTCAGGATTGAGCAAACGGCCTTGCGGATTCCAACCGCTCCGAAAACCAAAATCGGCCTTCACTAACCGAACGTCGCCGATAAGTCCGTCCTTCAACCATGCTCGCACCTGCCGAATGGGTGGAAGAAAACGCGTCCACATGGCCTCCATCAGGAACAGCTTCCGCTCCCGCGCAGCCGATACCAGCTCCTCCAGCTCATCCTCGTTGATCGTGAAGGGCTTCTCGCACAGAACGGATTTCCCTGCTTGAAGACACAACATGACATTGTCCCGGTGCAAGGGATGCGGAGTTGCGATATACACAACGTCGATTTCGGGATCTGACACAAGTTCCTCATAACTCCCATATGCCCGCGGAATATCATATTTAGACGCAAACTCACCTGCACTGCTGGCCGTACGGGAACCGACAGCCAGAAACTGGGCGTTCTCCACATAGGCCAGATCGGCGGCAAACTGCTCCGCAATCCAGCCTGTCCCCATGATTCCCCATCTGATCTTGCCCGAATTCTGCATCATCATCCTCCTCTTCCTCTTCATGATCAGGTCTTGCCTAGAGCTTATAGAAGCTGTCCCGCTCCACCTTGCAGATTCGCAAGCCAAAGCTTTCATACCACTCGTTCTTGCCCCGTTCCTGCGCTACCTGATGAGCCGCGTTCTCCTTCCATAAACGTATGGCCTCCAAGGAGTCCCAATACGAAACCGTGATCCCTAGACCCTCATCCCGAGCGGATTCCACCCCAGATAGCCGGGCTGCTGCGCAGCGAGTTCCGCCATTCTATCGGACATCGCTCCGTAACCCCGGTCGCCCTCCGTTCGTTTGGACACAAAAATGCAGGCATAATAAGGCGGCTTCGGCGTATTCGCGTATTCCGTCATCCTCTTCCCCTTTCCAGTTGCTGAATAGGTGTAACTTCGGCTTACGTTTCGTTCATTGACCCTGTATATCATTATATCGGAACTTCCGCCATACTTTAACCTGAAAAATAAACACCTCTCTCCTCTGCGATGTTCTACAGGTGGAGAGAGGCGTATTCGCCTAAGCCTTACTTCAGCTTATTCAACAGATTATAGATAACCTGCGCGCTTTCCGCACGCGTGGTTAGTCCTTCCGGTGCAAAGCGGCTCGGCGTGCGGCCCTGGATAAAACCGAGGGCATACGCAGTTTCTACCGCTTCCTGAACCCAGTCAGGAGATTCGGCGATATCCGTAAATCCGCTGCTCGCGCCCAGGTTCTCCTGCTGCTGTTTCATTGCATAGGCATAAGCGCGCACCAGCATGGCCGCCATTTCCTGACGTTTAATCGGGGCTTCCGGTGCAAAACGGTCTTGGCCGAGTCCGTTCACGATTCCGGACTCGCTCGCCGCTGCAACAGCCTCCGCGTACCATTTGCCTGAAGCTACATCCGCAAACGGTGCAGAACGTTCTGCTTGAAGGTCAAGCAGACGAACCAGCATCGCAGCAAATTCGGCTCGGGTCACTTGCTGGTAGGTGCGAAGCGCTCCGTGCTGATGCCTTGGATAAGCTGCTTCGCGGCCAAATCACCGATGACCTTCGCAGCCCAGAACGATGAAGGCACATCCGCAAAGGTTTTCTCATAATCAAGCAAACCGTATGCACTGAAATGACGTATTCCCGCTGACATGCGACCGTCTTTGCTCACACCGCCAATGTACTCCAGCTCTCCATGGCCGGACAAATAGTACATGGAGATTCTTGAACCCTTGGCATCTGAGAATAACGGCAGTTCCAGCGTCATCGGATGATCGAACTCGGTTAGGCGGTGGACCTGACCATCCGCTGTCGTCAGTGCAAGCTGGAACTCCAGCATAGCTCCGGCTGCTGTCAGCTTCGCTCCGGAGACACGGACGGCTTGCGCGATGCGCTCCTTCATCTCCGCATCCGACAATGTGACGGCACTCAGCTTGATGGTGCCCTTCTCAAGCTGGCCAGCATCTGCAAGACCACCCAGCTGGCGGAGCACCTTGGATGGAATCGTTATGGCCAAGTTGTTCGCCTCGATTCGTATGGAGCCGTCCTTAAGAATGTCAGCCGCATTGCCCGGCAATGTGAGGTCCGTAAAGCTTCCATCCACTGACAAGGTCACTTGCCCGTTCGACAGCTTAGCTGCAAGCTCACTGGCCGACAAGGTGATACTGCCAGACGGCGGTGTCACGGGCGGCTGTACTGGTGGATTTATCGGTGGGTTCATAGGTGGGTTTACTGGCGGCTCCGTTCCCGGATCGGGATTGCCTCCGCCACGGGTGATCACCTTCAAGGCGTACTCCGACTTGAACCCTTCGTAGGTTGCCGAAATGACAGTTGCCCCTTCTGCTAAAGCCCGTACCAAGCCCTGTTCATCAATCGAGGCTATCTCCGGCTTACTGCTCCCATAAGTTACGCCTTCGATCAAGCGGATACGGCTGCCGTCGGTATAAACCGCCTCCGTAACCGTCTTATCGGTATCCCCAACCTTCAGCTCGGATTTGCCGCTTAAGGCGATCGATTCCATGCTGCCATTCGGGATTCGATCTACCGAAATATTCACGTCTGTATACACATCCGGTGCCGCCGTGCTGGTTGCTCTTACGACCGCATTCCCCAGCCCTTGAGCCGTCACAATGCCGTCTGCTGATACGCTGACGATGTCATCCGACGGTTCGGAGCTGTATACGGACCATACTACGGTTCGTTCGGCCCCGCTTGGCTTCACCTCAGCCTGCAATTCACGGCTTTCGCCGACGGCAAGCTTAAGCTGGTCCGGGCTCACTATAATCTGCTCCGGAGCTGGCTTCGTTCCCGATTTCGTCAGCGTAAACTCGTCCACGACACGTCCGCCAACCGTTTTGGTTACAAAATGAAGCTCGTCTCCCTTCACTTCCACGGAGGCGTACATCTGAGTCTGTTCGTCGTCGACCACCTCATGCCATCCCCGCTCCGTATGGGAGTAGAATTTGGGACCTGACGATCCCGCTACAACGTAAGTCGTGCCCTGACCGTCCGCAGCGATTTGATTGTCCATCATCGGGTAGGAACGAATATAAATATGATCATGACCGTTTAATACAAGATCCACGCCAAATTCCTCCAGCACGGGCGCCCACAAGCTGCGCACCTCGGCGGTATCGTAAATGCTGCCGTAAGGCCCGCGGTGGAACATCGCGACGGTCCATTTCTTGTCATTGTCAGCGAGATCCTGCTGGAGCCATTGCTTCTGCTTCTCCAGCTGATACTCGCTGTTCAGCATGATGAAATGAACGTCTTTGTAATCAAATGAGAAGTTCGTTCCCTTCAGGCTGTCCAAACCATTGCCCGGCTGGTTAAAGTGAGCCAGGAAATCCCCGTTCTCCTTGGTCCCCATCACTTCATGGTTGCCGATGGTCGACACTAACGTCGTATTCAGAAAATGCTTCTGGGCCTCATCGAACCAATAGTTCCACTGTTCTTCCAGGAATCCCTTGTCCACCATATCATAAGCATGGACCATGAATTCGGCATCCGGATGCTCGGCTGCCGCTTTGTCGATTGTGTTCCCCACAGCTCGAATTCTTTGGCGGTAGAGGCCTGAGAATCCGCAAAATACAGGAATTTCGTGGTGTCTCCCGCAAGCTCGGTCGTTTTAAACGAGCCTTGAGCACTGTAATGGCCTTGGCCGTCACCGACACGGTACACATACTCTGTGCCTGGCTCAAGGCCGGACGCTGTCGCTTTATGGACGCGGACCGTCCCAAGATCCAAGGTATGGTACAGCTCGCTGGTTCCATCGATTTTCTGGACATTCGGGACATCGAAATCCGTAAATTCGGATTTCTTGGCCAGTTCCACGATGGTCCCGTCCGTTGCCGGGTCTGTATGCCAGTTGAACATCCGCGACGTAGTCGGATCTTCGCCCATGCCTACGCTGATGTTGAACGGCGTCGGGCTTCCGGCCAGCGGCGAAACCTTGAATTCCAGTGCCGGACTGTATTGATTGCCTTTCACCGCCTGCACCGTATACGTCTTGACCTGGGAGGTCAGAGTCCCCGTCTTCAGGATACCCGCTGCATCCGTTGTTCCCACCGCTGCTGCATCAGCCATGATCTGTACACCTTCCACAGGCTGACCCTGGGCATCGCTCACTTTAAATTCGGTCTCGTATCCCTGCACCGTTCCTTCCTGATTCCAGCTCAGCGTATAATGCGTTGCGATCCTGGATTCCATCGGAAGACCGAAGAATGAAAATTCGGTATTCCCCGTATCGGTGAAAGATACAGCCCCGGACGTAAGCGATATGATGCTGCTGTCGGTTGCGTTCTTCTTCACATCATACCGGATTTGGCCGATCCAATCCGTATCCAACAGGGATGCGGTATGGATGTCCTTCCAGGTCACTTTGACCTTTCCTGTTGTAGCGTCAATGTCTGCGCTAACCTGGGCTGGACTCAGCTTGTCCCCCGGTATGAGCTCCAGATTCTCCACTTTGGTGGGATCGAATTGGAAATCGATATGACCACTGCGGATTTGGGACGTCTTCACCCCGCCGATATCCAGCGTGTAGCCGCCTCCCGCATAGACCGTGTCCGGTGTATCGTACACTACCCTGGCCGCACCTGTATTTACGGTGAAGTTCCATTCCTCAGTCGTTTGGTTACCCGAGAGATCACGGACGGTGACCTTCGCCTGATGGACACCATCGGCAAGCGGAACGTTTGGCGTGTAATGAATTCTTCCTTCCGGCGGATACAAGGTATGCTGTACCAGACTGCCGTCCAGATAAAACCGGATTTTGTCCGGATCAATCAGGGTGGTTCCCGGATGTGCAACAGGATCATAACCTGCATCCTCGGCATACACGGTAATGGTCGGTGTATTCACTTTGATCTCCGCACCGTTAACGGGCGAGAAATTCTTCAGAACCGCGGCTCGATATCATCATGGGCCGGACCGTATAATGCACGAATTTCGTCCACGTAGATAGCTCCGGCGTCTTTTTCGTTGCCTGCGTTTCCATGTAACGAACCATGTCCATCACCAGTGGAAGAGTTCTTCCTTTGGGAACGGACGCTTCGAGATACTTCCATCCCTTGAAATTAACGCCGACCGTCTGATCGGTAAAATCGAGCGGGATCGCGCCTTTGCTGTCACGAATCTGGGCACGGAGCCAGTGCGCGTTGCCGTCTCCATACACCCACATGCTGATCTTCTCCGGATAGCCCGGAATTTCGATATTGTCTGCTGTACCATTTGTCTGGAGATAAGCGCCGGAGGTGTAGGTCATCCCTGTAAAATCATACTCCAGCTTCAATGCACCATTACCGGAACGAATATAGGTCTCATCGGTTTCAATGGATACCTTGGTTGATTTGATCTGCGCGCCGGAGCTTGGTTTATAACGGCTTAAGCCGTTCTCGAAATCCTCAAGCATCATAGGTGGAAGTCCTACGTTTACTTCGATTGAGGTCTCAATTTGACCGTACTTCACGAAGATTTTGCCACTGACGTCCTGCTTGTCCGTGGCGGTAAACGTTCCGTTTCCGTCAATCGTCCCGATATCGCCTTCGGTACGCCACTCCAAACGGCTATTGTCGGCCTGTACCACTTGACCATTACGAAGCGCCGAGACCTTGAGCGTCTCGGTCGAGCCGGAAGAGAAGGTCTTCACCGCGTCAGAGAATTTGAGCTCGGTCAGCTCATCCACGATTTCCAATCCGGCTGTTCCGGTCAGATTGCCGGATTGTACGGATACCTCGGTCACTCCCGATTGGTTGCCTGCCGTAAATTTACCACTGGCGTCGATGGACCCGTAGGCAGGGTCAACACTCCATATCGCGGTCTCCGTCATCTGGGACGGATGCAGATTCTGATCCACGGCTGCCGTCTTAAAGGCAGCAGAGGAACCTGTCAGCACTCGCTCCAGCGTCGGAGCCACAACAAGTTTGTTCGCAGCTCCTCGGGTGCTGTGTTCACCAGCAGAATCCCGTTGGCTGTCTTGCGCTCCCCGCCGTCCGATGGCGAGTTGAGCACTTTGCGCGCCGTTTCCCCGGCAGGCGGGCAACGAAGGTAGCCGAACCGCCTCCGTCCAGGTTCAATGCGTTAACCACGCCGAGCTCCTGCAGCATTTCACCGAGCTCGATGTAGTTAAGCCCTTCGCTAAAACCCGGCTGGCGGCCATCAACCTCGAACAGCACAACTGAGCCATCGGCTTTAGTGCCAACCACCGTTCTCGGATGTACGGCCGGATCGGTATGCTGCTGGACTACGCCATCCTGCACCAGCATCACCGTTCCGCCGATTGCCATCGTGACGTCCTGCCACTCGTTATCCAGCTGAAAACTTGCGCTTAATTCATCCCCCACCTTCAGCCCGGCGAGTTTGTTCCGCTGCGAGCCCGAAGCGGACAGAACCACTTGATCCGGACCTATCGGCGAATTTCCCTGATCCTTAAGAATAGAAGCCACCTTCATAGTCAAGGTCTCGCCGCTGGCAACTCTGCCGCTCACGATATCCAGAATAACCTCGTCTCCAAGGTTATTGGTCATTGTTGTGGCATTAAATTTTTCGGTATAGAGAACAAGTGCATCCGCGCCTCTTAAACGGTTGATGGAGGATAAGCTGCTTACGGTTCCGCCAATCGTCACGTTTTTCGTTAATCTCGGACTGCCATACAGGCTGGTCCCGTCCTTCTTGATCCCAAAGGCGTTCCTCCCGCCAGGCGGGTCTGTCAGAAGCTCCCCGTCACCCATGAACAATCCGAGCGGAATGCCCGTGGACATATCGTAGAAATCTCCGTTCACCGCCGCGATGACGCGGTTGTCCTTCTGGTCTGCATCGGATGCCATTTTGCTGACACCCTGCATGCCATAAACCTTGCCGTCCGTCAGGCCAGGCTGAAGCTCCAGATTCCCTTGCGATGGATTAAACTCCACCATGTGAACCTTCTGCTCGCCGCTGCCCTTTTGCATATTCGCCCATGTATATGTAGCGCCCGGCCCGATCTCCATCTGCCGCATATCTATAACCGATGGCGCGGTGGCTGCCGGATCAGCTGCAGCAGCTTGTCCTGCGGGAAACAGCAAAGACAGAAACATCACTCCGCTCAGCAGTGACGATATTTTCTTTTACTCCTTAACATGTACATCAATTCCTCCTTCTCTATGCTTGGACTCCTGTTCTTCCCCGGTGTATATCTGTCCGCGAACGAAAGACCTACTCGGGAGTATAACGCTGGCTTGTTAATTCCACCTCCATTCTGTATTAAGACGAAGTTAACTCTGCCGCAGGGGGCTTTACATTCAGTCATTAGCTGGAAGGGCTGCAAAAAGTATGCTGCCAATCCGTATCCACCGCCTCCTGTGCCCAAAACAACTTGTCTTTTCTCCCTTCATCATATTGAAATTTTATTTCAAATTACAATACATTAAGTAAAACTTTATTTTATTTTTGGAGCAGGAATTTCCGGTCGGGTGGCGTAAAAGCAGTTTTTGTCGAATAAGAGGAATGAAAAACGCTTTGCCGCCAGTTTCCGACATTTTTTGCGGAGGCTTTTTGAGTGCGCATAAAAACAACCGCAGCTAATAGCCGCAGTTGTTTTTGAGAATCCCTATTATTTTTTGCTGACGTTGCCGTTGGCATCAATCTTCGCGTTGTAGGACAATTTATTCAGCTTCGCAATGATGTTCTTATTGTAGGTCTTGTCCATCAGGTTCGGTTGACCATTGATAATCTTCACTGGCGTGATCCGGCTCGTGATCTTGGAGCCCTGAATCTCGAAATGCACCATCATCGACAGCAGTGTCTTATCCCCGCCCCGGGTCGAGCGGTTAAACACAAAGTTTCCGAGCGAATAATAAATCGGTTTGTTCTTGTAATACTCTATGCCCATCAATGTGTGGCTGTGCGATCCAACGATGATGTCAGCACCCGCGTCGATCATCTGCTTCGCCATCGTGCGAGCGTATTCTTCCGGATAGTCGGCAAACTCCTGATTCCAGTGGATATACACAATCGTAAAATCGTTGTTTTTCGCGGACTTCTTGATGTGCGTCAGCATCGGCTCCATTGTGTAGGCGGAAGCGGCACCCGGGTGGTTCTTGCCTGCGATCCAAGAATTGCCCGAGAGTACCCGGCTCACCCCGAGCACCGCGACTTTTTCCCGTCAATGTTCTGCACGTAAGGCTTGAAGGCCTCATCCAGATTGTGCCCGGCTCCCGTGTAGCCGATCTTCTGGCGTTTCAGATGTGTGATGGTATCAAGCATTGCCTGCTGTCCATAGTCGAGAATGTGGTTGTTGGCGAGTGTTACGCCGTCGATGCCCGCATAGGCCAGGCCTTGGAGTGTTTCCGGCTTCGAACGGAAGGCAAAGGTTTTATCCGCTGCCTTGCCCCGAATGGAGACCTATGTTTCCAGATTGGCGAATGCCATGTCAGCCTTTTTCAATATGGGAGCCACCTTCTTGAACGGATATAAATTACCGAACCGCTCAATCTGGTTACCTACATAACCGTCTAATAGAATGTCACCTGCAAACACAAGACTGATCGGTTTGTCCTTTGATTTATTCGCTTGCGTGGTATTTCCCGATTTATTCTTGGCTTCCTGTGCCTTGCTCTGACTCTCCTTCCCGTTTGCATCCGCTGCTGAAACCATGCTGACCGGGAGAATCATAACGAGAACCAGAATGAGGCAAAATAATCTTTTCATACCGTGCCGCCTTTCAATAAAAGATTCTAAGAAGCTAGCAATTCACCTTCATTATCCTATCATATATTGATATAAAAGGGTAATTTTATAAAATAACCCATTTAATAGATAGAATGTAATTGACTCCTGAATGCAGATTCATATTCTTAGTAATACTATCCAATGAATGAAAATCTATCATTTTCTATTCATAGACTTAGACTTGAAAAGCACGCAAAAAGTTTCAAACTTTGCAAATCATATTGAAAACATCATGAATACCTTATATATTTAGACTTATCGTAATGAATTCGAACGATTTGATTTCGTTTTGTAATAAAATACTGAGAAATCCCTTACATATAAGTAAAGCTAAAGGAGCTGCATTCGATGGATATTCATTCTAACGGGGAGAATTCACCTCCCGTGATTGACGATACAGACCGCAGGATCATGGCGATTCTTGGCAAGAACGGTCGAATCTCGTACACAAATCTGGCCAAGGAAATCGGATTATCCCGTGTCGCCGTTCAGGCCAGGGTCAGTGCCCTGATGGACGACGGCATTATTGAACGGTTCGCGGCGGTCATTAATCCGGAGAAGGTGGGGATTTCGGTGTCTGCTTTTTCAATGTGGAGGTCGAGCCCAAATATCTGCAGCAAGTGGCGGACACGCTGGAGAACGAGCCGTATGTAACGAGCCTCTATCATATGACCGGGCCCAGCAAACTGCATATGCACGGACTGTTTACCAATCATAAGGAAATGGAAATGTTTTTAAATGAGAAACTCTACTCGCTTCCCGGCATTACGAGTGTAGACACCCAAATCTTGATCAAGCGGTATAAAAGCCGCATGGGCATCAGGCTCTAACTCCCACAACAGAAAGGACTCATACCTTTGAGCAGTAAACATAGCAACCCCTACATGGAATTAACGTTCGGCATGGTCCGAACCGGAATACTCGGCTACGGCGGTGGTCCTTCCGTTATTCCGCTGATACGGCACGAAGCCGTTGTACGCTATCACTGGCTGAGCGACGATGAATTCGGGGAGGTGCTCGCGCTGGCCAACGCGCTTCCGGGCCCGATCGCCACGAAGATGGCAGCCTATCTCGGCTACCGGGAAAAAGGAGCCCTCGGCGCGGTTGTCGCCGTTCTTGCGCACATCCTCCCAACCTGTATCGCGATGATTGCCCTGCTGTCTGCCGTCACCTTCCTCAGCAGCTCCACAGTGGTCGCCATGATTGCAGGCGTGACGCCGTCATTGCCGTCATGCTGGGAACGATGGCTTACGAGTTTGGCGAGAAGGCCGTGAAGGGCCTCGGCATTTATGCCGGAATCGGATTTTTGCCGTATCGTTTCTCCTGCTGGAGAGTTTCCAGATTCATCCGGCCATTGTGATTATATTGTTCCTCGCTTATGGCACGGTGCATTTCAAAACCGTATCCAAATTAAAAAACAAAGACGGGACAAGGAGGGATCCGCTTAATGGAAGAATGGCTGCAGCTGCTGATCAGTTTTTCATTGCTAACGTGCTCGGTTATGGCGGCGGTCCCGCTTCCATCCCGCTCATGTACAAGGAGATCGTCACCAACCACGGCTGGCTGACCGATCCGGAGTTCTCCAACATGCTTGCGCTTGGCAATGCACTCCCCGGTCCGATCGCCACCAAAATCGCCGCTTTTGTCGGGTATGACGTATACGGCTGGATGGGCATGTCCCTTGCCCTCGCGGCTACGGTTATTCCTTCCGCCGTCGCCCTCATCTGGCTGCTGAATCTGCTGCAAAAATATCGGTCGTCATAGGTCGTCAAAGGCATGACCCTCCTGGTCCAGCCAGTCATCGCCATCATGATGCTAACCCTGACCTGGCAGATGGGCAAAAGCTCCGTCATCTCCATCGGCCTCCTGCAGTCGCTCGGCATCGCCGCCGTCGCCTTCTGGGCCATGAACATCCGCAAAATCCACCCGGCCTTGGTGATCCTGGCCGCGTTTGCCTACGGGGGTTAGTGTTGTCGCGGGTGGTGTGAGGGGCTTGATTCATTGCAAACCATATACTGCAAACAAATATACTTCATAGAACGCAACCAATATAATTCTTAGGGTGCTTAGCAAAAAGACTACGATATAACGTAGTCTTTAATGCAAGCCAGCAGCTTTTTCGAAGGGATAAATTGGGTTAACCAGGAAAAACTATCCTAAACAAATAGTGCTGGAGTGATGAGTGATTGTATAACATGAAGAAAGTAATGTCGGCACTATTATGTGCCATATTTTTGTTTGGATTACCGCACGGGGCATCGGCAGATGATCATGGAACTGCTGCCATGCAGGCGGCTGTAACTGAACAGCCAGTCGAACGCCAGGCATTGCAAACTCAAGCTTTGCAACAGCTCAGCAAGGACACGGATTTTGTAGTTTATGCTCCACAACTGCCGCACACCGATTGGAAACTGGAGATTCCAGTTCCTTATCCGCACCTTCCCGGGAACAAAATAATCACTTTCACCCGGTTTAGCTACTTTGACATGTCCGGAGACATTTATTTAATGGGAGTTGAACAGCATAAAGCCCGCGGTTACAAGACTACTCGGTCCATTACAAGCATCGATATTAAAAACAAGACCACTAAAACCAAACAGGTAGAATATGAATTTAAATTCGATCTGAGCGGCGAACCTATTACATGGAACGATATCGAAGGGAGATTTAAGTCGTGGGCATCCAGTCGACAGAATGGCGGCTTTCTGACATGGATTCAAGGCGATACTTACATTGAAATGAGTAGCGTTGTGTTTACTAGGGAGCAAATGATTGAAGTAGCAAAATCAATGAAACCAGTTCAACAATAGGTCAGTCGTACTTTAAAAATGCACTTCCACAGAGTTATGCTGTTTTTAAAGTTCCTAGTTCCCAGACCACGACGTGGTCCGCAGCTATTTAAAAGAGCGAGTTGAAGGTAAATAACCCTCGACACTCGCTCTTTTCGTTCTTGTTGGGCTAATCCAATTGTGATGATTATGGAAGTTGCCTCCCGTACCGGACACAGGATACCTTATTTCTCGAAAAACAGTACTTTTGAGAGGGTGAACGGACCCATAGGACCTTATTTACTGTCTTACTTAGTATTTGTACCCGTAATCCGTGCATTAGCGGATCTGGTGTCCGGAACATTGTAAAAACGACTTATAATACGAAATAACGGATCTACAGTCCGATGAAAGCAAGCGGGTGACTTGAGTGACCTATTTCTCCCACCATATACTCCACCTGTTCCTCCATTACTTCCATCAATCCGTTACCCACCAACTACTTTCCTCCCCATCACCACACCAACCTTGCCCTCATGAACCTCCACCTTGTATTTCTTCACCCGAATGCGGTCGCTGAACAGCGACTTGCCTGTCTGCAGGTCGAACTCCCAGCCGTGCCAGGGGCAGCGGACAATTTCGCCTGCCCGACCGTATTCGTAGTCGTACACCTCCGAGGGAAGCGTCGTCCCGGAGACGAGCCCCGCACAGATCGGCGCCCCTTGATGCGGGCAGTAATTGAGAATCGCGTGGTATTCGCCATTGATCCGGTAAATGCCGATTTCGCGTCCTTCAATATTTACGACCGCATGCCCATCATCCGGAATATCCGCCTCCGCCAGCACGTAATGTATTCCCATTTATGCACCTCCTTGCCATTAACCGCTATTCATTGAATTTCTTGCTCAATTAATTAGATATCTCATCACAATAATTGGCTCTAATGCTCAATTAGTTGGATATCTCATCGCAATCATTGGATCTCGTCGCTATTCGTCGGGTAAGTTCGTTATTCTCCTCGTGCGCTAGTTGAATGAGTCTGTCTTCCACCTCATGCACAATTAGTTGAATGAGTCCGTCCTCTACCTCGTACATAGTTACCTGGATGCGTAGTGTCCTCCACCTCATGCTCTATTGGTTGGATGCCGTAGTCTTCAACCTCGTGCCTTCTTCATCCATCCTCTCAATCCAGTAGGTACAGCTGCTTCGCATTCTCGCAAAAGATCTTCCGCCGCGCCTCGGGCTTCAGGCCCCGTAAAATATGCCCCGGCGAGTCGAAGTCCCAGTGCGGGTAATCGCTGGAATACAGCAGCATGTTCTCGGCATCGATCATATTGAAGAGATCGATGAGATGCTGCGGATTATCCGGCTCCTCAATCGGCTGCGTGGATAAGAAGCAGTGATCCCGGATGTACTCGCTTGGCATTCTCGTAAGCCAGGGCACAGTTGCGCGCAGCGCTTTATAATTTTTATCCAGCCGCCACATCAGGCCCGGCAGCCAGGCCACACCGCCTTCAACCAGAACCACCTTAAGGTTCGGGTACTTCACGAACACGCCCTCGCAGACCATGCTCACCAGATGGGCCATAAACATCTGGGAAAGGCAGGTGTGCCACTCAATGTAGCGTGCCGGGTAGCTTACCGCGGTGGGAGCCGTCGAGCTCCCGCCGCCTTCCGCTCCCGGATGGAGCGCGACCGGAAGACCATGGCGCTCCGCCGCTTCATAAATCGGATGATAGTGGCGCTGCCCGAGCGGCGAACGCGCCGCGCTGGAGATCATGACCTCTACGATATCCGGATGGCCGCCGATCCGGTCAATCTCGCGTGCCGCCAGCAGCGGATCCTGGGTGGCTACCGCCATCGCGCCCTTGAAGGCTTTATGCTTGCCGAGCCACTCGGCTATCAAATAATCGTTATAGGCCGAGCATATGGCCGCTGCGTAATCCGGGTCATGTGTCGACGAGATGTTGTAGACGACCCCGTCAGTACAGCGTAATCCAGGTTGTAGCCTTCGATTAGCTGTTTAATCATATAGTCAGGGTCGGAGGCTTTGCCTCCCCGGAGGGATCGAATCTTTTTCATCACGCCGATCGGCGAATAGTAACCGGACCCGGCATAACCGATGCCGGATGCCGCTACCCGCGAACGCCAGGGCTCCTGCAAATACGGAAGCAGCGCCCGATCGTCCTGTTCGTTATGAACGTCGACATCGATAATTTGGTAGTCGTCCATTGCCTGATTCCTCCACTCTATCGCAGATTACTTGTCGCCGTATGTGCGTGTATACGCCGTGTTATACATAGCAAGGAGTTCGTCGGAACCAAGTTTCTTGGCCTGGTCGATAAATTGCTGGTACGTCGTATCGTTAATTGGTGTTTTTAGGTTACGAACTCCGTCACCTTCTGTTCCAGGAACTTGTTCAGATTGTTGAGTTTTGATTTTTCCAGTTCCAGCTCCTCTTCCGTCTTGACAATCTGCTTCGGTGCCGGGACGATATACTGCTCATACCTTGCGTTGATATCCTTGCTCTTCTCGCTCAAACCGCGCTCCCACACTTCACGGGATTTGGCGTTATTCAAGGTGATAAGGTCATACCATACGCCCCAATCCTTACGCAGGGCATTAAACGGAGATTCGCCGAACTCCTTGTTGTATACCGCCTTGCCGTTCTCCATCGTATACGATTTGCCTTCAATGCCTAAGGACAGGTAGTTCGTTCCCTCTTCGCTGACCAAATAATCAAGGAATTGAACCGCGCGCTCCTTATCCTTGACTTTCGCCGAAATGGCTCTGCCGACAGTACCTACGACCGGACGGGAGAACTGGTAGTTCTTGATCCCTTCAGCGGCAAAGGAAGGAATGGCATCCAGCTCATATTCGGCAGTACGGCACCGCGCGCCTTCGCTACAAGCGACTCCAGATCCGCCTTCCAGAAAAACGTAACCAGCGATTTGTAGGTTAATATTCGCTCCTCCCACTGCGCTTGCGTCAGCAGCGAGAATTCCGGATCCAGCAATTTTTCCGCGTACAGCTTGTTCAGAAATACCAGCATATCCTGATAATTCTCATGGTATGGAGCGAACGCGTATTGATCCGTTGTCGGATCGAGATTATAAAAGCCGCTGATGCTTAGGTGAATATACGCCCGAATGTCGTATACAGTCCCGTATCCCCAACAATAGCGTTTGAGATGAGCGGATAGGAATCCGGAACCTTTTCCTTCAATGTTTGCAGATACTGATAAAATTCATCCACCGTGGTGGGCGCCTGAATCCCGTACTGATCCATAATGTCCTTACGGGCATACCAGATGAAGTTAAATCCCTTGCCTTCCGCATCCCCTTCCAGGACGGGTACCGTGTACAGCCCTCCATCCGTGCCCGTTGCCAGCGCTTTGGCTTCAGGATATTTCTCGTAAAATGCTTTGAGATTAGGTGCCCGATCCAAATAATCATTCAGGTTTAAGAATACCTTCTCCGGTCCATGCTCCCTGCCATCCTGCGTCGGTACCTGGATAAAATCCGTAGCGGTGTTCGTCGCAATCATGATCTGCCTTTTCTCCTCAAGTCCTTCCTGGCTTACGATTTGAAACTTCACTTTCACGCCCGTCTTGGCTTCAATCTCTTTGAAAATCTCCCAGTCATCCCGAACCTTCCCCTCCACCCGGTCGTATACCAGCCATGAGAAGGTAATATTTGTCAGGACTTAACGTCCCCGAGTCATCTTTGCTGCCACTGGTGCACCCCGTAACAAGCATCACACCAAGCAGCAGGATGGCAATCGCCGTTCTGAACCCCTTTCGCTGCATTTCCTAACCACCTTTTATAATCACAACGTATAGAGATGGATTTTCATAAAATCCACAGCTACCCCTTAATGCCTCCAATCATCGTGCCTTGTACAAAATATTTCTGGATAAACGGATAGACACACAGAATCGGCAGTGTGCCAATCATGATCATGGCGTATTTCAGCGTTTCCAGATGAGTCAGATCCCCTTCGCCCTGCACATTCGTAAGCGATCAGGATATTGCGCATCATGATTTGCAGCGGGTACATATCCCGGTCATTCAGATAGATCAAAGCGCTGAAGAAGGAGTTCCATTGATTCACGGCCGTGAACAGACCGATCGTGACCATCATAGGTACGGATAACGGCAGTACGATCCGCACGAGAATCTGCAGAGACCCGCATCCGTCGATGGCAGCCGCGTCCTCCAGTTCCTCCGGCAAGGCCTCGAAGAATGTCCGCATAATAAACAGGTACCAGGTGCTGATCAGCGACGGAAGCACAATGGCCCATATCGTATCCAGCATCCCCAGCTTCTGAACGATCAGGAACGTCGGAATCATGCCCCCACTGAACAGAAGCGTGAAGGCGGCCAGCAGCAAAATTACCCTTCGGCCGGGCAGCCACCGCTTCGCAAGCGGATATGCCATCGCGGAGGTAGCAATCAGCGTCAGTACCGTCTGCACGAAGGTGTAACGAATGGTATTCCAATAACTCACCCAGAGATCGGGGTTATAGACAAGCTGCTCGTACGCGACCAGCGTAATCTTCTTCGGCCAGAGCAGCACGGCTCCACTCGCAACCAGGGCATTATTGCTGATGGAAGCCGAGAATACGTACACCATGGGGTAGGCCATTACAATAATCAGCACAATCATGAACAATACGTTGAGTACATCAAACAGCTTCGAGGCTAAGCTTTCCTGCTTTTTCATCACGCACCTCCCTTACCACAGGCTGGTCTCCGAATATTTGCGTACCATCCGATTGGCCGCTACGACCAGAATGAAGCCAATCGCCGATTGGAACAGGCCCACCGCGGTTGCGAAGCTAAAATCGGCATCAAGAATGCCCCGGTACACAAAGGTGTTAATGACATCCGCCGTTTCGTAATTCATCGTGTTGTAGAGCAGCAATATTTTCTCAAAACTCGCCTCCATGAAATTGCCGAGCGACAGCACGAACAAAATAATCATGACCTAAGCACCATGCCGATGAATGTAATATGCCGGGCCTGCTGCCACCGGTTCGCTCCATCCATCCTGGCCGCTTCGTACAGTGTCGGATCAATCCCCGCAATGGCAGCCAAATAGAGAATCGTGCCCCATCCCACCTTCTGCCATATCTCGGAGCCCACATAAACTGTCCGGAACCACTCCGGCATGCCCAGAAACATGATCGGCTCGATGCCAAACGTCTTGACGAGCAGATGGTTAACCACGCCAGTTGTCGGGGACAGGAAGGTGACCAGAATGCCCGCAATCACAACGGTGGACAGGAAATGCGGCATATAGCTGATGTTTTGCACAAACCGTTTGAACCATTTCCCTTCAGCTCATGGAACAGAACCGCCAGTATAATCGGCGCCGGAAAGTGAAAGAGAAGATCGTACACATTCAGCATGATGGTATTGCGAATCAGCTTCCATGCATCGGGGGTAACATAGAAAAATTCAATCAAATGCTTGAATCCAACAAACTTGCTTCCCAATATGCCCCTGCCGATCGAATAGTCCTGGAAGGCGATGATGATGCCGTACATCGGCGCGTACTTGAATATCAAGTAATACAAAATGCCAGGCAGCATCAGCAAGTAGAGCGCTTTATGTTTTTTCAGAACATAGCCGATTCGTGTTAGCTGCGCCAATAATCCCCACCTCCGATTGAAAGCATTTACATTCGTGTGTTGTTGTCCCCACTATACGAGCCGTGTTTCTCCCGCGTCTAGCATGCATCTTTTCCTCGAGACACTCGTTTTGCAGCGCCCATGGCGCAAGGCTTCCCGCTTGGTTCCATGCAAAAAGAGACTTCAGAAAATAATGCAGTCTCTTCTCTCCTATTGGTGGGAGCTCCGATATTTGGTAGGTGTGATGCCTTCGTATCGGCGGAAAGCCCGAATGAATGAATTCCTGCCCCAATATCCCACCTTCTCGGCAATTTCGTCGATTTTCAAATCGGTTTCGAGCAAAAACTGCTTGGCCTTCATCAGCCGTATTTGGCAATATACTCCACGTATTTCTCGCCGATTTCATCCTTGAAGGTACGACTGAAATGTCCGCTGGACATATTCATCAGCCCGGCAAAATACTCGATCGACAGCTCTTGATCATAATGCTCATGGATGTATTCCACGACCTCCATGAACTGTTGACTTCGGCTGCTTGATACCGGCTTCCGGAACAAAAACCCGTGAATATCCTGAAAGCAGTGCGTCAGCTCGTCCCATGTCATGCACCGATTCAATCGTTCGAATAGACCTAAGCATAATAAGGGACGTTCAATTCGCTCCGCTCCGATTCTACCGCCCGGATCCAGGTATTCAGCACATCTGCCAGCAAATATTTCATCTGCACAGCTGCCGCGTCCTTGCGCTTTCCCTCCTCCAGCAGAGTATTCACGGATTGGAGCAGCTTATCGTACTCCCTGGTTTTATACTGATTGTGAATCCGCTGGACCTCCTGCACGGACAGAAAAGGGTCCCATTGCTGCGTCTCCCGACAAGGCTGGCTGCTGCAAATTTCAACGGCAGAGTGCAGTCCCCGATACTTCAGCATGGCCAAGGCATGCTCATAGGACTGGTGCAGCTCTTCCATGGCGTGAACGGTTCTGCCGATTCCGATCGTCGCTCTGTAATAAGTGCTGTACTCCAGGAATATGCGGCGAATCTGCTCCGCCATCCTTACCGGATGGTCCTCCAACTGCGGATCAAACTGAACGATGCAGACCAGTAAATCCGGCCTTGTCTGGCAAATCCATACCATACCGGGTGCAAGTCGGTGAATCTTCTCCTTGAGTTCTGTCAGCAGAAAAGTCTTGGTCGATTCCGACGTGGACTCGTAAGTCGACGGGTCCATGTGGAATGAGATGCACAGGACGGCTCTTGCCGCAGCTTCGCTATACGAGAATTCAATCTCCTTCGCATAATACTCAATGGATAACGCGTCACGATACTGACCCAACAGTATTTTCGTGAAGAACTGCTCCTGCACGATGGGAAGCATCCCGCTCACCATCTGAAACAGCTCTTTATTCTCCGTCATGATGAACTGGGAATAGCGTTTAATGACATCGAACTCATTCCCTTCGTGGCGGATGGCCTTCCCCGAGAAGTGATGCGATCTCAGCCCTTCCTTGATTTCCCGAATCGGCTGATATAAGCGGCGGCTTAAATAATACGAAATCAGAGCGCCGACAATCAGGAAAAGACAAGGAACAACCAGCTGATAAAGCGGGTAATATGCACTTCATTAAGGTACCTAAATCGATCATGCTGATATAATGCCAGGACTCATCGAAGCTTGAGGTCATGAAAGACATCCCGAGCTTGTCCGATATCGTAAATTGCGGGGCTATGCCCTCTGTGTGTATTCGCTGCTGCAGTGCATCCTGATCCTGCCCGGTCAAGGTTTGGGATAACACTCTTCCCGTATCATCCACAATGGCCGTGCCCGTGACCCAGCTCTCCGGAACATGAATCTGCTCCTGAAGCTTGTCTCGTTTCACTTCGACCAGGAGATATACTTCAGGAGCGGCGGTGTTGAACGGGTAGCTCATGGAAGCCGTTAGTGAGGCAGGGGAATCCAAGAAATCCATCATTTTCTTGCCGGATAATTCGGCTTCAAGCTGAGGACGACGGTTCAGGTCCGAGGGATAGCGGGAATGGAAGTAATACGCTTTATTCGTGTAGGTCTCGGCATCAATCATAAGGTCCTGGTGTACAAAATAATAATAAGCCTTATCGACCAAATCATCCGATTCCAGCTGCTGCAGCTGCTCCCGCAGCGAATGAAGCAGTTCCGGAAGCTGCTGACCATCCGGCGACGAAGACATCGGTGCAAGCAGCACGCTCCGCAATCTCGATGTGCTGAGGATATTGATCATGCTGGTCTTCAAGGACTGAAGCTCGGTATCCGTCTGCTCGGAGAATCGGCTCATCATGATGCTGTTGAAGCGCTCGGCATCCTTCTCAATAATTCGAACGACAAGCACCTGCGCGAGAACCGATGCCGCAATAACGGGAATGAGAATGAGGAGAAAATAGTTGGCGAACAGCCTCCAATAAAGGGTCTGTCTTCTGGGAGGTGAAGAATAGGCGTCTCCAGGCCCAGCCGTTTGGACAGGCGGTGTCCTTCGTTTCATGATTGTCCCCCCTTTGCATTTCTAAATCGCAAGTCCAGCGGGCTTGCAGTTACGTTTACTATATTTTGATGTAAGTTATAATATTCGCCGCAGGAATCTATGGAGGGGGCTAACAGTAGATGGATACGTTGGATTGATCGATAAAATCTGAGAATAAAAATATCTTCATTATGCTAAGCAGGGGCAGACCGCTTTCCTCCCAATCCATCTTGGAATTATTTCACAGCAAATTCTAATTTGCCTCTAACCCTCCTCTCGTTTTTCTGTTCTACATTTAGAACATCAACAGACAACAGGAGGATATGATATGAAAATCGTTATGATTCCGTCAGGGTTTAAGGAATGCCTGGATGCGGAAGAAGTCGGTGAAGCGATGCGAATGGGCGTTCATCGTCTGAATTTGGATGCCAGCATCACCGTCATTCCGATGATTGATGGCGGCGAGGGCTTTGCCAAGAGCATCGTAAATATAAAGCATGGACGTCTGTATCACAAGGAAGTTACGGGTCCCGTTGGTCAACCCATTACGAGTTATTTCGGTATTTACACGGAAAACAACAAGAAAACAGCGGTCATCGAGATGGCAGCAGTCGCTGGCTTAAAGCTAGTTCCAAGGGAGCAGCGGAACCCACTGTGGACAACGACATATGGTGTAGGAGAGCTGATCCTGGGGGCACTCGACTTTGGAGTGGATCATATTCTGATTGGATGCGGCGATTCCGGCACTTCCGACGGCGGTGCAGGGATGGCGCAGGCGCTAGGAGCTGTTTTTACAGATGAAGCCGGGCAGTAGGTCTATATTCGAGGCGGCGGCGATTTGGCTAAAGTACGATCCATCGATCTGGCTGACTTGGACCCCAGACTCACGGATGTACACATTGACGTAGCCTGTAATTGGCACAATGTGCTGTGTGGACGGGACGGCGTTGCCCATGTTTTTGGTCCGCAGAAGGGAGCCACTGCTGAAGAAGTGGAGCACTTGGCAAGTGCATTCCAGCACTATGCCCATCTGATACACAACCAGCTTGGCGTGGATATCGCCTTGGCTCCCGGAAGCGGAGCATCCGGAGGTTTAGGCGCGGGCTTGGTTGCTTTTGCCAACGCGAAACTTCATCCCCGTTACGAGGTGATTATGCAATACATAAATATCGAGCAGCATATCCTGGAAGCCGATGTGGTGTTAACGGCCGAGGGCTGCCTGGATTACCAGACCCCCAACGGAAAAATTCCTTCGGAGGTTGCGCGAATAGCCAAATCCAAAGGAATCCCCGTGATTGCCATTACAGGAACCATTGGAGAAAATGCTGCCATTAATTATGAGAATGGAATCGACGCCTATGCAAGCATTATTCAGACGCTTACCTCACTGGATCAAGCGATCTTAAACGCAACGCCGTGGATCGCAGACAGCACCGAAGCTGCTCTCCGGCATGTGCGTATCGGGTATCAGATCGCCCACCGTACGCTCAACGAAGGATATCGGCCATTATGAAGCCTGAATACATGCCATCCGCAGACCAGCCGCTGAACAAGGCTGGCCCCGGAGCGCCGTCTATCCGGCCTGCAAAAGGGTTATGGATGCTATCCGGTTTTGCAGGCTGCAGCATTTGGATCGCTTCGGTTGAACATTTATCGTACTCCGGTAAAACTGCCTTCATTTTTTATCATCGCCATGGCTTTATGGATTTTCACCAAGATGCTTAAGCAGGATGGATTGCGCTGGGGGCTCTTGTCTGCATCGTTGCCTTGAAGGGCGCCCCTCCTTCATTGCTTTACGAATCCATTGCCGAAGAAATCGTCTGGCTGATGATCGGTTCGTTCATCATCGGCGAAAGCGTCAAGACCAGCGGTCTGGCCGCTCGCTTCACTCGCTTTATGCTGCTGCGCGCACGCAAGCCCGAACATTTTTATGGTGGCTCGCGTTCGTGATTCAGCCTTTGACTTTCTTTATACCGTCTACCTCCGGACGAGCCGCCCTGACACTTCCCATTGTGAGAGAGCTGCACGCTTTATTGAAGAATGATCAGCAGAAAAAATCGGTTGCCATGCTTCTTCCCGTGATGATATTACTCGCTTCGTCTGCAACGGTCATCGGGGTAGGTTCTCACATCATTGGGATCGGGCTGTTAAACGGGGCAACAGGGGCAGACATCTCCTATGTAACATGGGTGATATGGGGAGCGCCTTTTGCGCTTGTCATGTGCGGGTTGGCTCTATTATGCGTAAAAATAATGTTCTGGAAGGATGAACCGCAAAGCAATATCATCCCTTCCGGATATCAGTATTCAGAGAAGCTTCCCCTGTCTGGCCGTGAGAAGAAAACCCTCGGCTTGATTGCCGGGATGGTTGTCCTGTGGATGACCGAAGGATGGCATGGTTATGACATTGCGTTCATTACGATGGCTGGTGCCATGCTGCTCATGCTGCCTTCCATCGGGATTATGGAATGGAAGCAGGGAATGAAGAGCGTTTCCTGGAATTTGATCATGTTTGTGGCAGCTGCCACTGCTCTGGGAAAAGCCCTTGTTGAGAATGGCGTGGTGGATTGGCTCCAGCAGATTGTGTTCAGCAAGCTTCGTGTTCTGGAGACCGCCCCTCCCTTCATAACGCTGCTGATCATCATTCTCGTATCCGTTACTTCGCACTTGTACATCACATCCCATACCACAAGGGCCGTGGTGATGATCCCGGCATTTATCGTGCTGGGCCAGACGCTTCAGCTTGATGCTTCCGCCGTCGTTTTCTTGACGCTGGTGGGCATGAATTACTGCATCACATTTCCGGTAAGCTCAAAAGCGTTGCTCTTGTATTACGAGGATGAGTCAGTCTCTTATCCCGCCAAGGACCTGGTCAAGCTCAGCATGGTATGTATGCCTCTATATGTTGGTGTCATGGTGTTGTTTTACTACACATATTGGCAGTGGACGGGGTTAAGGTTGTGAAGGGGTTATGTTTAATAAAGCCTCGAGTTTGGCAGAACAAAGAACGATGCTCCATGAAAAAACCTCCGGATCAAATGTTTCCATTCGAACCGGAGGTCCTCTAATTCATTATCATTCCAACCTATTCGTACTCAAACACCGCATCCGGCGTCAACGTTACATTTGGAGCATAACTCGGCATCTGACCTAGGTCTCCTGCAAGTATTGCTCAACAATCCGGTTAGCATCAACCAGGGAGGTCAGCATCCAATCCTCATAGAGCTTGCCAAATTTCTTGAGAAGCCATTCTGACGTATATTCATTGGACAATGTAAACAGGGAATAGATCTCACGCACGGTATTGGTACGCTTGCGGCCATTATCATCCGTCCAGGTAACCTTTTATTCAAGTCTACCTTGCGGATATCTTCTGTTTTGGTAGCCAGGATGCCATTCTTGTATTGAAAATAAATCCGCAAGGATTTTTCGTATTCATGGCCTTTAAGCAGTTTCCACCCAGCCATACTCCCGCTTGCATTGACTGCAGACATTTTGCTTTTACCAGAAGTTCCTCCTGAACTGGAGTTCTGCGCCTTCTTCTGCTCGCCCTTCACAACAAATTGTGCTGATCCCAGGGCGACGGTCATTTGCTGTTTGGATGCATCCCACTTTAGCTTTGCACCCAGCGCTGCGGTTAACAGGTCCGCTGACACCAGTGTCTCCCCTTATTCTGGATCGGAGCTCCTTTCATGTTTACGGTTTTACCGTTGATCTTCGCCTGTTTACTACCCGCCTTAACATATATCTCCGTCTCCCTATGGTAATATCAAAGGTCTTGGAAGCTGCCTGATACTGAACCGTGCCTCCCAAAGCTTCAAATACCCGCTTCAGCGGCAAATAAGTAATACCCTTCTCCTGCTTGGCGTTCTCGAGCGGCTTGCCAAGTCCCGAAACGATCTTGACCGATTGCTTCTTTACAATATCCACCGTCAGAGTGGCTTCACCCACACCTAGGATTTTGTAGGCTCCCTTCTCTACCGCTTTGATGATGTGCGGCTTATCTACAGACAAAGCGATCATATTGCCCGGAATCTTGTGTTTCTCTCCATTACCATACTGAAATTCAACAGTTGGAGTAATGGAGCTTCCTACCTTCGGCTTACTATTCGATACTTTTAGCGTAACGCTGGTAATGCTTGGAACTGGCACATCGTATTGTTGTCCGTTATCATACTCTATCCATGTGCCATCCATTAATTGTGCGAAAAAGCTTTTGGAACCTCCAATTCCCACAATCTGTTGAACCCCGCTGATCCCGTTCAACGGGTTCATTTCGAATGTTTGAGTGAACACATCCAATTTGGCATTCCACACAGTCCCATCCTTTTTCACAATAATCAACTTCTGTTCTTTACCAAAAGAAATGTCAGCTGCATCTTGAATCAGTTTTTGTGACAGGTAGGTTGTGCTGCCATTAATGCGAAGTGTACTGAACAGTACGAGCCTTCCGTCATTATATAAAATAGCGGCATAGTCGTAAGCCACTTTAATTTTGCGAATGGAGTTCACATCCGTCACTTGACCCAGGGCCACGGGCTCCGGCGTATAGGCGCTATTGTGATACAATACTGTCCCCGACTGGGTAACACCACCGATAATACCCTTATTCTCATCAAATATGGAAATCCCCTCAAAGCCCTTTACGGCTTGCGGTTTGGAACTATCCAGGCGGTTAACGTTGCCATCAGAGGTCAGCCAGTAGCCTTGTCCAACCTGCTTTACGTTACTCTGGCCCGCCACATTCTGAAAACCGGATTCTCCCCACATGACCAGTCCACCAGCATTGTTCACACCGAATCCGTACTCGCTTGATCCCGCAATCTGTTTCAGGTCCCCACCCATAGGAAGCGGGATTTTGGTCATTGGAAGACGGGTATAAGTAACCCAAGCTGTACCATCCTCCATTAAGGGTGTGCCATCAGGCAGCAGCATCGCAATCTTAGAGCTTGCCTTGCCCGACTCGCCATAAGCAGCTCCGGCAGCTGTCGGGACTATCATACACACCGCTAACAGCAGCATTAACATTTTTTTAACATGCATGAACCTCATCTCTCTTAGAATGTATCACTTTCAAATCTAGTAATTTTGAACCAGGAATATTATACCATTCAATAGAATGAAACCATATTAAAATTTGGCAGCGTTGCTGATGGTGGCGGTGGTAACAGGGTGGCATGGCGGTCCTGGGGGCACGGTTGCGTGGCAACGGTGGGGATGGTCGCATGGCGGTCCTGGGGGCACGGTTGCGTGGCGGCGGTGGGGCATGGTCGCATGGCGGTCCTGGGGGCACGGTTGCGTAGCGGCGGTGGGGGCATGGTCGCATGGCGGTCCTGGGGGCACGGTTGCGTGGCGGCGGTGGGGGCATGGTCGCATGCGGCGGTGGGAACGTAGCGGTGAAGGGAGGGTAACAGTGGCGTGACAAGGTGGCGGTAGTGGTGGTGGTGTGACATGGTAGCGATGTGGCAATGGTGACGGTGCTGCCGCTCTTGGGGCTAACGGACAGAGGATACATTATTTAGCTGGAAAAGTGTTGTTTTTGAGACTAACGGACATGAGATGCGTTATTTGTGATATGAGTCAGCAATTTGTTTGTTTTATGAGGTAATAAGGGATCCTGAGTCCGTTAGATTCAAAAAGGGATTAAAGAGGCAAATAACGGATCTGGAGTCCGTTAAGATGTCGGAACAGCGGCAAGAACCAGGGTTACTCGCGTAATAGTGGTGTTGGGGACCAACCCCAGAATCTTTGTACACGGGGCTTGCAATCACCACGGCAGCAGCACCTTCAACAGCCGTGATCCGGATTTCCGCAACCGATACATCCAAAACTTGATGCAGACACCAACCGTTAGGAGGGCGCTCCATCCTTTCATCAGTCTCCACAACTAACAGCCACTCGTTCTCAGGAACGAGCAGCAACTCCCTTGCTGTAGGTTCTGAGGGCATGGGCAATCAAGATTGATGTGCCAAATCGCAGAAAAAACGTCCCTAAAGCCTGTCTCCAGACTTTAAGGACGCCTCCCTATAACTCACTCAGTTCATACGCTCAAACACTTTGAAACTCCTGTCTTCTTGCAGAGCTACCAACGTATCATCATTCACGATATAGATCTCCGTGCCTTCTTGAAGTTCATTCGACGATAGGTTCGTATCCGGGTATTGATCCGGCTCGAGCTGCTTCTGAATCCTACCCGCCAAGGTCAAATCTGCATCGGCAAAAACTTCCGCAGATTCGATGCCCTTTCCGATATACTCTTCATCGTTATAATTTAACACAGACGCATAACTCACTGACTGCTTGCTCCCGCAGCCCAAACACAGGATTAACAATAAACTGATGACAGGAATCCCTGCTAACTTTAGCCTGTTGCCCACAAGTCCTCCTCCTTTATAGCCTTTGCATTACCGTTTTTCTATAAAAAGAGATTACAGCAGCTCATCCAGACGCGCCTCTAATTCTGCCCTATCATAACGAATGAATGCCCCATTCACCGTTCCAACCAGCACCTCATGCTCCGTTATGTTCAGCGCGCCATTTCTTGCATACTGCTCACGCAGGTCAACGTTGCTTGTGATCACATGCTGCAACCTTCCCAAGCTCTTCTTGGTCTCCTTGTTCAGCACCACCAGATCACTGCCAAGGCTTATAAGCAGGTAACGGTCCAATATTCCATAACTGCTGCCAACCAGATGGGATACATCTTCTTTTGCTTGCAACGAATGATCCATCTTCCAAATCACGCTGCTTAGGTCTTCTGATTCACAGCGGCCGGGATGCCGTTCAAGGTTAGATAGACTCTCTCGCCCTCAATAATTCCGCGGGCTGCCCTTCCCTTCAGCGTCCAGACTTCCTTCCCTTCAACGCTGTCATACAGCACGGTTTCGTAAGCGGTCGCCCCGCTGAAATACTTCCCGTTCAGCGCACGCTGCACCAGCAGATACCGCTCATCCAGCACCTCAAACCGTTCCATTTCGGAGGCTGGATAAACGCCCTCCCGCTCATAGGTCCTCGTATTGAACAGAACCCACTGGCTGCCCAGCAGCATCCATCTTGTCGTAAGGTCCGCTGGCGCTATCGGATCATAACGATGTCCTCCCGTAAAATACGAATCCCGGGTCGGATCGTCCATTGTCCTTTTCCCGACGTTGTCATACCAAACGGCTTTGCGGTTACAGGATCATACCCTTCAAGCCGCCCATTCTGTTCGATGAGTATGTACGGATCATCGCCCTGGCTTAACAGACGGTGGTCGCCAGTCAGCGTCTTTTTCCAGCGCAGCTTAGGTTTCCTGATCCAGCACACTCAGCAGACTCCGGGTTTCATGCAAATTAAGCGGTTCATCCAGAACAATCGCGTCTTGCACAGCCGTCATGGTCAGGCCAAATTCATTCTTCGGCTTAACCTCCCACAGCACTTTACCATCCGATAGCCGGATATGACGCACCCTGGCCTGATAATTTTTGATGACGGGATTGTAGGCCGAGAACATCGTGACATGCTCGCGATCCTTATCTATTACGGCCGTATACCAGCCAAAACCTGCATCCTCCTGCCACAGTTTCTTGCCTGTGCTTCGATCGATGGCATACAGGGATGAATGATCGTGCATGCCGCTATAACCGCCGTCATCTCCCTTGAGGAGCAATACATCCTCATTGGCCTCCAGCAGGAACGTATAATTCAGATTGCCCTGATTTCTCCAGGCGGGGTCAGCCTCTATCGTCTTCAGCGGCGGTACAGCGGCAAAATGATAGGTAAACTCGTAGTCATCACCAGCACCTCTACGCTCAAACACTCCCGTTGCAGGCATTGTCCATTCGCTAGCCACCAGCTTTCCGGCAGGTGAGAAGGTGGCTGTATAATGTACATCCCGCAGCTCATACCTCCAGGTTTCACCCAGGATCATCGGTTTACTGGAGCTCTGCTCCTGATTCCGTGAGGTCTCCCTCACCTGCGGTTCTCCGAGCAGTTTTTTCACATAAGAAGAGCTGGTTCCTTTCTTGAAAAGAAACTCCGTCAAGTTGCGCACCACATCGGTCGATAATTCAGACTCCCCATCCAGCAGTCCGTCGGGCAACGTCTGTTTGCTTGCTATGTCCTTTCCTTGCACCCACATCATCGCCGGGCGATAGATCTGGTAATCATCCTTCCACTTGGCAGGAGGGATCATAACACCGTACCAGTCCTTCCACTGTGCGACCGCAACGAGTGACGTTCTCGCAGCTGTTATCGGCCATCTGACCCCGCTCCCGGGAGCCAGGTATAGACTGCCGCCACTGCGCAATTGAAGCGAAAGCGGGGATATTTCTTGGCTTAGTGCTGCCTCCTTGGTCGCATACCATGTCGGGAGCCACAAGTCTCCTCGGGAATCGGATTGGATATAGGCCATATCCCCTTCACGGAGCTGATCCGGAGCACTTCTCCCTTGGCTCCATAATAACTTGCCTTAAGATCTGTCAGATGGCTGTTCTTGGTAAGCGCACTAGGAAAAAGGGCGGTCTTCTGCCGGATCGTGACCGTTTGACCTGCTTTAATAACGTCTGCGGCACCAGCAACGACAACACGAGCGCTCTCCTCCGTCCGCTGAGCCGGAACCCAAATGAGCGATATACTGACGGCTGTCGCTATGCCGATGAACCATCGCTTTCGGATCGATACACGTGAACTCACAGGAACCATCCTCTCCAATACAAGCGTATATATGGTAAACGCTATTATAAGACAATATGTTCCATAATCCAAAGAAAAAGCTCCCTTTCGCGAAGGGAGCTTTTTCTAGTTTCTCTCGTTGTTGCGTAAATAAAGTAATCCTCTCACCGGATACGGCGTGGTATTTTCAACGGAACACGACTTGTAAACTTTCCCTTCATCGTCGTATTTCCAATCTCTTGCCCGAGTCATATAGTAAACGGCCCTGCGGCACCTGCTCCCCGTCATTTGCCTTGTACGATGGGTCACCCCATCCCACACTTCACCCCATAACTTCTCTATAAAAGATGCAGAAGAGGCAGGCGAATCCTTATGCATTTCTGCTGTTGATCCCTTAAGGCTTTTGCCGCTTGGAGTTAACGTCTCTCTGTAAGACATCCGGTCCCCTCCGCATCCCGATACAAACAAGACCATAACAATCAGACCCATTGCCAACCATACCATCGTAAATCCAGCGTTCTGCTTCGCATGCTGCAACAAACTCATCTTCGCTGCCTCCTTATGTACTTCCTGAAGGAAAGTATAAGGAACATATCTTATCAACCAGGCTTCCAAATCCTTAACGATTGCTTAAATTAAACTGAACAATTACATCGGGCATGCGATTACCAGCGTGAAAACTTTCTTATCTTATTTGTCAACAAAAAAGCTCCCTTCAAAGGGAGCGCTCCGTCAAGTACCCGCCCAGCCTGTATAGCATCCGTCATATGACTTTAGGGAAACGCGTTTCGAAGGTCGTTCTCCGCTCATCGCTCCGCACCCGGATTTCGCCGCCCTGGACCTCCACAATGCTCTTCGTAATCGCCAGTCCCAAATGGTGCCGCCCGTCAGCTTCGAACGAGAGCCTTCCACACGGTAGAAGCGGTCGAATATGAAGGGCAGATCCCGCTCGGGAATCGGATCGCCATAGTTGGTGAAGCTGATGCTCACCTGATCCCGATCGCTTCGGACGGCGATGTCGATGATTTTGCCGGATTCTCCGTACCGGATCGCATTGGATATCAGATTCTCATAGGCACGGACAAGCTGCGCGCCGTCTGCCATGATGATGAGGTCTTCCTCTGCCGTTAGGTTGCATTCCATCCCGGATTTCTCCAGAGTCGGTACCGATTCCTCGATAAGCTGCCTGATGAACCGGACCATATCGATCTTCCGGATGTCCAGCGGGAGCCCATTATTAATCCGTGTATATTCAAACAGATCATCAATTAGCCTTTTCAGATTTTGGGCTTTCTCATAAGCGATATTTACGTAATATCGCAGCTCCACCTCATCCTGATATCGATCCTCCTCAATCACCTCAAGGAATCCCAGTATCGAGGTAAGCGGAGTCCGCAGGTCATGAGAAACCCCTGTAATCAGATCATTCTTGGTCTTCTCGGCGTAGCGCTCCTCCAGAATGGATTGATGCAGCTGCCTGCTCATCTGATTGATGCTCTCGGCTACCTCGCCCAGCTGACTGCCGGAATAAACCGGAATTTCGGTATCGAAATTCCCTTTGGCAATTTCACGAAGCCCGTGCGTAATTTCCTCCAGGTAAGCGTTCAACTGCTCAGTCATGTGATTAATGCTGGAAGCAACGCTGCCTAATTCATCCTGGGTTTTGAGCTCGATTTTGGAATCGAATCGAACTGTAATTTCCTGAAGTCCTGTCTGGATCTTCTGCAGATCTAACACGAACCATCTTGTGGTCATATAATAGCTGGCAAAAAGAGAATGATGCCCGTGAGCATCATGACTGGCTCCGAGCCAATGTTATTGATGAGCCAGGCAAGCGGCGAATTGATCGCGGTATGCTGAGGATCAGCGTGCCTAATGAATAGAGAATAATAAGCAGGGCAGCCGTAATGCCGATGCTGCTGAGCAGCATGAGCATCATCTTCAGGCGGATGCTATGGAGCTTCATTACTTTCAAGTCTGTCACCTCTGCTTAAGTTTACTCTATCTTGTACCCGATTCCCCATACGGTTTTTATATACTCCGGCTGCTGCGGATCCTTCTCGATCTTCTCACGCAGCTTGCGAATATGGACCATGACCGTATTTTTCGATTCCATGAACGGCTCATTCCACACCTCGGTATAAATCTTGTCCATGCTCAGCACCAGCCCCCGGTTAATAGCCAGCATATGCAGCAGGGCAAACTCGCGCGGTGTCAGCTTGATCTCCTCGCCCGCCACCGTGACCCGGTGTGAAGCCACGTTGACAATCAGCTCATCGATCTGAATCTCGTTCTCGTTTCGTACCGATCTGCTGTTCAGGTGTTTGTATCTGCGCAGCTGCGATTTGATTCTGGCAATCAATTCGAGCGGACTGAACGGTTTGGTCACATAATCATCCGCGCCGATGCTGAGTCCTGCGATTTTATCAATCTCCTGGCTCTTGGCGGACAGCATGATGATCGGCGTGTTATTCTCCTCCCGGATCTTCATGCAAGCCTCTATCCCATCCATCTGCGGCATCATGACATCGAGGATGATCAAATCCACCTTCTGCGTTTTCAAAATCTCCAGCGCTTCCAGTCCATGAGAGGCCGTGAGCAGCTTGTAGCCTTCATTTCTCACGTAAATCTCCATTAATTTAATAATTTCGGTTTCATCGTCTACCATTAGTATCGTAACTAAAGACATGGCTCCTCCTTGATATGCAACTGACAGGAGAACGTCTACCAGACGCAAGCCTGTGCAGTCGAACCGCGCTGCGCGGCAGTTTCTATCCTGATGTTAGACACAGCCCTGCTCTCTCTTGGCATACGTCCTGGCTGCTGCGAAGCGAACTATGAACCAGAGAGCGGCACGGCAGGTTGATCGGCAGGCTTGACGAATTTCTTCGATTTCGGAATATTGCCGAATATTACCCAGGAGCCTGGTATATAGCGCACCGTAAGCTCGACAACAATCCATGAGCACCCTAATGCGGCTGCAAAACCCCGGCATACCACAGATGGGTAATAATCGAGCTCCCCGTGGCAAGCGGGAATTCACGGTAAATGAGCAGGAAGAACGGATGAATTAAATAGATTCCAAAAGAAATGGCCCCCAGTCTCTCCAGCGCAGGTGTCCAGCCACGAACCCCGATCCGATAAAATAGAATAGCAAGCTGGAGCAGCACCAGCGCCCCCAAATAGGTATGTGCATTCCACATCAACTCGTACAGCGTAGAATTATAACTCGTTCCGTGCAGACGATTGTTGTAATAAATGTAGACATGACCAAGACCCGCAGCAGCCCACATTACCCACAGCATCACCCAAGCCGTAACGCGGTATGGCGTAACATTCGCACGGCTGATCACAATCCAGGCTTTCAGTTTCGGATAATAGATGCCGATAAAAGCTCCCAGCATGAAATAGGCCATGTAGGACAACGCCCAGCTTCCCTTATTCCGTACCTGCCAATAATACTTATTCATAAGTATAAACGTCCACTGGATGACCAGTCCAATCGGTATCGCCCATTTCGCAAGCGACGGCAGTTTCTTGAACAACCACAGCGCAAGCGAAACAGCACGTAAAACTGAATGCTGATAAAGACAAAATATAGATGCGTATAGGCTTTGGTCAGCAGCTTCTGGACAAAACTCTCCATCGTGTCGCCAAACGGTCTGCCTTGATAATACAGGTAGTGAAGCAGCACGAAGTAGAACACCGAAAAGAGCGTGTAAGGAATGATAATATATAACAGTCTTTTTTGTAAAACCCGCCAATCAGCTTCTTCGTCGTGGGACGATCATAGTAATTGTAGAAGAGGACCAGACTGCTCAAAAATATAAACGTAGGCGTTCCGTACTTCATAAAGATATTCATGAAATTGTAGATAAAAAATACTTGGACTCCGTCATGGCGGACACCGCATACGACGTAGAGTGAACGGACAGGACGCCGAGAATGGCAAATGCGCGTACCAGCTGCAGTTCGGGAAGACGCTCCCTTGGCAATACATTCGTTTTGTTCATAGAATTACCCTCTCATCTGAAGTCCGGCTATTTTCGTGTGTTAGACGAAACGGATTCATAAAGTATATAGGACAGTTCTTAACGCTATACTTCCAAATCCTTAACAATTACTTAAGATTCTGGTCCCCTTCTCCTAACATAATTCTTCTTGATTGCATGAAGTCCTTGGACTTACAATTAAATTATCTTTCCAATCGGGGTAAAAATGGGAATATGGAAGGTGGTTCATATATATGAATTCACAGGAATACAAGCAATTTTATGATACCGTAGGAGCCTTGAACGGCTGGGACTTCAGCCAGATCAGATGTTCTTCAGAAGGCGTGGAATGGGATTTCTATGATCAGGTCAGTCGATTATGCACAGCTTCCGATGTTCTGCTTGATATCGGTACTGGCGGCGGAGAGAGCCTGTTGTCTATCGCCTCCCACGCAGCATTGCTGGTTGGGATCGATCTTTCCCACACCATGGTTGAAACCGCCCGGCGGAATATGCAGCGGACCGCGATTTCCAATGTACGCTTTGCACAGATGGAAGCTGAGTCGCTCTCATTCCCTTCGGAATTTTTCAATATCATCTCATGTCGGCATTCCCCTTTCCACGCATCCGAAACTGCCAGAGTCCTGATGGAGGATGGCGTATTTCTGACGCAGCAGGTTCGCGAGTGTGATAAAGCCAATCTGGTACAGGCCTTTGGAAGAGGACAATCCCTTCGTCCGGACGGCAGCCTGAAGGAACAGTATACGAAGGAACTCCAGCTTGCCGGATTTCGCAATATTCATTATGCCGAGTATGATGCAGTCGAGTACTACGAGCGAGAGGAGGACCTGATCTTTCTGCTGAAGCACACACCCATCATTCCTCGATTCGGTCAGGAGGAAGATGATTTCCGTATCCTTCAGCAGTTTATCAGCGACCATCGCACCGATCGGGAATTCGGACGAATGCCGCGCGGTTTATGATGATAGCCCGAAGATAAGAGAAGTCGAACCACTATCTTTTATCCTCCGGATATCGATACCCCATATCAGCCTGCCATTAAACACAAAGAGCGCACAAGGGACAAGGCCCTTGTGCGCTCTTTGAGAGAGAAATTCCCTATTATCTCAGCATGATTGAACCGCCATCTACCATCAGTGTTTGACCCGCCACGTAGTCGGAATCGGAGCTTGCCAAAAAAACGGCCACGCGTCCGATATCCTGCTCGGGATCCCCCATTTTTTCAGCGGAATTTTATCGACCATGCCTTGGTATTCTTCCGGGAATGCCTTGCTCCACTGCTCAACGCCCGGCGTCAGTGCAATGGGACTGATCAGATTGACGTTGATGCCGTCGGCTCCCCATTCGTTGGCGGCCACGCGGGACAGCCCGCGAATGGCTTCTTTGCTGCGGCATAGGAGGCTTGGTTCACCATGCCCGACAGACCAAGCACCGGATGCAAAATTAATCACTTTGCCCCGGGTTGCCTTCAGATGAGGATAACACGTCTGCATAAAATAAAACGTCGGATAAAAACCGGTATCAAACGACAAAGCCATCACGTCATCGGTTGTATCCACGATAGGTACCTGCTTGGACACATGTGCATTGTTAACGAGAACGTCGAGTTTGCCATAAGTTTTCATAACATCATCAACAATACTCTGAATCGAGGATTTATGGGTAATATCACCGTTGATAAACATCGAATCACTGAACTCTTTCAGTCTTTTCTCCGTTTCACGCCCTTTCTCCTCATTCACGTCCACAATCACAACCTTAGCGCCTTCCTTAGCCATGGCAAGAGCCATGCCGCTGCCGATGCCTCCGGCACCACCTGTAATTATAGCTACTTTATCCTTGAGTCTCATGCTGTATGCGCCTTCTTTCATCAAAATGATAGCCTCACTATCAACGATAGAGCATTTCGTGGAGAATTTCAAATTGCACCTATATTATCCCGCTGAAATATGGAAGCATATTTCTTATGCATCAAAAAAGCAAGCCTCTCACCAGGAGAAGCTTGCTGTCCATATTCGGATATGGTCATCACCGATCAGTGAATCTTATCGCTATTAACCGTTGACCAGCAGCTCTTTCAACTGCTTGATCTGTTTACGCTCTCCCGCAAGCACCAATGTCGATCCCGCTGTCAGGATATCGTCCGGACCCGGATTGATTCTCTGCTCTTTCTTGTTCACAATCGCTAATACATTAGCACCTGTACGTTGACGAACCTGAAGCCCCGCAATGGATTGTCCCACGCATTTGTAATGCGGCTCAATTCGTGCCCATTCGATGATCAGATCCTCCAGTGTCACCTCAATAGTCTCCAATGCTTTCGGTTTATACGTCATGCCGCCAATAATCCCGGCGATTTGTCTAGCCTCGTCATCTTCTAAGGTAATCTGGGAGATGCTCTCCTCAGGATTGTCATCTTCAAAGTGGTACAGCTCTCTTCGGCCGTCGTCATGTATAACAACAACCAGCTTATCCCCTGATCTCGCCTGAATAAGGAACTTCTTCCCGATACCCGGCAGATCAGATTCGCGAATAATACTCATGTGTAAATCCTCCGTTCTGGGTTAATTCAATCTCTAGATTATATAGATTAGTTGGGAGAAAGTAAATCATCTCGGTCGTCCTTATGCTTTCCTTTTTTCACTTTCTCCACAGGATCGGTCCATTTGAATAATTGATTCATTCCACGGTACACGCGTTTTGATTCTTTCGCTAGAAGAGGCCCAAGAATCGCGAGAATCAGAACATAGAGCGCAGAGAATGGTTTCAGCATTGCGGACAGTCCGCCCGCGAGTCCCAGATTGGCAACGATAATCGTAAACTCGCCCCGTGCCATAATAGTCAACCCGATGTTAAGCGACGACTTATGCGACAGTCCAGCCTTGCGTCCCGCGATCATACCAGCAACGAGGTTGCCGATAATGGTCAGCACCACGGCGCCAAGTGCCAGCCATAACGCATTTCCCAGGGTGGTCGGATCGATACCAAGACCAAAACTGAAGAAGAATATTGCCCCAAAAAATCACGGAAAGGAATAACCAGCTGCTCAATCCGCTCGCTATGCTCCGTCTCGGATAGAGCTAGTCCAAACAACAGCGCACCGATCGCTTCGGCTACGTGCAGGGTCTCTGAGAACCCGGCAATAAAGAACATCGTTGAGAAAACAACAATAATGAAAATCTCGCTGGACGTAATATTCAGCAATTTGTTAAGTATAGGCGGGCCTTTTCTCGCAATGACAAAGAACAACAGCATGTAGCCAATGGAAATACAAACCGAGATGATCGTTGCTCCTACCGATGTCGCCCCGCCTAACAGCAGTCCAGACATGATCGACAAGAACACGGCAAGGAAAATATCATCGAACAAAATCATACCGAGAATAAGCTCCGTCTCCGCATTACGGTGCGTCGCAGATCTACCAGTACCTTAGCCACAATCGCACTGGAAGAAACAGACAACATTCCTGCGATGATCAACGTCTCATACAGTGGCATATTGATCAGGAATCCGTAAGCAAGACCCAGTACAAAGTTCAATACTACATATACGGTTCCGCCTACCACAATGTTTCGTCCAGATTTGATCAATTTTTGAACGGAGAATTCAAGGCCGAGATAAAATAGCAAAAATAGGATACCCATCTGCCCCAGAAAATCAATGATTCCCTGGCTCTCGATAAACTTAAAATCCAGAATACCTATCGTTGGTGCATGTGGCCCTACAAGCATCCCCAGCACAATCAAGAATGGTATAATTGAGAACTTGAGTTTTCCGGCAATCGCAGAGGCTATAGCAACCAGAATCAGAGCAGTTCCAACCTCAAACATCATATGATCCATAGAAGACCTCCTCCTCCTCAAATTTTATTACTGGCAATCATTTCTATTATACATAAAAATGCATACATTTACAAAAATGCATCCATATTCTTTGGTTGACTCCGATTTAGATCATTATGTTCGAGCTCATAATAAATCTCATTATTTGATTAGTTATTTCATTGTTTCCATTAAATATAAATTCTATTCGAAAATCACAAACAATCCTGCAATAATGAATAAATATACATTATTATGCATGATACAACAGGTAAAAAAATCCATGTATCTACACTTAGCCACGCATCTCTACAACCGATATCCTTTTCGAACAGAAAAAAGAGCCTCATGGCTAGTGCCACGGGGCTTCTGTCATTTTCGTATTTATTTAAACCAGCCTTTTTCCTTAAAGCGGGTAATCGCCTCAATCCGGTTGCTGACGCCAAGCTTATCCAGAATAACGGAAATATAATTACGAACCGTCCCTGTTGTAATGAATAGCTGGGTGGCGATTTCTTTGGTGTTCTTGCCGTCTGCAATGAGACTGAGAACTTCCTTTTCCCGTTCCGTCAGCGGATTCTCTTCACCGGAATAGGCTTCGTCCACCAGCTCCGAGGCATATATCCGTCTGCCTGCCATAATGCTGCGAATGGATGCAGCCAATTCCTCGCTCGGGCTGTCTTTAAGCAGATACGCGTTAGCACCTGCCTTCACGGCACGCTCGAAATACCCGGGCCGGGCAAAGGTAGTCAAGATCATAACCTTACAGCCATAACCCTTCAACTCTTCGGCCGCCTCAAGCCCGTTCATCATGGGCATCTCAATGTCCATGATACAGATGTCCGGTCTATGAAGTTTGACGAGCTTTACGGCATCCTTCCCATTGCCCGCCGTTCCAACCACCTGCATATCTTCCTCCAGATCAAGCAGTGAGGCCAGAGCTCCAAGCAGCAGCCGCTGATCTTCGGCAATGACAATTCTGATCATATTCCCGCCTCCTTATCCGGCAGTCTGAGCACAGTAGGTACTCGAAGGACAAGCGTTGTACCCTCGCCAGAAGTGAACTCCATGCTTCCATTCACGAACTCAAGCCGCTCTCTCATGCCTCGCAGCCCATTACCGCGATTCTTCGTATCCGTCACAAATCCCGTTCCATTATCCTTCACCCTCGCAACCAGATCGCTTTCGGTGGATTCAATCGCAATGGAGCAGGTCGTTGCATTGCTATGTTTGACTATATTATTCACGGCCTCTTTCAGGCACATGCTGATTACATTCTCATTCATTAACGAAAGATTATCCGGCTCCAGCGTTCCCTCAAAGGTCAGCTCGATCTGAGCCGCCTTTAATATTTGCCGAATGCGGAAGAACTCATCCGTAAGCCGGGTGCCCCGCATCCGCGTCACCATCTCGCGCACTTCTTTCAGTGCGGTTCTGGCCGTCTGGCGAACATCGTCGATCTCGGCTTGGGCTCTTGCCGTATCTTGTGTCATCAATTTGCTTACCAAATCACTTTTAAGACCGATGAGAGACAGCTTTTGTCCCAGTGTATCATGCAAATCGCGGGCAATCCGCTGGCGCTCCTCCAGCTTGACGAGTTCAGAGATCCGTTTGTTCGCATCCTCCAATTGGCCCTGGAGTTGATCATTCTTATTTCGGTTATAGTTGGTCACGGGAAGCAGAATTACGCCTACCACACTGACCAGAACAAACGGTAGCTGTGTTATAAAGAACGGATTCCGCGTTAACAATCCATAATTGACCGTAATGACTGTCGTTATCAGATGAACGGTATACAGCGTGAAAAACCTACCTTATTCCTGATATTCCCGATAAAAATGCGAGAAACAACGAGAAATAGATGTAACTGAAAACCACAGACATCGTGATTGATATCAGAATCTGCAGACTCGTCCAGAAATATACAACCCAGCCTTTCGACAGAAAGGACAAGACATAGAAGGCAAAAAACATCACAATCATCAGAATACCGATGACAATCTGATAGGTAGACGTCGACCGGAAGATGAAATAAAACGGAAGGATGTAGAAGACAACCCATACATACGGGCTTAACCCCGTGCTTTTATGAAATATCTGATACCATTTCTGCATGGGGTCCCACCTTCCGTCGGTTCAAGCTGATGAATTACTCGCCCTGCACTCTGGGTCTCGGGCTTGCCAGGTTCTTTTCGGCTTTCTCCAATACTGATTCTTTTGACGTACGCAGCGATCGCCGTGCATCCTTAAATGTTACAAACAGTTTTTCTCTTCGTCCCATAAACGGAAGCGAATGGACTTCAAGCTGGTTTTCAGCGTAATCGTTGTTGCTTTTTGAAGAGGAGGTGCTGCTTCATGCGCCTTCTCAAGGTTATAGTTAGGAACCTTCGGACTAAGATGATGAACATGATGGAAGCCGATGTTGCCCGTGATCCACTGCAGAACCTTCGGTAGTTTGTAATAAGAGCTGCCTTCAACGGCTGCGTTGATATAACTCCATTCTTCATCATGCTCATAGTACGTCTCCTCGAATTGGTGCTGTACATAGAACAGCCATATCCCCAGCATTCCCGATACCATGAATATCGGAGCTTGAACGAGCAGGAATGCCTGCCATCCAATCGCCCAGCATAGCACTGCATACAAAGCCACAATCGAAATATTCGTTATATAGTTGCTGATCTTCTCCTTACGTCTCGCACCTTTACGGTTAAAACGATAGGAAACCAGAAAAATTGCGATGGGACCAAGGCCAAACATGACGATCGGGTTACGGTAAACCCGGTAGTACAGACGCTGCCAAAAGGATGCCGCTCCATACTCTTCAACGGTTAATACCCACATATCGCCGATTCCCCGCTTATCGAGGTTGCTGCTCGTAGCATGATGAATGGCATGCGTGTTTTTCCACTGCTCATAAGGACACAGCGTAATAACGCCCGTAATCGTGCCAAGGATTCTGTTCGCCCGGCGATTCTTGAAGAAGGACCCGTGAGTGCAGTCATGGAATATGATAAACGTCCGAACAACAAACCCCGAAGCAATAACGGCTATGGGAATGGTAAGCCAGTAAGATACAGATAAGCTTAGATAGGCGGCATACCATAGCAGTATTAAGGGAACCAGTGTATTAAGAAGCTGACCTATACTCGCCTTTGTGTCAATTTCCTCATAAGGGGCAACGTTCTTTTTCAAGCTGGACAGTTTGTTATCGGGCTTAGCCATAGTTGTCTTCCTCCTCGTAATGAAGCGCAAGGACGTTATGATCTCATTACGCACTTGTCTAACCTAATTATAAATAGTTTGTCATGTGCGTCGTAGTCATAAACGTCATTTCGGGAGTATGACAAATATCATATACCTGCCCGGGAGTCCGCCGGGAACCTCAAGCCGATCTGGCGTCTGGCTTCCTGCATGATTTCAGCGGTAATAAGAGAGTTGGCATGCGTATTAGTTGCACTTTCCCGTTCACCGCATTTTAATAAATCAATGAATTCCTGAGCTTCATAATACATGGATTCATGGGTTTGCAGTTGGGTTACGTTCTCAATCGTGCCGTCTCTATAGTGGATCTTCACATCATACGGCTGATTGATCTTATCGATGATCATTGTTCCATTCTCGCCCTGGATCTCGGCAGGAGCATAGGAATCACTGATCTTGGAATGCATGATGACGGCTTCCATTTCCGGATATGATAACAACAGACTCCCCTCCCCATCAACCCCGGTGGATAACATAAAGCCTGAAGCTTTCACGGAGTCCGGTTTACCGAACAGGGTAACCAGAGGGTACAGGCAATAGATGCCCAGATCCATCAGTGAGCCGTTGGAATACTCGGGATTGAATGCATTGAGAACCGTGCCCTGCTTATAAGCATCATAACGGGAGGAATATTGGCAGTAGCTTGCGAAGTAACGCCGAATGGGGCCCAGCTTGTACAGGTTGTCCCTTACGATTTTGAAGTTCGGCATTAATGTCGACTTCAAGGCTTCCATAAGCAGCACGTTATTGTTCTTGGCAGCTTCAATCATCGCAGACACTTCAACCGCATTGGAGGCCATCGGCTTCTCACAGAGGACATGCTTCCCATAGTTCATGCATTGTACAGCCTGCTCTGCGTGATAGGCATTCGGACTCGCAATGTACACAGCGTCAATCTCATCATCCTGCAGCATCGTCTCGAGACAAGTGTATACTTTTGGATCTGCATACTTTGCCGCGAATACCTTGCCCTTCTCTTCCGCTCGAGAATACACGGCGGCAAGAATAAACTCCTCGGTCTCCAGAGCCGCTTGAATAAACCGCTCGGTAATCCAGTTTGTGCCGATGATGGCAAAACGGATGGTCATCCTTAATCCCTTCCCCTCTTATCTTCATAATTGATTTCGTTTCTCGTTTACACCCATCCTTCAAATGCAGCAATCTTCTCTCGTGCCGAATCCGGAATCGGCGTGCTCTTGCCTGTCGCCGTATCAATGAGCACAATGGTTCCGCGTCCGGCAGCCTTTAAGGCACCGTCCACCACAATCGCATACTGCACATCCATCGAGGAACGCCCGATCTCTGACACCCGGACATGAAGCTTGAGCGGGTCCTTCAAATACAGCTGTGCCAGATACTGACACTCCAGATCCGCAACAACCGATACGGTCTTGTCACTGAATAAATCCTCGGTTAATCCCAAATTCTCGAAATACTCAATGCGTCCCTGTTCAAAATACATGAAATAACTGACGTTATTCACATGACCCAGCATGTCGGTCTCGCAGTACCTTATCTTTATCGAAATTTCAAAGTGGAAAGTGTCCAGCCAAGTCTGAGGATCCGGTTGGATAAAGGTTGTTTTTTTCATGATGAGTCCCCTTTCTCTTTATAAGAGGCGAATGTATGTACAATTTAAAATCAGCCTTCTACAAGGATAATGAAAAAAGTTACGTACGTCAACTAAATAGCCAAATCATGGATAACATACCGGATTTATAGGAAAAAGACCATCCACTCTGGCAGCAGGATCACTGGAGGGAAGGTCTTTAGAAAGTATACATGTGTATGTGATGTAAGTGAAGCCTCAACCTTGCCGTTCCAGCTTCCAAGCGCGGCGGTTGCCTACAATGGCTGTATCAATGCCTCTTCTTATAGTAAGTCAAGGCAAGCGCCAACGCCAAAACGGAGCCCTTCACGATATCCATTGCATAATAAGGAACGGACAGCATGATCAGGCCATTTTGCAAAATACCGATCAGCACCGCGCCCACAAAGGTCCCCAGTGCATTCGGTTTGCCCGCTCCAAACACCGAGTATCCGATGAAGGTCGCAGCGACTGCATCCATCAGATAAGGTCCGCCGGAATTGACCTCGGCTGTCATCACTCGGGCACCGAGTATGATCCCGCCGATCGCAGCGAACAGGGCCGAAACCAGGTACGCAGCCAGACGATATTTACTCACTGGAATTCCGGATAAAGCCGCCGCTTCGCGGTTGCCGCCGATCATGTACATATACCGCCCATGTTTGGTATAGGTCAGGAATAGGTGAACCACGATGACAACCAGCACCATAATAACAATGATCCAGGAACTTGCCCGATCTTCTCGAACACCGCCGGAATTTTGCTTAGCAAAGTCCCCGCTGGGCAGAATCATATTCTGGGAGATCGTAGCGCCGCGGGTATACGTAAGAGCAACCCCTTGGAATATAAACATCGTCGCTAAGGTCATCAGCATATCATCGATCTTGAAGTTGATGACCAGGAAGGCATTGATCAGCCCTACAGCGAGACAGAACAGCAGTGTCAGGCCAATGCCGATGCCTATATTTTGCCCATGCCAGACGAACATGGATATGACCAGTGCATTCGCCAGGAGGCCGTCGAGCCGACGGACAAGTCGAAGCCGCCTACGGCCAGCGAAACCGTCAAGCCCACGGCAATAATCGTAACAATCGAAATCGAACGGAGAATGTTAATGATATTGCTAGTATTCAAAAAGTTGTCGGCCACCGTGCCGAAGACGAGAATAAGCACAAATACCGTAATCAGTGTGCCGTATTTATATAGGAAATCAAATGCGAAGCTAGCCGCTTCTCCTTAACAGGTCTTGCTGTATTCATGTCAACCCGCCTCCTGTGCAATAAAGCAATATTTCCTCTTCATGGGATGACCGCGTCGTCAGCTCTTTGGTGATACTGCCGTCATACATCACATACACCCGATCAGTGATGCCAACGATTTCGGACAGCTCGCTTGAGGCGTACAGCACGCATTTCCCCGCTTGGCAAGCTCGGCCACGAGATTGAATATATCCCGCTTCGCGCCAACGTCGACCCCTTGGTCGGCTCATCAAAAATATACACATCCGCATCGACCAGCAGCCACTTGCCAATCGCCACCTTCTGCTGGTTGCCCCCGGACAGATTTCTCACCCGCGCCTTCTCGCTCGGGGTCTTGATCCCGAGACGCTCAATCATCTCTCGCGCCGCTTGCTTCTCCTTGCCAAAGCTCAGCCAGGACCCCCATTTGGAAAAATGGGACAGCACCGCGGCCGTTAAATTAACGGACACGCTCTTCAACGAACACGCCCTCGCGGCGGCGCTCCTCGGGCACCAGGGCAATGCCATGCCGCACAGCGTCATGCGGCGAGCGGATGCGAAGCTTGCTGCCGCCCAGTCTGATCTCGCGGTCGAAGTATCGGATGCTCCGAATATTGCCCGGCACAGCTCCGTTTTCCCGGCGCCCACCAGTCCTGCCAGACCGACAATTTCTCCTTGGCGGATATGGAGATTCACGCCGTTGATTTTGCCGCTGTCCAGCATGTTGTTCACCTCAAACCAGGTGGGACCGATTTCTCGCTCGATGCGGGGAATTGCTGGTCCATCTTGGCACCCAGCATGTATTCCACCACCTTCGGCTGGTCGATATTCGCGATGCGATCGCTTTTCACCAGCTGGCCATCCCGCATAATCGTAATCTCGTCGCAGATTTCATAAAGCTCCGGCAGTGGTGTGATATGAAAATAATGCTGACTCCATCCTCCTTCAGCTTGCGCACCAGCTTGAACAGCTGCTCGGTTTCGCTGTGGCTGAGCGGAGCTGTCGGCTCGTCGAGCACCAGAATCCGGCACTGCTTGGAGACGGCTCTTGCGATCAGGACCATCTGCTTCTCGGCCAGCGTCAGCTCCGAAATCAGCTTTTGCCGGAGACCCGTATATTCATGCGCGCCAGGATGGATTCGGCTTCCTGATAGAGTTCCTTCCAGCGGATCAGGTGCCTTCTTCCCATATCATGAACCGTCCGGTCCAGCATGATGTTCTCCCCGACGGTCAGGTTCGGAATGAGTGCCGTATCCACCTCTTGATACACGATCTGAATGCCGAGATCCTTCGCTTCCTTCGGCGAACGAATCTGTACCTCGCGTCCATCCAGCCAGATTTCTCCCTCGTAGTGGTTGTACGCTCCCGATAGGATCTTCATCAGAGTCGATTTCCCCGCTCCATTCGCACCGATCAACGCATGGGCAGTCCCTGCGGTCGTCTGAAAGTCAACATCGGTCAACGCCTTAACGCCTGGAAAAGAAATCGAGATGTGCTTCATTTGAAGTAAGGGGGCCTCAGTCAACAGAGTGGTCGAAGTGACGGCTGTTGTCTCCATAACGCTTCGCAAGTGTATTCTTCCCTTCAAATAGGATAGGGCGCCCTTATCGATAACCGACAAGAGCGCCTGTAGGAATAATGCTGTTTATTTGCCGTTGGCAGCTTTCAGTGCCTTCATCCAGTCCTCTTCGAACTCGGTGCTCGTTCCCCAGCTAGGGATGATATCAGCCAGGTTCACCATGTTGACCGCTTCGGTTGAACCCTCAAGGCCGGAACGCTCAATCAATACAGGCTCCAGGTTGTAAACAGCAGGTGTTTCCTCTCCGGCAATTTTCTTGGCAAGCAAACGGACATTGATTGCACCGATCATTTTCGGATCTACGGCAGCCGTAGCCACCCATGGGCTGTCCTTCTTCTGAATCAACTCCAGGTCCGCATTGGACACGTCGATGCCGTAAATCTTAACCTCGGTACGTCCGGCTTCCTCCAGCGCTCTGGCCGCGCCGATCGCAAACGCATCCCACGTTGCAAAGATCGCGTCGAGCTCACCCTTCGGATATTTCGTCAGGATGGCGGATACCGCATTTTGCGTTTCCAGGGAAGTCTGGTCGCTCGCTACGCCGAAGCGCTCCACTTCCTTAATGCCCGGGTTGTTCTTTAACGTTTCCTGATAGATTGCATTACGGCGTACCATCGGCGGGAATCCATCCACCCACAGGTATGCAATGTTAGCATCCGGTCCTTGCTCCTCAACCAGCTTGTCCAGCGCAAGCTTCGCGAGCTGCTCATCGTCTTGCGAGGTCTGCGTAACCCCTGCAATGTCTCCGATCTCCGGCAGGGAGTCGAAGGTGACAACCGGAATCCCTTTATCCGTGATCTTCTTCACATCTTGAACCGATGCAGGATCGTCTCCATGCGATATAATAAATCCATCGTAATCACTGTCAATGGCCTGCGCGATGGCATCATGGAATTTGGCGGAGTCCCCGTTAGCCGAGAAGGTATCTACCTTAAAGCCGAGAGCCTCGCCTTCCTGCTTCGCACCAGCCAAAAATTGTGCCGTATGATCATCGCCCCCGATCTTGCGAACCACCATCAGCTTCACCGGATCCTTCTCGGCAATGCCTGCTAAGCAGGTTCTCGACCTTGTCGGCCAGATTGCCTGCTCCCTTACCACTGCCGCTGCCTGATTCGGCACATCCGGTTAAGACAATCATAAACGCGAGCACCAGCGCCGTTAATTTCCTTACATGTTTACTGCCTTTCATGTTCTCTCTCCCCTGTTTTCCGTAAAAGGACTATTAATACAAGTAATCCTATAGGATTTAAACAGAGGCGTCAACTATAATTTTTTCGCTTTAATGCATTACACCATGCAGGCAATAAAAATGAAAGTTATTTCTAACTCTCGGGCAGGCCTCCTTCGGGAAGCTTGCATTTTCTCAACGTCATTCCTTTGTTTATATATGTATCGGTAGCTGCAAGCCCGCATTTCAGAGCTGTATGTCATTCTTATGAAAAAGAGAGCTGCGGGCTGCTTTCATTTCATGCCCGAGCTCTCTTTAGTGGACAAGCTGTTTAAGCGCATATTACACCTACAGGGTGTATGCCTTAATCCAAACGAACGCCCATCGTTTCGAGCCAAGCCTTCGCAATCAGGCCGTGCCCGGCAGGTGACGGATGCACGCCGTCCGGAGCCCAGAAGGCCGCTTCGCGGCGCACCGACGCTGCAGCGAACAAGCCGTCCAGCGGCACCAGCAGCGCACCGTATTCAACTGCCAATTCGCGCACCGCCGTAATTTTCGGATCCAGATCCTCGCGCCAAACTCTGCGATCCTCCGGATGCGGCAGCACAAACGGTTCTACGAGAACCAGCTTGGCGTCCAGCGCCTCTTTGGTGCGTTCGATCAATTTACGGTACCCGGACTTGAAATCCTCGGTGCTTGTCGGATCTCCGCTATCATACCGACGCCAGGTGTCATTGATTCCGATATAGATGGATACCCAGTCGGGCCTCAGGTCCAGGCAATCCTCCTGCCATCTGCCATTCAGATCGACGACCCGGTTTCCGCTGATCCCTCTATTCAAAAAGGTTACATTCAACTCCGGAAATTTCATGCCAAACAACGAGTCGATCAATAGCGGATAGCCGTTGCCCAAGCTGCCGGAGAAGTTCCGGTCACGTCCGCAATCCGTAATGCTGTCCCCTTGAAATAATACAACATCCCCTTGCTGCAAACGATTCATTGCATTTCCTCCTCATCCGTATGGTGCTATTGTACGTACAATTGGAAACTCGTTACGCTCATTTTCTCGTGAGAACGCTTCCTAGGATTACATATTTGCCATACAGGGCTCAATTCCTTTTAATGAATCATGCAAATCATCGATTTATGAGTGAATTTTTGGACTGCCCCGTTGAATCAGGAAGACGTCTATCGACGTACCTTCCTCAGAAGACAGACCGCATCTATATAAGTTGAACTAAAGATTCTCAGCCCGAGCATCACTACGAATACGGATTATTCTTCCGATCGCTGTTGCCCCCAGATTTCTATCAATCCATTAAAAATGGTTGAAATCCGGGTGCAGTATATGCTTCCGATGCGAGCTTTCCTTTGGAAAGCTTTCGGGCGACCGCTACCGCTCCTCCAGAATAATTCCGCCTTCTCCGTTGAGGTTCTTCTTTTCATTAGTTCAATCTATCCAGCCGAAGTTATTAGCGAAAGTTTTTGCGAGATCAAGGCGGTAAACTTCTGAACTTCATACTCCTTATTCAACAAAAAACCTGCCCCGACTCCGGTCGGGACAGGTTCTATTATTGTACGATCAGGCTCCGGTTGGCATGGCCACCCAGTGGCCTTTCGATACCTCCACCAGCTCCGAATGCTCCAGATTATACTTGTCCTCATATGCGTTCATCCAGCAGCACCCGTTTCTTCTGGGACTCAATCTTCGGATCGGGAACCGGAATGGCCGCCAGCAGAGACTTTGTATAATCATGCTGCGGATTGGAGTACAGCTCCTCGCTTTCTGCGAGCTCCACGATTTTGCCCATATACATAACAGCAACGCGGTCACTGATGTGCTTGACCATCGACAGGTCATGTGCAATAAACAGATACGTCAATCCAAGTCGGTGCTGTAGTTCCTCCAGCAGCTTTACGATCTGCGACTGGATCGATACATCGAGCGCGGAAAGCGGCTCATCACACACGATGAATTTCGGCTCTACCGCAAGCGCGCGCGCAATCCCGATCCGCTGGCGTTGACCGCCGGAGAATTCATGCGGATAGCGTGTGGCATAGGCCGGATCCAATCCGACCATATCGAGCAGCTCCTCGACCCGTTTCTTCCGCTCCTGCTTGCTGTAGGTCAGCTTGTGAACGTCCAGCGCTTCGCCGATGATGTCCACAACCTTCAATCTTGGGTTCAGTGAAGCATACGGATCCTGGAATATCATCTGCATATGGCGACGCATCGCCTTCATTTCCGAAGGAGAGAGACGATTAACGGACATGCCTTGATACAGCACTTCTCCCCTGTCGGCTGATGAAGGCGAAGAATAGCTCGTCCTGTCGTCGATTTTCCACTGCCGGACTCTCCAACTACCCCGAGGGTCTCGTAAGCCTGAATGTGAAAGCTGATATCATTCACCGCTTTGAGGACATTGCCTTTGCCCATATCAAAATACTGCTTCAAGGATTTAACCTCCAAAAGAGGTCCCTTATAGTCCGTGCTCGGCACGATGATCGGCGCTTCGCTTTCTTCTTCTCGTCCAGACGCGGAAGCGCATTTAACAGCTTCAAGGTGTAGGGATGCTGCGGATTCTCGAAGATTTCCTCCGTCGTTCCCGTCTCTACTATAACGCCGTCCTTCATTACCGCCACGCGATCACACATGCCCGCTACGACGCCGAGGTCATGCGTGATCAATATAATGGAAGATCCGAACCTCTCCTGCATATCCTTCATCAGATTGAGGATCTGTGCCTGTATCGTCACATCAAGTGCCGTTGTAGGCTCATCGGCAATCAGCAGTGCAGGTCTGCACGCAAGCGCAATCGCGATCATGACCCGCTGGCGCATGCCGCCCGAGAATTCGTGCGGGTATTGATTGTAGCGCGCTTCGCTGTTCGGAATGCCAACCAGCTTCAGCATATCAAGCGCTTGCTTCTTCGCCTCGTGCTTGGACAGCTTCTGGTGTTTAACCAGGCTTTCCGATATTTGTTCGCCGATTCGGATAGTCGGATTAAGCGACGTCATCGGATCCTGAAATATCATCCCGATGTCCCGACCGCGAATACTCTCCATTTCCTTCTCTGTTTTCTCGGCCAGATTCTGGCCCAGGAACCGGATCTCTCCATCCTTCATATAAGAAGGAGGGGACGGCAGCAGCCGCATGATCGAGCGTGCCGTGACGCTTTTGCCGCTCCCGGATTCACCAACGATTCCGAGCGTTTCGCCTTTTTCACCTCAAAGCTCACCCCGCGCACTGCGTGGAATTCTGAATCGCGGGATTGAAAGGCTACACTCAAATTTTTAACCTGCAATATCGGTTCCAACTCTGCTCACCTGCCATTATGCGTTTATGTTAAAAAGGTAATATCCTCTGCAACTCTTATAATCTATTGACTTTTAAAATAGGCTAAAATAAAATATACTATATCACTCGGAATAATGCAATTTGGAACAAGGAGGAAAGGCACCTTATGGGGGACAGAAGCAGCAAGACCAAACAGACTCATAAGTTCAATAAGCAGCACCTACAGTAAGATCCTTCTGAATCCTTCTTATAGATACTTACTATTATTATTGGGAGCGCCCGTGAATCTCGTGGTCTTCCTATTTTATTTGGTTCAGAGGAAGAAGGATGACTACGCTGCGGCTGAGAACCGCATACGCAGCGAGATGCTGGCTGCCGGATATTTGGAAGCACTACGCACCGAAATTATGGAGCAGCAGAAGCGCAAGCATGGCTTCTTCAAGCAAAAGGTCAATGAAGGGCAGCTTCGGCAGGAAGTTGACAAGATCGTTCAAGCCAGGTTCCAGGAAGTCCTCAAGGAAAGAACCAAGGAACTGAAGCTGAACCAGCAGAAGCGTTTGACCATGGCCGATACATTTGGTTCTCTTATCGAGAATCCGTTGTTTTTCATTATATCACTAATTCCGGGCCTGCTGATGTACATCCTTATTTTTTGTACAGCAATCCCTACCTGAAATATATTCTGGAGAGACTCGTCATGACGGTCTTCGTGATCTTCGGCGTGGCGGTGCTCGTCTTTACGATCCTCCACTTGTCGCCGTTCAACCCGGCAGCCAACATTTTGGGGAGACGGCAACACCGGAGCAGATCGCAGCTTTTAACAAAATGCACGGTCTGGACCAAGGGTACCTGACGCAGCTGTGGAACAATATTAAGGGAATCGCCTATTTCGATCTTGGGAAATCCTTCTCTGGCAACGAAGAGATCACGTCAAGCATCGCCAGGAAGTTCCCGATCACGCTGACACTCACGGTTATCTCCTGATCATTGCGATTGCGATCGCATTGCCAATCGGGATTATCTCGGCTACGAGACCGAATTCGTTTTTGACTATACCTTTATGTTTGTGGCTCTGCTCGGACTGTCCATTCCGAACTTCTGGCAGGGATTGATCTTTATCCTGAATTTCTCGATCAAGCTGCAATGGCTGCCTGCCACCTTTAATCCGGAGAACTGGCTGTCCATGATTATGCTTAGGTCATCGTACTCGGGACGGGACTCACCGCTTCGGTAGCCAGAATGACGCGGTCTTCGACGCTGGAAGTCATTAATGAAGATTATATGATCACAGCCAGGGCGAAGGGGCTCGGCAAGCGCACCATTCTAATGAAGCATGCTGTCCGCAACGCCATTATTCCTATCATTACCGTCATCGGACTTCAGTTCGGCGGGATGCTCGGCGGTTCAGCCGTAACGGAGAAGGTCTTTAACATCAGCGGTATCGGCAGTTACATTGTGGATAAACAGTTTATCCCCGATATCCCGGCCATTATGGGCGGCGTGGTTTACACAGCCATTACCATTTCACTGGTGAATGTCATTATTGATATCTTGTACGCGTTCTTTGATCCACGGATCAGGTCCAAGATGAAACAATACTAAAGCAGGTGTACTCATGATCAAGAAGCTTCTTTCTAAACAAGAAACCAAACACCAGCTGAAATCCTCACACGAGTACAGTCAAGCCAGCTTCACATGGGTTATATCTTTGACCTTAACGGTGATCCTGCTGCTGAACAGCTTTGATTTCACTGGGGGAACCATCAAACCGTGGGTGTTCACCGCCTTTGCAGTGTACGCACTCTTTACCATCATTCAGATGATCATTACGCTGCTGATCCGAAGAGATCTTCGAAGCCAGGGAGAAATCCGGCGCTCCACGAGGATTCTGGGGTACATCCAGCTGCTGAGCATCGTCACAGGAAACCTGTTTACCGTCACGTTCGGTTTCAATCTGATCAAGAAACAGAAGCCGCCTGAATATACGATTGCCGTCTATATGCTGTTAACCCAGCTGTTTGTCATCGCCGTATCGGCGCTGAATCTATTTAAGCCTTATGTCTCAAATACATTCCTGCCAGCGATGGCAACACTTCTGATCATGGCCATCATTCAGCTGGTCGCTCTTATAATGGTTGCCAGATATGTAAAAACGAACTACGTTCATCCCAGAATGACCTGGCTTGCCTTTCCGATCATTCTGACTGCGGTAACGGGCAATATATTTGCCCTGGTGCTCGGCATTAATCTGCTAGCCAAAATCCGCAAGAACGGCAACCCTGCGATGACCCGCTGGGGCGACGTATGGGTGAAGCTTACAGCTAACCAGACGGCCATGTCTGGACTGTTCTTTGTTGTCTTCCTGTTCTGTCTATCGGTAAGCAGCCTGTTCACCTTCGATTACAGCATTGCGATTGATAACAACTACAGTGCCATTCTGCAGCCGCCAAGCCTTGCTTATCCATTCGGTACGGACAACTTCGGCCGGGATTTGTTCTCCCGCATCGTATTCGGAGCCCGGATTTCGCTGATTGTCGGATTTGCCTCGACGGCGATCCCCGTTATCATCGGCGGCGTTCTGGGTGCCATCTCCGGCTATTATGGCCGTCATACCGATAACATTATCATGCGATTGCTGGATGTGCTGTACGCAATACCGGGCATCCTGCTTGCCATTGCGATCATTGCTGCATTCGGAGCCAACACCGTCAATCTCATTCTGGCACTCAGCGTAGGCGCTATACCGACATATGCAAGAACAATGAGGGCGAATGTGCTCCTTGTCTCCACCTTTGAATATGTTGATGCAGCCAGAGCCTTCGGCTCCAGCAATTTTTCGATTATATTCAAGCATATCGTTCCTAACTCGCTCGCTCCCATGATTGTCAAATCCACATTGACTATCGGTGCAGCCGTCATCTCGACGAGCAGCTTGAGTTATCTGGGTCTCGGGGTTGAGCCGCACATTCCGGAATGGGGAATATCCTCAAGATCGGAAGCACGTACCTTGAGACGCATTCCTACCTGGCCATTTATCCGGGCCTTGCCATCATTGCACTGGTGCTGTCCTTCAACTTCCTTGGGGACGGACTGCGGGATGCGCTTGATCCTAAGCTGGATTAAACCTCCAGCAAGTAAAGCACACTAACTTTGGTTTCAATAATATTTTATATATATTTTTACAACTCAGGAGGGTATCCACAATGAAAAAGAGTTCCTTGCTGTTACTGGTCCTCTCGCTAGTCATCGTACTGGCCGGATGCAACGTAACAACCAAAGATGATGCACAGCAAAATCAGCAAGAACCATCCGATACAGCAGCAGATACATCCGCTGTGAATATTGAACTTCTTGGCATGAGCTCCGGCGAATCGGATATCAACATCATTCGCGACCAGCTTACAAAGAACGGCTTCAACGTGAAGCTGAATCTGCAGCCGGACTACGGCAGCTACAAAGCTCAACAGGATGTAATTATGATGTCGCACTGTCCAGCTGGACGACCGTGACAGGCAACCCTGACTATGCTGTTCGTTCCCTGTTCAAAACTGGCGGCGACTACAGCATTATGTCCGACGAAGAAGTGGACAAGCTGATCGACCAAGCAGCAACACAAACGCCTGAAGACGCTGCTGAGACCTACAAACAACTGGAACAACGTCTTGTTACAGACAAAGCTTACATCGCTCCGCTGTACATTTCCCTGAAGAGCCAAGCGTTCAACAAGGATGTGCTGGACGAAAACTCTGTCCGTCTCTCGAAATCCCGCTCCCTTCCTTGGGAAGCTGTTGATTTCAAAGATCAATCCAAGCGCGCTTCGCAGCCGCTGATTCTGTCCCAATCGATCTCGGAACTGACTTCGCTTGATCCGATCAAGGGTAATGACGGTTCCATCAACATTATCAATACCAACATGAACGTACGTCTGATCAACCTGACCGATGATGACAAGATCACGTCCGAAGGTTCGCTGTCTTACAACCATGCCATCGGTGAAGGCAATTCGGAGTACTACTTCATTCTTAGAGATGACATTAACTTTGCCAAAATCACGAACAAAAAAGCCGAAGATTCCGGCGAACGCGTAGGCGCAGACGACGTTATCTTCTCCATGAACAGAGCCAAAGACAAAAATTCAGTACCTGATCATCGTACCTACACGCTTCACGAGCACATCAACACCGTTGAAGCTGTAACGGATATGAGCGTTCTTGAGAACACTAAAGTATCCGGAAGCGGCGACAGTGTTAAGAATGCTCTTGAAGCAGGCTTGGATACCAAAATCACTTCCCTGGTCAATGACAAGAACCAAGCAAGCACGAAAGACGGTAAATACCAGGTTATCAAATTGACTACTACAGAGCCGTTCCCGCAAGTACTGAACTACCTGGCTCACCAATCTGCGGGGATCGTATCGAAGAAACAAGTCGAATCGATCAACACATATGACGTTGAGAAGTTCGATGTGAACAAAGACATCCCATATGGTGACCAGAACACGGTAACCGAAGGCGACAAGTACAACAATACGCTGTATGCAAGCGGTCCTTACATCTTGTCTTCCAAAACGGATTATGAAGCGACCTTCTTCAAAAACCCTGGTTACATGAAGGGTACAGAGCACGAGCCGAAAATCGAGCAAGTGAAAATGCGCTTCATCAAGGATGCGGACAGCACACTCTCCGCTCTGCGCAGCGGCGAAATTCACCTGTACTACGGCGTGCCTGAAACAAAATACGATGTGGTTAAAGGCGACAGCAAGCTGAAACTGCAAACCATTGAGAGCAACGCGGTATCCTACTTGCTGTTCAACACGAAGAACCGTGATGTGGCAACAAGCGATGATCTGAGAAGAGCGGTGCTCTACTCGATCAACCAGGATGAGATTTTGACTTACTACAACAACAACAAAATCAAAGCCTACTCCACCGTCAGCCCGATTGTCAAAACCAAGCGAGCTGGTAGCCGACCCGGCGAAGGTGAAGGAATTCTTGAGCGCATATAAAGCGAGCAAGTAAAAAAGAGGACGACATTAGCGAAAAGCTGATGTCGTTTTTTTGATGCGAGGTTATATGCGCCCCTTAACTTCTGATTCCCTTACATCGCTATATTCGTGGGTAGATCTTTGCATCGCTCCGTCTGTTTTTGTATCGCTCCGCATGCGGATGATTCTTCCGATCTCTGTTGCCCCCAGATTTCTATGAATGAATGGGCTGATGTAGAAATCCGGGTGCGGTTTACGCTTACGATGCAGCTTTCTTTCAGAAAGCTTTCAGGAGACCGCTGTCGCTTCTCCAGAATCATTCCGCCTTCTCCGCTGGAGCAATCCTTTTAGGTAGTGCGCCACGGCTCTCTTTTGCACCTTAGACAAACTACGAAAGTCGCGTGATTAGCTATGATGCGCAGCTGACGTCGTCCCTTTTTATATACGCTTGATATCGTCTACAAGCTCGGGCAAGCCTTCAAGGAAATAGTGATCGTCACCCTCGTATGCCCGCCTGGGAAAGCTGCTTCGCGTAGTGCTGAGCGTGCGCGAAAGGCACCACGGGATCGTGGCGGGAGTGGTACAGGTATAAGCTGGATATGCGAGGCAGCAGGGTGGCAAAAGAATCCGGCCTGGATTGGATCCATTTTTGATCTGCGTCATGGGCCGTTATAGAATCTTTTACCTAATGTCCAGCGATAAAACGCAGCGCAGCATGCTGATCGAACTCCTTAATCTGTATGGCTTTCAGGCGGATTCCTCCTTCCTCGCGAAAGTGGACTCTGCCGAGAAGAACAAGAAGGTTATCGAGCTTAAGGTAAGCGGCAAGACACTAGTCATCGACCCGCTCGTGGCAAGTCCTACCGGACATGTCCAAATCTATTACAAGTGGTGGAATGGGACCCGGGCATAACCACAACGGGAATATCATATTGATGGTCACTCCACTGGAATGAGAAGAATCCCTAACGGTTTACCGTTAGGGATTCTTGCATTGTTTCCTTTTGGACGCTCAGCTTCTAGCCTTTTACTTCTACTTCCGTTGAGATATTCCAGTTAATGCCGTATTTGTCCGCAACGATGCCATAGGCCGGGCTCCAGAAGGTCTCCTGAAGAGGCATGACAACCTGTCCGCCCTCCCGGAGTGCTTCATATACTCGTGTCGCCTGTTCCGCTGCATCCGTCATAATGCAGATCTGAACCTGATTGCTGGATTGAACCTATTGTCCAGGAAACGTATCTGATAACATCAGGATCGTATCCCCAACCTGAAGCGTAGCGTGAGATACGCGATCCCGTGCATTCTCCGGCAGCGGAAAGTCCGGGTTAGTAAGCATTTCACCAAAGGTTTGAAGCATAATTACATGGGCATCCAAAGCCTTCTCATAGAATTGAACGGCTTCCTTAGCATTCCCGTCCATATAGAGATACGGATTCATTCGAAGTGTCATACGACTAGTCAACTCCTTTTTCTTATAATAGGCATCTACTCACATTATCTCCCAAAGGAGCACAATAGCAAAACATAAATTCCCGAATCTAACTACCAGAACCTCTGGTTCTTCTTCCAGCCATAGAGAACAGTCAAATCCACGGTTATCCCCATCTCTTCATCCAGCGTCTGCCCAATGACTTCCGGGGACCCCCCAGGATAACGGCGTCATGTGGATCAAGTGTCTCATCTGCCCGGAATCCAAATCGACGCGATACTGAATCCGCTCGGAATCCATCCGGTCAAAGTGACGGCCAAACAGCTTCATCGTGCTGTCATTGGAGTAACTCGCTCTGCTCGTCTGTCTGTAGAACATCTCTCGCAGCTCCTGCAAATAACCGCTTCCCGGAATCACCTTCACTACCATTCCATCATCTGCAAGCATTCGACCGAACTCGGCGTAGTTGGAGGGAGACAATATATTTATAATAAAATCGAACTGCTTGTCCGCGAACGGGCTATTCGCCAGATCTGCCGTACACCAGATATGTCCGGGTGCATTTCTTGCGGCCATCATGATGCCTTCTTTGGCAATATCCACGCCAACGCCAAGCACGTGTTGCTCCAGCTGCCGCTTCCCAAGTTTGTTCGTTATACCAGTTAGATGGGAACCCTCTCCACAGCCTGCATCCAGTATCTTCAGCTCCATTCCTTCTGATTTCTCTGCTTGAAGGATCCGATCCGTAATCCGCTCCATCATCGGGTCAAAAACCGCTGTTGTTTATCCGTTTTCGGGATTCGAACAGGGCCTTATCATATTTTGTTGTGACTGCATGGGAGAGCAAGTTCACATGCCCTTGCTTGGATATATCATAACAATGGCCCTTCTCGCACACTACACTTGCCAATCGTTCAACTTTCATGGAACAGCCGCAGATCGGGCATTTGAACATCTGCTCATGAATCGACAGCAGTTTCGCTTTTTGCAACAACTTTTCATTTTTGGACACAGCCCAATCATCCTTTCCATTCGTTATGACGATATGAAAAAGGCACAGATAAATAAACTCTAGCCATCACTCTTTTTAAAAATGGCCGAGCTTATACGATCTGTACCTCACATTAACGTAAACGAATGTAATGGATCATGGCATCGAACACGCTCCTATCCTCTATTTTGCGTGGGTGATATGCGCCCAATAACCATTTTAACATGAGGACAAAGGATGTAAACCCGCTGCTCACTGTTCCTCTACATAGCAAAATATATCAAGAAAAAGGCCAGCCGCTACGGTAACATGCATGGATAAGATATACTTCTTTTTTGTTCATGTTAATTATTTTAATCATAATGACATATATATATTGCAAAATGACGTAAATACCATTACAATTCAGGTATTCAGGAAATTTCAGGTACTTACTCTTTAGAGAGACGGAAGGGATTGATGGATATGAAATGGTTTAAGAGAAACGCTGTTGAGGATGAGCGCATCGTCAATATGAAGAACAAATTATACAAAGAGGTATACACCTTGATCATGGTCATCTGCAGTATTTCTGTCATTATCAAGTCTTTTATGCTGACCACAACGGAATCCGTTCTGCTGGAAATGTTGATCATTATTGGAGGAAGCTTATATTTCGGCATCCGAAGCGTGACGCTGGGAATCTACTCCGATGAGGTAGAGATTCACGACCAGAAGAGCAAGGTTTCGTTCAGTAAGCGTACTGCGATCTCGGGTCTTGTTATCGGTGTCGTACTCGCTCTTTTTTCGGTATCCGAAGTGCGGTCTTGTACGGGAATGGCAACAGTTTAACCGAATGGAAGTATTTCTTCATCGTTTTCCTTGTTTCGCTGATCATCTATCTCCCGCTCTTTGTTGTCATGAATTCTGCGATCCACTACGGTGCCAACAAGGTCAGCCGAAGAATGTCACAGAACGATGAGTTTGATTCGTAGAAAGGTATCAAGGTGAATTGGCATGAAAAATATCAAACTGAAAATGGCAAGGGTCCAAAAGGATCTTTCACAGGAAGAATTAGCCCAGATTGTCGGCGTCTCGAGACAGACCATCGGATTGATCGAGCTTGGCAAATATAATCCTTCCCTCAGCTTGTGCGTGGCCATTTGCAAGGCTCTCTCGCGTACTCTCAATGATCTGTTCTGGGATGAAGACTAGACTGGCAAGGCGTTTATTTGGACCATCAGACCGTATTCGTGACTATGTTAAGGAGGGGATGCCAAGATCAATTACCATACCCAGGGCACAGAAACATCCTGACGAGTTTTTTTACTATGTATGTTCAACAATTAAATACCGTTCATTTAATCCAGATCATCCTATAAGGAGTGACTTCATCTATCATGCCATTACATAAAACAAGCAAAGCATTCACCTTGTGCCTGCTCACCGCCTCCATCCTGGGCACATCCCTGATCCCTGACGGAAAAGCGTACGCTTCTCCCCGGATGCCATCCAAGGACAGGTTACAGAAGTTAAGACTGCCCGAACATCGGATGAAAAAATAGCCGAGTGGGGAGCTGGGCCAAGGACCACGCATACCGCTTGGATACGATACAGCCCGCGGGTACGAACAACGGAACCACTCCGTTCAAGGATCTGGCCATGCTGAAGCCTTTGCTGCACGACAAACGCTTTGTATTTTTGGGGAGAGTTCCCACGGCGTTGCCGAGTTCAATCTTGCAAAAACCCGATTGATTCAGTTCCTTCATCAAGAGATGGGATACCATGTGCTGGCTTTTGAGAGCGGTCTCGGAAATACCTCTCTCGCATACGGCAAAGCTGGACAACAGAGCGCAGAGCAAACCATGAAAGATTCCATCTTCGGCGTCTGGTGGTCCAAGGAAATCATGCCATTGTTCGAATATATCAAAACCTCCCGAAAGAGCGAGCAGCCGCTCGTATTGACAGGTTTTGATATACAGTTGCAAAATCCTTTGTTTGACGGAGCGTGGCTGAAGGATAAGGTTATGGCTGGGCGTCTTGCGGAAGCGGAGCAGAAACTCTCCGGCTACTCCGCTGGTACAGATCTTGCAGCTTACCGCCAAGAGAAGAAGCAGCTCATTCAAGTTTATAAGGACGCTCTGAAATCTTTGAAAACAGAGGCTAACGAGGCTCATCTGAAGCTGCTTTATCCGGATAACCCTAAGCTGACCACGCTGCTGGAGAGAAGCTTGAACGACCGGATTCGGGTTGCTGAGGAGTATGTGGAAATCTCCATCGAGTCTACGCTTGGCATGGAAAGCGGCGACTATACCCCGTTCCTTAAATCGATGGAATGGCGAGATCAAGCGATGTTGGATAACCTCATGTGGCTGGCTACCGAAGTGTACCCTACCGAGAAATTCATCGTCTGGGGACATAACGATCACATCCGTAAGGCTCAGACCGAAGTGATGGGCTCTCCGTATCCGGTTGCATTAATGGGAGAACAACTATCCGATGAGATGAAAAATACAGTTATGTCCTTGGACTGTACCCGGCCAGCGGGCAAACCGCGGATAACATGGGCAATGTGCATGACGTTCTGTTAAGCAGAGCCTGGTTCCATGGAATCCATTCTGTCAGCTGCAGGCGCACCATATACCTTCATAGATCTGCGTTACAGAAACCATGAGGCCGGAAACTCATGGATGTTCGAACCGCGGTTTGCCTACAGCTGGGGCATGATTCCAGAGAGCTTCGTGCCCCGTGATCAATACGACGGCATTCTGCTTATTGATAACGTGAAGCCGCCGGAGTATATAAGATCATCCGCTTCGTCGAAGTCTTCCGCACCTGCTGAGGATTAATATGCAGTCACCCTTATTATTCTAGTTATCTCTGGTGTTAAACCATTGCGTGCAATATCCCCCAACTGTCCTTTTTCCACAGGGTTCAAAGAGATCCATGACTCTGGAAACAGGACAGACAAGGGATGTTTTTGCGTTATTTTATTGTATCGTAATGTTTCCCGAGTAGGTTTTGATCTTCACTTTATAGGTGCCATCTCCTGATCGGCCCTCGGTCTTGCGATTGCTTTCACTTCTGTCCTCCAAAGGAGAGAGACAGACCGGCGTCCGCTCCCCGATTGCAAGAGCCATTCGGCATTCGGGGTTTCTTCTCCCAGCTTCAGGTTGACGTTTCCGCTTTTGACCGTCACATCCACATCATGATCGATACTCGTAAAGGCCAGCGAGATGTTACCGCTCTTTCCTTTTAATTGCAGGCTCTGGCTTTGCAATCCGGTACCCGTTACATTGCCGGAAGAGCCCTCTATCTGAACTTTACCTGCATAATCCTGCGGAATTCGAACCTTAAGCTGCGGCATCCTGCCGATATTCAACATGCGGATGATGTCATTGTCTAAATGGATCTTTACTTGGTTGTCGGCCTGATCCACAACGGCCTTCGCGGGTTTGTTATGACTGAGCAGCGAAACTTCCAATGCTTCCACGTCCGCTGTCTCCACATGCAAGCTTGTGCTGCCATGCTCAATCTCTACTACTTCAATTTGCTGAAGAGATACAATCTGGGTATCTTCACTTGCACCGTTTGAACTGCATGCACTGAGCAGAAACAAACTCAATACCCCTAATATCGCAACTGTATATCGTTTCATCTCTATCTCCACCCCTTATCAACGTTGATGCCATTATATTAGGTGACGTTACGTCATCTTCAAGCATTTTTTCTTCCCTTCAAAAACACAAAAAAACACCGCCTCATAGCGGTGTCTCCTCCTGTGCAAGAATGGAGCTTATTCGGGTCAGCGGCTTGTCTAATATAAATCGAACATATTCACTTCATAACCCTGGGCCTTGAGATAATTGAACATCTGAGCCCGGTGGTGCTGGGCATGCGTAACGATTTCAATCAGCCACTTGGCTTGCGTGGAGCCATGCTCCAAGTAGAAGGGCTTGGTCTTTTCTGCATAAACTCTTCATCTGTCAACCCGCTCATATACGACTTTACATCCGCAAGTCCCCTGTTCATCCAAGCCATAAGCTTGTCCTTGTCCCCGCCGTCGGCAGCAATACTCGCTTCAAGCTCTCGAATCTGCTCTTCACTATTCTCCTGCAAAATCAATAAATCGGCAGCAGGCACGGATACGAGATGGTGCACCAGTTCTTGAAGCGACCTCATATTATGAGCTTGCTTGTAATCCCAATCCTCTGCCGAAATTTTGGCAATCAGATTGGAGGTTGTCTTCACGATGTGCTCCAGTTCCTCGAACAGCAGCTGCTTCATTTCCTTTAAATCACTCATTGTCTTCACTCCTCTTTCTTATTTGGGGTTAGGGAACATCTAGGTTCTAACATGAGTATAGAGTATAATAGTGACAACTATTGTCATAGTCATCAAAGAATACGGAGCTGATATTATGTCCAAATCCAAACGTCTCATGGAGCTGATGATGACCGTAAACCGGATGCGGAAATTTACCGTGCGACAGCTGGCTGATCAATTCGATGTGTCTCCCCGTACGATACTGCGAGATCTTCAGGAACTGAGCGAGCTTGGAGTGCCGCTGTATTCGGAGGTAGGTCCGCACGGCGGGTACCAGGTGTTGAAGGAGCGGATCCTTCCTCCGATTGCTTTCAGCGAGGAAGAAGCCGTTGCGATGTTTTTTGCCAGTCACGCCTTGCGCCACTATCTATTTCTTCCCTTCGAGGCCGAGTCTTCTACCGCACTTCAGAAATTTTATTATTATATGCCGGGTGACGTCCGGGACCGCATTGACCAGATGAAGAACCGGGTGGATTTTCTAACGCACACAAGACAGCAGAAAGCCGAATATCTTGGAGTTCTGCTGGAAGCATCCGTGGATCAGCGGGTGGTTACGATGCAATATGAAACGAAAAACGGCTATTCGGAGCGAACCATCCAGCCCGTAGGCATCTATGCCAGCAACGGCTTCTGGTATTGCCCCGCATATTGTTTTCTACGCAGGGACTTTCGTCTGTTCCGTTGTGACCGAATGCAATCCGTCGCTAATGATTCAACCGGAATCGAGCCGCTCGACCACCGTCATATCCACCTTGGAAACTGGGAGGAACATGGGTCAGAGAAGCCTGTGTATATCCGGATGATTGTCGATCTGAGCAGGGAAGGCGTTCGGCGCTGCGAGTCCGAATTATGGCATGTTCCTCATATGGATATAACGCCGGATGGAAGCGGACAGCTTAACCAGAACGTCCCCAGCAGCGAGCTTATGTATTTTGCCAAATTTTTTATCGGCTTAGGGAATGAAGCTACCGTGAAGGAGCCGAGTGAACTGGTGGAGTGCATGAAGGGGATATTGAACGAGATTATGGCGAAGTATGACTAGAGGAATGGATGAATGTTGATAAACCAGCCTCATAAATGAAAAAACGGCAGCAGCTTGTTCACCATCCATCCCAAGGTTCTGCAGAAGCCGCTAAGCAGAGTCTGCCTATGCTTAGACTGTTGACTGTTCGTCTATTCAACACGGTGAAGCGCAGCAAGCGCGGACTCACGGTCCTTGAGAAAAGTGTTCATTTCTTACGGGCCCATCATTAGATATCCTAAGAAGGTATAGATAAAATAAGATAATAGCGCAAGCACGTTGCAAGCGATTAATAGGAGGTCCCTGTTCGAATCGGTTCTCCCGTAGGAACGTATGGATAATACGATACCGAATGGCGGGATAACGACAGTAGAAACAAGGCCGTAATAGTGAAACCAGTGCCCGTCACGGACAAACAGAACCTCTATGATGAATAAGATAACAGGCAAAATGAATGTACTGGTGGAAACTTTACGTGCAGCGGAAACTTTCCGATTCAGTGTGATAACCTCCTTTTGCTTCGCTGTGATAAGGATTAAACCAAGAGAATATCATATGGCTCTATATGATTCCCTATTCTAAACTATCCCCGCATGGAGATCATACATAAACTTTCAAGCGAATATTCGTGCAGAACAACAACAATCCCCGCCAAAGCAAACACCCAAGGGTTCATGTCTGCTTGGCAGGGAATGGTTTAATTCCTTGTCTCTACTTAATTAAATCCGTTAGCCCTCCGCACGATATACCGAATGGCCGTCTTTGACGGTCTCCAGTACGCGAAGACTCCCTCGCGCTTCTCGAGCAGCACGAAATCGGCCCTTGCTCCTCTCTTCAGCCCATCATAATCCGTCAGCCCCATCGCCTGGGTAAGCAGCATTGAAGCCATATCCCAAGCTTCGGGGAATGAACACAGTCCCGACTCCGCCAGCCTCTGCACCGCTTCGAGAAGCATCATGGCTGAACCTACCAGCAGTTCAGGCTTGCGGGCAAGATGCAATCGGCCTTCCGGCGTTAAGATGACGTCGCCACCGATATGGGTCTCGTATTCTCCTGGCGGCATCCCGCTTAAATAGACAGCATCACTTACGAGCAGAGTTTTGGTCAACTTGGCGCGGAGAATCACCTTGATGACCGAATCCGGCAGATGATAACCGTCCGCGATCATACCTGCCCATAACTGATCTTGCGCAAGCTGCTCCCATATGTAATTCGGATGGCGCGGCAGCGTCAGATGCGCACCATTGCCGAGATGTGTAGACATGGTTGCTCCCGCAGCCACCGCTTCCCGGATTTGCGCAGGCGTAGCGGCGGTATGACCGATGGATACAACGATTCCCGATGCAACGCACTTTCGGATAAAATCCGCAGCATTCGGCCACTCCGGCGATAACGTGAGGATACGAATCCGGTTCCCCGAAGCTGCCTGCCATCTTGTAAACAGTCCCCAATCGGGAGCCTTGATAAACCGGGAATCATGCGCTCCCCGGGGCCCTTCCTCCGATGAAATGAACGGTCCTTCCACATGAACCCCGCCAATGGTTGAACCGACCCTTTCATCCTCCAGGCAAGCCGCGTCGATAACACGAAGGATTTGTTCGATTTCATCATCGCCGTTGGTAATGACGGTTGGGTAATACAGCGTTACGCCCTTCTCCCATAAACGCCGGGTTACCTGAATGACCGTATCCGTTGTGAGCGGCAGCGAATTCAAATCATATCCATAACCGCCGTTAATCTGAAGATCGATTAATCCGGGCGCGATCCATATCTTCTCTTCGCCTTCCCCAGGCAGCAGGCTGTCTATTCGGCCATCAGGGCTCCATGTTACCTGAATCCGCTCTTCCGATGCATAATGAAGGCCTGTGCGAACACAACGCTGGCTATCCATTCCGGATATCCCCGTACGAATCCCGATCCACGTACAGCGTGCAATCCGGATGCTGCCGAAGTATACTCGCCGGGCAGGCTTCGCTTATTTCGCCGTACAGCGCCCGTTGTACCGCCGCTCGCTTGCTCGCACCGGGAACAACGCAGAACAACTGGGCACCCGACATTAAAGCCGGGATGGTAAGTGTCAGTGCATATTTCGGGACCTCCTCCAGATTGGCAAAGCAGCCATCGTTCACCTGCTGCTGTCGGCAATCCAGATCCAGCTTGACCTGCTTCACCCATAACGGATCGGCAAAATCAGCCACCGCGGGTCGTTGAAGGCGATATGCCCATTCTCGCCAATACCCAGAACCACCATATCGATCGGTGACTCGCGAATCAACCGACCATATCTCTCGCATTCTGCTTCAGGATCATTCATCGCGTCTAGTAGATGCACTTCCCCTGGAGATACCCGATCAAACAAGCTCCGGGAGAGGAAGCTTCCGAATCGCTGAGGCGCAGACCGGGGCAGTCCGATGTATTCATCCATATGAAAAGCCGTTACCCGGCTCCAGTCCAATCCCTGCGATTGAACCAGCGCTGCCAGGCATTCATTCTGGGAGGGGCAGCCGCAAATACGATTCGGATACGCTCCTTCTCAGCCAGAAGGCGCTTCATAGCCGCATGGATATCCGCGGCTGCCGCCTTGCCCATCGCTTCGCGGTGATCATGAACACAGACCCTCAGCCGATCTCTAATCTCTTCCTGAACAGGCTTCATGCCGTGCTGCGACATTACATTACCTCCATTCTTACAATGCGGCGTTCCGGTCTGCAGTTCGATTTCCTTGCGCTGCCGGGACGCTTCATAGGTGCCCAGAATAATCTCCAGTGAGTGTCTGCCTTCCTCCCCGGTAACTACAGGCTCGCGGCCTTCGCGTACGGCATATGCCATATCCTGAATTTGCAGACGGTGACCGTCAGGTATTACTTTAAATGGCTCGAATTCAGGCAACTGGACCTGCTCCCCTTCGATCTCAAGGGACACAATCGTATCTTCTTCAATGACGAGCACTCCCTTATCCCCATGGATTACTAGCAGCTGCCCTTTACCGTCGCGGGCCGTTGTTGTTATCTCCAGAACGCCGAGCGCGCCATTCGCAAATTCAAGTGTCGCGATGACCGTATCCTCGACTTCGATATGGCGCAGGACCGCCTTCGCCTTTGCCGATAAGGAGGCAACCGATCCAACGAGCCATTGCAGCATATCCACGGTGTGAATCCCTGATTCATCATCGCTCCTCCGCCGTCCATCGCCCAGGTCCCTCTCCAGCCTGCACTGTCATAATAGGCCTGATCACGGTAAAGCATGACATACGCCGAGCATAAACTGAGCTTTCCCAGCCGTCCTTCCGAGATGACCTGCCGGGCATATGCTGCCTGCGGAGACATCCGGCGTGGAAAGACGGTGGCGAGCAGCACGTCGTTCGCTGCGCATACCTCAATCATGCGCTCCACATCGTCTAGCCGGATCGCCATCGGCTTCTCCACCAGCACATGTTTGCCCGCCTGCGCAGCCATCGCTGTCTGCTCTGCATGCATGCCGCTTGGCGTGCAGATGCAGACCACCTCCACATCACCGCGCGCAAGCAGCTCTTCCATACTCCCGCATATATCTCCACCATACTTTTCAGTCAGCTTGACGGCTGACTCCCGTTTCGTATCGTATACGGCGGCAAGCACCGCTTCCTCCGTATTTAGGATGCCCTGGGCATGAATATCCGCAATAATGCCGCAGCCAATCAAACCGAATCCTAGGTGACTTTTTCTCTGTCATGTTGTCCGTTCCTCCTCCATTACGTTCTGGTCTGCAAGACTGCGCCTTCCCTATTCCCGGCAGATGATCTGCGCTCCCTCGTCTGCCGCTACAGTAGCCTCCGAAGCAGTGTAAATATCATGATGAGAGATCAAGCCGCGTTCTCCCTCCACCCGATTCAGGAAATCCTGCGCAAGCGAGAACGGCGGCGCCTCCAGCGGCACAGAACGCAGCTCCTGATTGGTGATAACCAGCACAACCTCGTCTCGCGACAATAACGGATCTCCTTCAAGCCGAATTTCCGCGATGCCCGACGTACCCGTAATGAATATTCGGCCATCTCCCCAGGTCCAGCTGCCTGGGTGTGTGCCAGTCTGCGTAGAGCTGTGCCGTTATGCCACCATCCATAAACACCTGAACGCCTGCCGCATCATAGAAGGTCGGGTATTCCGGCAGGATATGCTTCGCCAGATAACCGGATACCGTCTTCACTTCCCGGCCTGTCAGCCATCGCAGCAGATCAAAATCATGAACGAGGAGATCATTCAGAATGCCGCCGGATTGCGTTCTGTCAAAATGCCATGCCGGGCGGGTAACCGGATTCAGCCGATGCGGCTTGCGCATCGAAATATGAACGATATCCCCCAATTCGCCGGACTGGATCAGCCGATGGACAGTATACATGGAGGAACGAAAGCGCTCGGTCAGCATCATGCCCACCTCAATCCTGCCGCGTTCCAGGACGCCGTACAGACGGCTCAGCCCTGCCCGATCCGTCACTGCAGGCTTGTCGATCATAATATGTTTACCGCGCTGCTCGCACAGCTCGATGACGTCAATCTTCTCACGGTTGATCGCCGCGCAGCCGATGACCATCACTTGTTCATCGGCGAGCAGCGACTCCCGATCCCCGATCAGTTCCAAACCATACCGCTCGGCAAGCGAAGAGGCTAATACCGTATGGTCCGGTTCATATAACCCGGCGCATTCCCATCCAAGCGCCTGCATCTCCTCAATAAATATGCCGATATGGGCATGCTGGCAGCCGATAATACCAAGTTTCCGTCCGTTCCCCATCATCCCGCCGACACCTCCACAGCTTGCAGCCACTCCTGATGATCCTCAGATCATAAGCGAGCCGTTCCTTCGGCGGATAAGGCGCTGCGCATTCCAGCGTCAGCCAGCCCTTGTAGCCCTGTTCCCGAAGCCCTCGGAGCAGCCCGCTGTGGTCCACTTCTCCTTCACCCAGTAAGCACTGCAGGAAGAATTCTTCCCCGTGACGGGTTACATTCTTGAATGTCCCCGGGGCCCCTCCTTGCCCGATTCGCTTCTCATCCTTGATATGCACATGGAACAGGCGGCTTCCAAGCTGCCGAATCGACTCTACCCCAAATTCCGTGTCTGTGATGTACATATTCCCCGCGTCATGAATGAGGCCGACATGCTCCTCGCCGATCATATCCAACAATCGCAGGCCGCTATCCGCAGTTTCCACCAGGCTCTGATTGTGAATCTCCAATACGATGCGCTTTCCTGCCGCACGGGCTTCCGCTGCACATCGCCGAATCCAGTAAGCAGCCTTGGCATAATGATAGTCCTCCGCCAGGAATGCATTCGGCCCTCCCTGAAAGATGCGGATCATGTCCGCTTCCAGTTCCACCGCGCGTTCAAGCAGTCCCAGAAACTGATCATAGGCCACGGCACATTCCGCATCCCCGCTTGTCGAGAAATGCCCCATATAACCTGCCAATGCCGGAATCTCCAGACCGTGTCCCTCGGCAATGCTTCTCATCTCGCGGACTCGCGGAAGGGAGCTCTCCGGGCTTAAATGCGGCTCGCGGCTCGCGATTTCGATACCGTCAAAACCAAGCCCAGCCGCAACCTTCATCGCTTCATGAATGCTGTAATCAATGAGTGATCCGCTGAATGCCGCTATTTTCATCTTCTCTTTCACCCTTTCTTCTGTGCCAGACCTTCTCGAATCGTTGAACGAACACTATTATTTAATCCCGGCCATGTTGTGGTTCTGTACAAAATATTTCTCGGCAAACAGGAAGACCAGCAGGATCGGAACCAGGCTGACCAGTGCTGCCGCAATCATAAGCTGCTCATTCCCGGTCCACTGTCCGGATAAGGAGAGAATTCCGATGGGAAGCGTATACTTCTCATTAGAGGTCAAATAAATGACAGGTGTCAGAATCTCGTTCCACTTGCCCATGAACGTAAAGATCGCTAGCGTCGCAAGCGTGGGCCTGGCCATCGGAATAAAAATCCGCATATAAATCTGGAACGGATTGCAGCCCTCCATCTTGGCCGCTTCCTCATACTCTTTAGGTATATTCATGAAAGCCTGCCTCATGAGGAAAATACCAAACGGCTGAGCCAGCCATTCGATGATCCACAGCGGCGTGAGGGTATCCAGCATGTTCAGCTTATTAAAAATAATAAAGTGCGGGATGATGATTACGACCGCCGGAATCATCATCGTGCCGAGCACCAGCACGAACAGCGCGCTTTTCAGCGGAAAGCGCAGTCTCGCAAACGCATAACCGACCATAGAACAGGAGATCAGGGCGCCGATAACAGACAATAACGCGACAAAGATGCTGTTTAGCGTGTATCCGCCAATGTTCCCCAGCTTGAACACGTCCGCGTAATTGGACCACTGGAATACCTCGGGGATCCAGCGAGGCGGAACCGTTGTATATTCCTTATAGGTTTTAAGTGAATTCATGAGCGCCGACAGAAACGGCACGATCATGATCAGGAGCTGATCCCGATCAGTACATATCCGAAACTCTTTCCCAGCAGCTTTTTCTCATTCATGTCCCTCCTTCGCTCTGGCGCTGTTCCCCTGATGCGTTCTCTTGTCAACCCGATCAATCATAATGCACCCACTTCTTCTGGGCTCTAAGCTGCACCAGCGTCAACAGGAACAGAATCATGAACAGTACCCAGGCGATGGCGGAAGCATAACCCATACGCATAAATGTGAAGCCTTCCCGGTATAAATACAGCATCATCACCAGACTGGAGTTGTTCGGACCTCCCGCCGAGCTGATGTCCCCTCTGCCAGTCAACACGTAAATCTGCTCAAACGCTTGGAACGTGGAGATCGTACTCATGATGACAACCAGGAAGGTCGTTGGCGAGATCAACGGCACCGTAATATAGCGGAATTTGCGCAAAGCCCCTGCACCATCTATCTCTGCGGCTTCGTACAAATCCCCGGGAACGCTCTGCAGACCTGCCAGATAAATGACCATGATATAACCGATCCCTTTCCAGACCGCGATGAAAACGAGCAGCGGAATGGCGAGTTTCGGGTCCTGCAGCCAGCCTTGCCCCGCCAGCCCCAGCTTGGCAAGCAGTGTGTTCGCCAGACCGAAGCGAGGATTAAATACGGCATCAGCAACGTACAGGATGACGGTCCATGAGGATATGACCGGAATAAAGTGGGCCATTCGAAACCATTTAAGCCCTTTCAAGCGCTGGTTCAGCGCTACGGCCAGCACAAGCGCCAGGAAGGTCTGAAGCGGCACGAACAGGACCGCAAAATACAGTGTGTTCCATAACGAACGCCAGAACATCGAGTCGCTTACCATGCGCCGGAAATTGTCCAGTCCGCTCCACTCGGGCGGATTCAGCATATCGTAATCGGAAAAGCTGAAGTACAGGGATGCAGCGAGAGGACCCGCCACAAAAATAATAAAGTGGAGAAGATAGGGGAAGCCATAAGCAGCCCCCATCTCCCCTCATGATCCCATTTCCGTTTTCGGGCGGGCTTTCCTTTCGGCATCGGATCGGCTTTGAGTGCTGCATTGTCGTTTAGCATATTGCCCATTTCACTCCCGCCTTTCTTCCAGCCTTGTTCTATTTTTTATAGAAATCATCGAGGACCGCTTGAACAGCTGCGTCCGCATCACTTAACGCTTGATCGATTCCGGTATCGCCCAGGAAAGCACGCTCCGCATTCTCATTGAATTTGCCGACCCATTCTTCCCACACCGCATTGTTGTCGAGCGTCTGCGCGAACTCCAGACTATCCAGGAATGCCTGGCGGTTAGTAGCTGTTCTCCGGCCTTCAGGAACACTTCGGATTCCGCTACGGATTTCTTCATAAGCACGGCTTCGCCAAGCTCGGTCCATTGCTTCTGCACCTCGTCCTCCGTAGCCCAGTATTTAATCCATTCCCAGGCAGCCGCCGCTTTTTCCTCACCGGACTTCTGATTAATGACCCATGAATTCGCAATCACCGGAGATACCCGCTTCCCATCCGGACCCTTAGGCAGGAGCGCTACATCATAATTCAGGCCCGCTTCATTCGCTGCCTGCACCCGGGCGTAAATGCCGATCCGCATGGCAGCCGATCCACTTGGAAATACGGCGGTATTGCTCTGGAAGCTCTTCAGATCTACCGGATCCGTAATGATTCCGCGCTGCATGCCGTCAACCATCCATTCAAACGCCTGCTTGTTCTCGGGTGAATGGATGATGGAGTTCTCCGCCTTCTCATCAAGGGCACCGCCGCCGTAGGATTTCATCACGGAGAACCAGCCTTCGGTAATGCTGAAGAAGGTAAGTCCGAACTGGTTGACACTTGCGGCGTCAAAACCGCTGTCCTCGGCCGTTTTTCCGCCCGCATCCACCGTCAGCTTGGCAGCCGATGATTTCAGGTCCTCCCAGGTCCACTCATCCGAGGGATACGCGACCCCTGCTTTATCAAACAGATCCTTGTTGTAGAACAGAACGCCAACCTGAATGCCCTGCGGTACGCCCCAATAGCGCCCGTCTGCGTCCTTGTTGAAATCGAGACCGTAATATTCATCCGCCTTCAGATCCTTGGCTATCCAATCGGTCAGATCCTTGGCCGCGCCGCGTTGGGCATATTTCATCACGTATACGCCGTCGGAGAGCCACACATCCGGTGCTTGACGGCAATCTGCGTATCCAGCTTCTGATAGAACTGGCCATAAGGCGCGCTTTGCGTCTTCACCTTAATGTTCGGATGCTGCTTCTCGAACTGTTCGATCAGCTCCTTCATCTTGGCATCGGAGCTGTCGCTGGAATAATATCCGAGCAGGATTTCGACTTTCTTCCCATCGTCGCCTCCGGTACCGGGAGCCGATGTCCCGCCTTTTCCTTCACTGCCACTGCTGCAACCGCTAGCAATCATGGATATCAGCAATAAGGCCGTTAACCAGCTGTAGAACCCTTTTCTCTTTTTCACAAATCCTCGCCCCTGATTCAATTGAAATGGATTAATGAGATTGTAGTTGATAAGTATCGGCAGCGCCCATGTGCTTTCTTAGCCCACTTGTGATTTCTTGCTGCGGCATCATGTATTTTTATTTACAACTTGTGTTTTTTTGCTACAATGTTCCTTACATTCCCTACTTCAATGCCAGGAAGGCGGAAGAACGATGAACATCCAAGGAATATCCATCGGTAATCTGACCATTAATCAACGCTTGTTCGTTCTGATCATCCTCTTCATCGGCCTTCCTTTCTTTCTGCTGGGCAGCTTCTGGTACCAGTCTTCTACTGAGGCGATTGAACAGTTTGCCGCTGGCGCGAACAAACGCATTATCGAGCAAACGAATGTGTCTCTGGATTCCTACATATCCAATCTGGAGAATTCCACCTATCCCTTTATCCATAACCCGCAGATCCAGCAATTTCTCTCGACCAGCCAGCTCACACCGTATGCCTACTTTCAGCTTGCCACTAAAGTGGAGAACGACTTGTTCGCCCAGATGATTTACGGTAGGTCCGACATCATTGGCATCTCGCTTGTCGCCGATAACAAGCGGCAAATCACCGATTACGAAAGTGCGCCCGGACTGCTTGATATGAGTGAAATCCGCAAACGCAATCTATCCTTCCAGGCACAACTGGACCAATTCAGCGATTTCCAGATCATCGGCCTCAGCCGGGTAGGAAAAACTCCTGCCCTTACCGTAGCACGAAAGCTGTACGACAACTCCTCATTTCTCTATAAAGGCCTGTTGATTGTCGATCTTAACCTGAAGCAAATCGGGGCAATCTGCTCCAACGATTCACTGGGCAGCTTTGACGTCTGGATTATGGGCAGAGGCGGACAGGTCATCTACCATCCAGACTCGAATCTGGTTGGGTCCACCGTCGAACAGGGGCTGTTTGCACGTATTCAGAACCAGAACTCTTCCTTCTTCCGTCATCAAGACGCAGCCTCCAGCACTGAAAAAATGGTTCTGCATGAACGCTCTCAGATCATGGCTGGACGGTCGTCGCCGATCTGCCGCTGAACAACCTTATCGGCGGCTTGATCACCCAGCGCAATTACTCGCTTGCCGCCGCAGCTATCCTTATGATTATTGCATTGGCGCTTGTGGGCGGTTTCTCCTTATCCTTGACAAGGCCGCTCTCCATGCTGCAAAAATTAATGGCGCGTGTTGAGCGAGGCGATTTTGTTCTTCCTACCAAAATGAACCGGTTCCGCAATCATGAAATGACAGCCGTATTCCAGAGTTTCTACAGCATGACGGGAGAATTGAAGCGGCTCATCCGGGAGGTTCACGATTCCCGGCTGAAGGAACGGGAGCTTATGATCAGGCAGAAGGAATCCGAGCTCCGCTCCATGCAATCCCACATCAATCCGCATTTCTTGTACAATTCACTAGAGATTATTAATTCATATGCCATCGCGGATGATCATATGGATATCAGCCGCATGACGCGGGCGCTTGCCCACATGTTCCGTTACAATATCGGCCATGCCGGATCGGTTGTGCCGCTCCGGGAGGAGATGAGGCATGTCCAGTTTTATCTGGATCTTCAAAGTGCCCGGTTCCGCAAACTGCAGATCGATATAGATGTGGATGAACACGACCTGGATCGCGTGAAGGCCGTCAGGCTCACGCTGCAGCCGATCATAGAGAATGTGTTCATCCACGGATACCGTGGTAAGAAACCCCGCTACCTCGGGATTAGCACCCGTGCAGAGGGACACTATTTTGCCGTCGTGATTCAAGATAAGGGGATTGGGATGAATGCGGAGAAGAGACGGCATATAAGAGGCATCCTGCAAACTCCCGAGAATCCGGAAGACGAATTACGGAGCAACGAGGGGAGGAACCCACCAGCGGAATCGGTCTCCTGAACGTCCATCAACGACTGCAGCTTACCTTCGGTGCGGAATATGGCTTGCACCTTGTGCAGTCCGTGCCTGATGAAGGCACCCAGTTTGAAGTCAGGCTGCCATATATGACTAGCGAGGAGGCACATCATGTAGGTTAATGATGATTGACGACGAATATGCCATTCATTTGAGTATGCGAAAGCTTGTCGAAAGGTCCGGTCTCCAGGTTGAGATCACGGGAGAGGCGGAAGACGGGGCTGAGGCGCTTCAGATGCTGGAGGACAGTTACCGGATCTGATCGTAACCGACATTTGCATGCCTGAAATGGACGGACTGGAATTTATCCGCCGGGTCAGAGAAACTCATGCACACATGCAATTCATTATTTTGTCCGGTCACGACAATTTCGAATTTGCACGTCAGGCCATGCGCTACGGGGTGTCGGATTTCCTGCTGAAGCCCATCGATCCGGAACAGTTCCATACGACACTTAAACGTGCCTGCAAGGAACTCGATAACCGAAAGGCGAGTTTCTCCCGGCAAACGGAATGGACGCTTGCACAGCAGCGATACAAAACCAGGCTTGCTGAGCTGCTGTGGTCTGTTGAGGAACAGGATGCCTTAGAACTAACCGATGAAATGGTCACCCATTTTGAAACGATGGGACCTATTGGAGTCAGCTTATCACAGTATGCCCCTATGCTGATGCAGGAGTTGCTGTCTGCACTTGAAGAACGCGGCCTGGTGCTGGGTATGACAATCGGCGAGCACCCGTGGTCGCAGGATGACCGTGCTGCCTGCCGCCGTCAAATGACAGAGAAGATTCAGGAGATGCTTGAGTTAATTAAGGGCTCCAGAAATCTTGGCGCTCACCACAATATTGTGAAAGCCAAGCGGTACATTGAGGAAAACTACGCGATGGAGGATTTGTCCTTGCAGGAGGTGGCAGACTCACTGGGGATGTCGGTGACGTATTTAAGCCGTACCTTCAAGAATGAAACAAATATGAACTTTGTGAAATACCTGGTCCAGATCCGTATGGAAAAAGCGAGGGAACTGCTTGCGGAGTCTGAGCTATCCGCTCAGGAAACGGCCTATCGTGTCGGTTTCTCGGACTATGTCCATTTCAGCAAAACATTTAAAAAATATCATGGCCTTACACCATCCGAATACCGAAAACAATGTAAGGCCATGAATGGAGGAAAATGAGACGGCGGGTGCTTCTTCAGCTTGTTCTCCCGTTCATCCATCTCTCAGCCCTGACAAGAAGCTGCTCAACAAACGCATTCTTCTCGTCGGAATATTGGAGCAGGCCCCGGGCCCCTTGTGAAACGATCCTTCGTTTGATCTCACTGACTAACCCCTGCTGTTCATCGATAAACCATTCCGCCCACTGCTCATCATAGGACTCCAAATGAATGGCTTCATCAATCGTCATTGTGGACCCTCCTGAAAGCGCTGTAAGTGTGTGCCAGGAATTTCGATCCCAAACCGTATGGACTGCTCCAAAACGCATAGGCATTGCTTCAGATCATATCCTGTGACTCTATCATGCCCTTCATCGTTTGAGTTGGCAAGAGCCCATGTTCTATCCGTTATTGTTCACGCGTGTCTTAATATCGACTCTCCACAATGGTAGGTGCAAGTACCTGGTCCGCATACCTGTGAGCCTCTGCCTGAAGTACTTCGTCACTTATCCGATCGACGTTATACGCCACGAATGCAGGCAGATAATTCACTTTGCACCGGTTCAACGTGGCTTGAATCGGACGCAGCAGTTCACTGGCGGTATACCAATTGTCGCCACCTGCACGATACCCTTGTTCCAAGCCTGCCGCCGTGGTCGCCAGCATAAATTCCTTCCCCTCAGACTGTTGCCTTCCGGTCCGAACGCCCACCCGAAGGTGAGCACGTCATCGAACCATTTCTTCAGCAGGGGCGGGCAGCTGTACCAGTAAAACGGAAATTGGAACACCACCCGATCATACTGGAGAATAAGCTGCTGCTCCCGCTCGATATCAATATTCCAGTCCGGATACTCCTTATAAAGATCCCGAATATCTACATTTCCATTTGTATTCTGCTTGGCTTGCTGCATCAAGGCGCGATTGGCACGCGAGTTCTCTAGATTCGGATGAGCCACAATCACCATAATTTTCATAATCAGTTCTCCTGTCCGGTTTGGTTTGTTTGACACCCCCATTATGTTTCGGATTGGCAGCTTTGAAAAGTACGCTCTTTTTATGTACTTAGTCCGGTTCATCGTACATATTCATGCCATGCATAGTACGAAAAAACGTACTAAGTATGATAAAGAATAGTACTGGGTTTAAACCGGATACTATGCTAAAGTATCAACCATCAAGCCTATCCAATGATCAAATACGGACTTCCGCTGGGAGATGAGAATATGAGAACAACGAGTCATGAGGAGTTTAAAACCAAAGGCATACTGACCACGCTGCAATTAATAGGCGGCAAGTGGAAGCCGCTGATTCTGTTTATACTGCTGCAGGACGGAACCAAGCGGTTCGGAGAGCTCAGACGTATGCTTCCAGGCGTTACCCAAGGCATGCTTACGAATCAGCTTCGTGAACTGGAACAGGATGGGCTCATTGTACGCAAGGTATATCAGGAGATTCCGCCCAAGGTGGAGTACTCCATCTCCGACCATGGGAAAACCTTGGACAGCGTTCTGGCAGACATGTGCACCTGGGGATTTCAGCATTTGGATTATATCGACCATGTAAAGCAAAGGGATGACAGCCATGAGAAAATGCGGGCGGACTGTAAACGCAGCCCCTTACATGCGAGATGGACTCCATTCTGGCATAGGGAGGGAATGGAGAATGGATAAAGCCATCCCGAGGGGAGCGGCTTTATCTGCTGTTTCAAGAGCAGATATTCAAAAAATTTTTTCTTCCAAGTATTGCTTTATATATCGTTACGATATATATTTGTGTCGTAACGATATATAATTGGAGGAACTCAGATGTATGAGCTTTTGTATTAGGTGAATTGGTGACAGGTGATAAGCACGGATACATGCTTCAGGAAATTCTTAAAAATGCGGGCGGACCCTACCGCCAGATCAGTTCCGGCACGCTGTACCCTCTGCTCTCCCGCATGGTGGATAACGGATGGATCCATCTTAAGCTCGACGAAACTGGCGGAGGGAAGCGCCCCGAAAAATCTATCAGATCACCGATGCCGGGCAGCAAAAATTCCTGGAGCTCATGGAGAAGCCGCTGGAATTCAACATGGATACGGAGCACCATTTCCATTTCAAAATGGTGTATTTCCGGTATGTTCCGAAGGAAATCCGATTGGCCTGTCTGGAGCAGTATTTGACTTATCTCGAAACCAATCTGAAACATGTGACGGAATTTGAAGCCGAGATCACGTTTTACAAGCCTGAGCCTGAGAAGCAGCGGCTTCAATTGATGAGAGTACTGGATCATCGGAGGCAGATGGGGCTAACGAATATCGAGTGGATCAGACAAGAAATCGAGGCTGTTAAATCCACCGAAGAATAGGGGTCAGCCTTAGCAGAGATTCAATATAAGGAGGAATAAGGAATGGAACGTTTATGGACGAAGTCGTTCATTCAGATGACAATCGGGATGTTATTTCTGTTTACGGGCTTCTATCTGCTGCTGCCCACGCTCCCCCTCTATATCAAGCACTTGGGCGGCTCGGAATCCCAGGTTGGATTGGCGGTAGGTGCGTTCACGCTAACGGCGGTTGTCTTTCGCCCGATTGTCGGGGGACTAGTGAATATACGGCAGAAGGATATTTTATATTTGGGGCCTCCTATTGTTTGTCCTCTCGATGTATCTCTACGATTGGGTTGGCAGCATCCTGCTGCTGCTTGCGCTGCGAATCCTGCACGGTGCGAGTTGGGCTTTCTCAACAACCGCCATCGGAACGGTCATTACGGATTTAATCCCGGCCTCCCGACGCGGGGAAGGCATGGGGTGGTATGGAATGGCAATGACGGTTGCGATGGCGATCGGCCCCTTGCTGGGCACGTATATCGTGGGTGGATATTCCTTTCGGACCTTGTTCCTGATTGCGGCCGGGCTATCCCTCATCGCGCTCATATTGGCCTATATGACCAGGGTTCCTTATGAAGCTAAACCCAGTGCTGGGCGGATTCAACTGGTCGAGAAATCCGTTCTTCCTGTCACGGCTGCAATCTTTTCCTGGCTGTCGCATATGGCGGAATCACAACCTTTCTCCCGCTGTTTGCAGATTCCATCCGGGTCAATCCGGGAACTTTTTCCTCGTATATGCAATCGCACTTACCCTGATTCGGCCCTTTGCCGGGAAGCTGTCAGACCGTTTCGGAGAAGGATTCATCATCATACCCTCCCTTATTGTCACGGCGGCAGCCCTGGTTGTCTTAAGTTTGTCAAGCGGATTACCTGGACTGGTTACAGCCGCAATCCTGTACGGTATCGGCTTCGGCTCGGCCCAGCCTGCACTTCAAGCAGCCACGCTCCGCATTGCTCCAGCGCATCGAAGAGGTGCAGCCAACGCCTCTTTCATGACGGCTTTCGATCTTGGTATCGGACTAGGCGCCATCCTCCTGGGCCTGGTATCCGAGCATATAGGCTATACGTATCTGTTCTCCGTAACCGCAGCCTCTGTCGTCGTTTCCTTGGCGATTTTCACAATCTTTGTGAGACGACTGCTCAAGCCTACAGACGTGGAAAAACCTAAGGGTGCCGCGCCCGTTCATTCTCTCTCGTACCCGTAACCTCCGCACCCGCTTCCGAATAGGCTAACATAACTCATGTTAGATTGGAGCGATTGTACGCATGGCTCAATATGTACCATAGGTGAATATCCATACCCTCACGCATACGGCGCCCGGCCTTGTTATTCATTATCCGCAAGTATACGGCCTCCCGAATCGGCAGGTGGAGGACGTTATCAACCGGACTATACTGCAGCAAATCCAGGATATGCAGCATGCCCAGCAGCAGGTCCAGACGGGAACTCATCCGCAGACTACCGGAACTTTTGAGATTAAAACGAATGAGCGCGGCATTCTTAGCCTTGTTCTGACCAACTACACCTACTCCGAGCCTATGGCCCACGGTTATACGGTGACAAGAGCACTTACCTTCTCCACATTCACGGGAAAATCCTATGCCTTATCCGACCTGTTCCGTCCGGACTCCAATTATCAAGCCGTATTGGCGGCCGAGGTGAACCGTCAGATCAAGGCACGCAGCCTTCCTGTACTGGAGGGCACCCCGATTACCGTGTCCCCGAATCAGGACTTCTATCTGGCCGATAAATCACTGGTCCTCTTCTATCCGCTTTATGCCATCACGCCTTACTACGTCGGCTTTCCGATGTTCCCAATCTCGGTCTACGACCTGTTGGGCATGGCACCTGAGAACGGATTGTTATCGGATCTTGCGGCGGATGTGGTGTAACAATAGCGATCTGCACAGTACAATCGGGAGCAAGTCAAAAAAACAAACCCGAATCCCTGGCACCTTACACCAGAGTCTCGGGTTTGTCTGTTATCATCTCATGGTCGTTCGCTTTCGCTGCTTATACCATGATTTTGCAAATGTCATTCGTGAATTCCACCGGATCGGCAATCGGCAAGCCTTCGATCAGCAGCGCCTGATTATAGAGCAGATTCGTGTACAGCTTCAGCTTGTCCTGATCCCCTGCAGTGCTTTCAGGGATGTAAACACCTCGTGGTTTGTGTTGATCTCCAGCACCTTGTCTGCCTGGATATCCTGTCCGTTCGGCATTGCCTTCAATATTTTCTCCATCTCAATGGATACATCGCCCTCTGTGGACAGGCATACCGGATGGGATTTCAGGCGTTTGGAGGCTTTAACGGATTTCACCTTGCCAGCCAAGAGGCCGCCCATGGCTTCAAAGAGCTCCTTGTTGTCGCTTTCTTCAGCTTCGTTCTCTTGCTTGTCGGCCTCTGAATCAATGCCAAGATCCCCGCTCGATACCGATTTGAATTCCTTCTCCTTGTATTTCATGAGCATCTTGATGGCAAACTCATCCACATCGTCGGTGAAGTACAGAATTTCATAGCCTTTATCCAGCACCATTTCCGTCTGCGGAAGCTTCTCGATCCGGTCAATGGAATCGCCGGACGCATAATAGATATATTTTTGATCCTCCGGCATTCTCGATACATACTCATCCAGCGAGACCAGCTTCTTCTCTTGGGAAGACGTGAACAGCAGCAGATCCTGAAGATCTTCCTTGTTCATGCCGTAGTCATTGTAGACGCCGAATTTCAGGCCTCTGCCAAAAGATTCAAAGAATTTCTCGTAATTGTCTCTCTCGTCTTTCAGCATGCTTTGCAGCGCGCCCTTCACCTTGTTCTTGATGTTCTTCGCAATCAGCGTCAGCTGACGATCATGCTGGAGCATCTCGCGGGAGATGTTCAGAGATAGATCCTCCGAATCGACCATCCCCTTCACGAAGCTGAAATAATCCGGCAGCAGGTCGCCGCATTTGTCCATGATCAGGACGCCATTGGAATAGAGCTCAAGCCCCTTCTCGTATTCCTTGGTGTAATAATCGAAAGGCGTATTCTCGGGAATAAACAAAATCGCATTGTATACAACGGCACCGTCCGCTTTGACATGGATGTGCTTCAGCGGTTTATCGAAGCCGTAACGCTTCTCGTTGTAGAAATTCTCGTAATCGGCGTCCGTCAGCTCGCCCTTGTTCTTGCGCCAGATCGGCACCATACTGTTGATGGTCTGCTCTTCCTGAACTTCCTCGAACTCGTTCTCGGCATCCTCCTTCGGACGCTGCGTTTTCACGTCCATCTTGATCGGATAGCGGATGAAGTCGGAGTACTTCTTAACGATGGCTCTCAGGCGGTATTCTTCCAAATATTCATCATACTGATCGTCTTCCGTATTCTCTTTGATCTTCAGCACGATCTCGGTTCCGATGGATTCCTTCTCAGCCGGTGTTAGGGTATACCCTTCCGCACCTTCGGATTCCCACTTGAACGCTTCGTCGCTGCCGAGGGCTCGGCTTGTCACGGTAACCACATCAGCAACCATGAACGCGGAATAGAAGCCGACACCGAATTGGCCAATAATGTTGTGGCCGTCCTTCGCTTCATTCTCGCTCTTGAACGCAAGGGATCCGCTCTTCGCGATGACGCCGAGGTTGTTCTCCAGGTCTTCCTTCGTCATTCCGATCCCTGTATCGGTAATGGTCAGTGTGCGGCTTGCTTTATCTGCGGTAATCTTAACGTAGTAATCTTCTTTGTTAAAGGTCAAGTTGTCGTCGGTCAGAGCTTTATAATAAATCTTGTCAATCGCGTCGCTGGCATTTGAAATCAGCTCACGCAAAAAATTTCACGCTGCGTATAGATGGAATTGATCATCATCTCGAGCAGCCGTTTGGACTCAGCTTTAAACTGTTTTTTCGCCATGAAAAATCTCCCTTCCAATCTGAACGAGGTTTCATTTAGCACTCTAGTCAGAAGAGTGCTAACACTTCTTCTATTTAAACATGTACCAATTTTTGATGTCAATATATTTGGAGACTTTCTGCAGAACAAAATAGGAACACGGCAGCCGATCAGCATAACACCGGACTTCTATGTGAATATCGGGAATAACCCTGTAACCGTAAAAGGCCGCCTGAAAAGGTCAATTCGACCCTTTAGACAGCCTCTTCTTATTCACGGCTCCATACTACTGCTTAATCTCTTGGATAGGACCGGACGAATCCACCACACGTAATACAGACCGCAGAGCAGCAGCACCCCGGCTGTGGCCAGGAAGGGGAGGTAATCCTGCCGGGCCAGGATCAGGCCGGAAACCAGCGTTGCCCCGGACGATCCTAAACTCCGGAATACCGATCTCATGCTTAAGCATACAGATTCCGCTCCTGTTCATGAAACGCAGACATCAGCAGACTGTCCAGCAGATTGGACAGCATGGTCACACCTCCGCCCCGCAGCAGGAACAGTGCTACAAACAGCCACACGGGCAGGATCATGGATAAAGCGGCAAACAGCAAAATATTAACGATGAATACCGAAAGAACACGTAAATAGGTAACCATAATAAACAGCTGCCTCTGGACAGCTGGGACTGACCCCATAGCGTGAGACAAATTAAAACACCTTCAAGAGAATGCAACCATGTCGTAAGATATGGAGACAACCTTGGAGGTGTTTTTGCGTTGGCAACAAGAGTTAGCTATCCGGTAGAAGTGAAGAAGAAAGCCATTGAAATGAGACGGGATGGCATTCCAGTGAAAGAAGTCATGGACCAACTGAACATACGAAATAAGACACAAGTAGAGACCTGGATGAGATGGTATCGCAGCGGCCAATGGAACCGGTTGGAGCAGCCTGTCGGTAAACAATACAGCTATGGTAAAGGGCCTGAATATACGTCAGAGCTGGAGAAGGTGCAGGCGGAAAATCGGTTTCTAAGGCAACAATTAGATCTGCTAAAAAGTTCGCGGAAATGCAAAGGAGGTGTCGCCAAAGACTGTAGTGGAGTGGGTTGAGTCCGTTCGAGGGGAAGTCAGTGTGGCTCAAGCGTGTGCATGGATCGGGCTTTCTCGCTCCACTTACTATCGTTGGAAAGCCGCCTACGGGAGCCCATATAAAGATCACATGGTAGAGAAGATTCGTGAACTCTGTAGTCAGCATAAATTTCGTTACGGATATCGGAAGATCACGGCACTGCTTCGGATGGAGCACAAGATTAACCATAAACGCGTGCAGGGGATTATGCAGCGAGAGGGGCTCCAATGTCGTGTCAAAGTGAAGAAACGCAAACCTACAGGGCAGCCAACTTACATCGCAGAACACTTGTTAAAGCGTCAGTTTGAGGCCGATGCTCCCATGCAAAAACTCGTGACAGACATTACGTATTTGCCGTTTGGCGGAAAAACGTTATACTTATCGAGCATCTTGGACTTGTTTAACGGAGAGATTGTGGCATACAGTATATCTGACAAGCAAGACACTGGGTTTGTCCTGGACACGCTGGATCAGCTGCCCACGCGCTCGGGCGCCATGCTCCATAGCGATCAGGGCAGCGTCTACACCTCTCAGGCCTATCAAGAAGCTGTAAAGGGAAAAGGCATTACCATGAGCATGTCCCGCAAGGGTACGCCCGCTGATAATGCCCCCATCGAATCGTTTCATTCCACGCTAAAGTCTGAAACGTTCTATCTCGAAGGTTTAACCTGTACGACGACGGCCATCGTCGAGCAGACCGTTCGAGACTACATAACATACTATAACTCAATTCGCATTCAAACAAAACTAAACAACCAGTCGCCGGTTCATTTCCGGCAACTGGCTGCTTAAACTTGCTAGGTGTTTTGATCCCTGTCTCACAAACGGGGTCAGTCCCGCTGCTCGAACTCACTTTTTTGCAAAAGGATCCGTTTGCCTCGCAATCAAAAATCGCCGACACGCATCGCATCGACGATTATCCGTATACATAGGTTTCCTGCTCAATAGGTTACACCGGATTAGAGCATTCTTCTTCCCATCATGATGATGGTTTCCAGTAGTGACTTCCATTTTCCATCGGCTTTACGCGCAGCCACTGTTGCGTGGTCTGTCGTCTTCCGTGTAAGACTCCATTTTGTTGCCAGCTGGCATCGTTCCACTTCCTGACGGAGGTCGAGAATATGCTGCTTGGCAATATCTTCATTATTAATATTCATGGTTCATTCCTCTTCTCTTTTATAACGATAACATTCCGACATTACCAATACTTGCAAGCTCCTCTTCCGTCCCCTTCACTATAATACTGCCATTGTTCACTCTAAGGTAAGGGTACAAAATGCCTTTAATTCTTTTTCCCCGACAACCACATCTCCGAAGAGATCCAGCGATGAGATCGAATGTTTAATATCGTCCTCCGTTACATCGTCATCAAGAATGAATGTTCCATCTACAATAAAGGTTACTGGCTGTTCCAAAGCCAACAGCTGATCCTTCGACCAAGTCTCCTCACCGCTAACGAAAATAAAAGACTGCTCATAACTTAAAATTTCGGTATTCAGATTCGGGCAGCGTTCCCATATCAAATCCTCGATATCCTCGCTGCATATGATGAATGACGTGGACTGTATCTCTGATATAGCACGGCTGAAGGCATCACGTGTCACATCAGCCTCCATAATGATCGGTTGTTTGGTGTAGAACTTGTGGCCGTTGAATCGGCGAATGGTTCTTGCATTTAGTCTCAATGGCTTGGTTACATATTCGAAGCCTGTCGGGATAACCTCCAAGGAACCATTGATCGCCTTCGCTTTATCATAGAAATATGGGGATTGGCTCTCATGAATAACCGCTTTGCCGTTCATACGAAGACTGTCAATCCCAGCTGCAAAACGCTCCATATCCAGGTCCTTATCCAGCTCCAGCACTCCGCTCATTACCAGACTGATGGGGTCGGTGATGGAGGCCAGATAGGCATTGTTCAATTTCAGTTTTCCCGACTCGAATCTGGGCTCATACTGATAGGCGTAAATCTCCGCGCTGGCTCCTCCCACTTTAAGAAGCGCTGAGGTAACGACACCCGCCAGATGCTGGGGAGTATACACCTCGCCGTTGACCACCAGATGAAGCTTACCGCTCTGGAACGCCTCGAAGGAGACTTCTTTGTCGATGATAACCGTGCCATTAACAAATACACGATCCGGGTGATCCAGCTGCTTAAAATATTCCTCATTCAGTCGCAGCGTCCCGTTGTAATAACGGTGACCTGCCGGAATTTCAAGCGTTTTGCCGATATTGCCTGCATTCTTCAGCATCGTCAGGAGGTGCGCCGTTTCTGCCCGGTATATGACGATGCCCACGTTGCCGATCCGTTCAATGCTTTTTACACTTTCCTCCGTTGCCTGTGTCAAATCCAGCATGCCTACATTTCCAATCATTTTGCTCATTTCATATCTTCCTCCCATATTTTTCTTAATTTCTTGATGGCGGTTTGCAATTTGTAACGAACCGTTGCTGCGGGCATTCCGAGTTGTTCTCCAATTTCCTGGCTGGACATTCCGAGCCAAAAACGTTTAAATACGATGTCGCTTTGTGATTGCGGCAAGCGGGCAAGCCACTCGGTCGTCTCTATATTGCGGCTTGAAACGGGAAGCACCGCTGCATCCAGATCATCCTCCCACGATACAAGCCGCTTCTCCCGTCGGCTAATATCGATCATGCGATTTTTGATGACTCTGAAGAACCAGGCCTTTTGCTTATGAAGGGGCAGGTCCGCCAGATTTGGTTCCTTGAGGGCCTTCATAAAGGCATCCTGAACCAGATCGTCTGCTTCATAAGCGTGCTTGGCGATGGATCTGGCATAACGTGTTACGTCGTCCTTCAGGCTTTCATAGAGATCACATACTTCCATTAGCCAACCTCTCACTTTTCGAATTGTCTTTCTTGTTAATATAACGTTTGGGCAAAAGAAACTGATGGATTTTCTTTAAAAAATTAAATTCGGCATTGAGCCACTGTGAGTCTTCGTATAAAAAAGCGCTGACCGTGTTGACGGTCAGCGCTTTTTCAACAAAATTAATCCCACATGGAGAACAGCACCAGCAGAACAGTTGCTATACCCAGCATGAATGAGTATTTAGAAAACCAAATAGAACTCATCTCTTCCTTCACCCTGTATCCCTCCTCTTATTTACGGATCACCCTAACTTTCCAGCTTGACTACCTCTAGCCCCACCAGCTGAGCGCACACAGCAGCATAACCGCTACAAAAAACCATCCATAAATTTGAGCTGAAGTTTGGCCACCCGAATCACCTCCTTATAAAGGCACATGAACTTAAACTGAAATAGGTATTATATGATTTTACATAAATTTATTGATTGACCAATTACTTTTTAAAAATCTGCTCCGCCTGTTATCGCAACACTGCAGCTCCGTATCTCCCCCTATCCCCTCTGAAAATTCATGCAATTTCCCTTCTTCCTTCTCACTTGTCATTCCTCATGCTCGCTTTTCCATTAAACCACGCATCGTTTCCGTGATAGCCAGCTCATGGGGTGTCCAGGAAATCGGGCCGATCTGTCGCTCATATTTATCACCGCTCAGCACCAAGGGCTCCTCCGTCAGATACAGCATCTCTACCACCTCTTTCATCACCGGATTGAACAACCCGATCAGGGACAGCCCGATCCGCCCCAGCGGCATAACCGCCTTCCGCTTCCCGACAGCCCTCTGCGCAATCCGCACCAGCTCATGTCCCGAGATCACGCCTGGTCCGGGAATATGCCAGTTCTGTCCGTAGGATTCTTCCCTCGCCGCCACCTCGACGATCATCCGTGCGGCATCCGGCAAATAAACATATTCACGGGGAACCCTCATATTGCCTACGAACGCAGTTGGCTTGCCTGCGGCAATGGCTTCCATGGTCACGGATAGATAGGATGCCTGGGCAGAGGGACCGTAATAGTCGGGAAGCCGTACGATCAGTGGTCGTGCCTTATGCCACCGCGATGAGAAGATCAATTCCTCGTAAGCCAGCCTCACCTTGCCCTTGCGAGTATGAGGTTTCTTGGGGTGTTCTTCTGTTGCCCTTTCCATTAAGCGGCGACCGTAAGGATAGATACCATCCACCACCACAACCTTGGCTCCCGTCTCCTCCGCTGCCTTCATCACCGACTCGCCTAGTGGCAGCAGCCTGGACTCCATCTCATGATAGGGAATATTGGCACTGTGAAAAATAATGTCCGCTTCTCCAGCAGCCCTTATGATATCCTCCGGTTTGAATGCATCCCCGTCTCCAATGTGAGCAGAGGGGAATGGTTCAGTTGATCAGCCAGCTCATTCAGTTTCTTCATGGAGCGTCCGAAGGCTACCGTTTCGATTCCACGCTCAATCAGCTCTGCTGTCAATGGAGCTCCTACGCCACCTGTTGCACCCAATACAATCGCTTTTTGCATATAAATCTCTCCTTTTATTCAGTTATATTATTGATTGATCAATTACAATTACTGAAAAATATCATGCTCTTCCTGCACCGCGCATACAACTTCCATCATACGCGGTGTGGCACTAAAAGAGCGCCTGAGCATGCTTTATTTTTGGGCATTAAATCCGGCATATCCATGGCCATGGCTGCATTACACAACATGCCCCGCGCCAGAAAATCGGAGATTTTCTTATCTGCGTCTTCAAAACCTGCTGACACAAAGGCATTTCCAACAAGATCCCGTATCTCATTAATCCCCTGCTGCATCGCTTCGCGGATGGGTGCATCCTGAATCGTCTGTGCCTGCATCTGCAGCAGTATTTCACTGCGATAGGATTGCATGATCCCTTCGTAAGCCCGGATCAATCCCGATTCCAGTTCCTCAGGTGCAGATGAATCAATCACCACTTGAAATGCTTGCACGATGCGCTTCCAGGAGACAGACAACGACTCTACAAGCAGTGACTCCTTGGTGAAGAAGCGATAGACATAAGGCTGGGATATAGCCGCACGCTCGGCTACCTGAGCCGTGGTCGCGCGATAGTACCCGATCTCGGCAAACACCTCAATAGCTGCTGCCACGATATCATTCCGCCGATTGACAGAGGTTGAAGCTCTGGCCATCATATCGACCTCCCTTTCACTTTAACTTTAACTTCTGAACATCACTTGTATTCATTCATTATTGATTGACCAATTACTATTGAGTTTAGTATATATCGCCGATTTAATTTTCGCAACAGCTTTTTCTTGACCATCACGCTACGTCGTAGCTCATCATTCAAACTAAAATTAAAACAGAGGTGAAAAATGAAATGCAATCTTACGCTCAGATCAAGTATATCGAGAGTTTTGACATGCTCCACAAGAAGAAATAGTCGCGTTATTCAGACAAGCCAGTGTGGCTCCATTTATCGGAAAATGGAACATACTGAATATTCCTTTTAAAGCGGAGGACCCCAAAAAGCGAGCCTGTTATCTGAATTTGAACAGCAGATGGAGAAGATATTCAGAAAAATGGCATCCTGTATGAATCAATCCCCTTCTTCCGATGAAGTACAGCAATTGATCATCGAATGGAAAAGCTGTCTCGAACAATCCATTGTATGTGACTCTGAAATGTTAACATGTATTGCAAATACGTATACACGCGATAATCGCTACAAAAATTATATAAATCAATTCAGCGATGATGACTTGGCCGAATATTTATATACTGCTATCTTGCATCATATTGATCATGAATAGAGGAGTTTTGCTTATCTTGTTCATCCTCCAATTTTGCGTAAGCTGCGCCCGATCGGGAAGGATTCCCGTATCTCTTGACGAACTGTTTACAAGTACTGGCACCATAAATCGCAGTTCCCAAGTTCTATATTCTATCATCGATCAAGGAGGTTAAATCATGAGTCATGAAGGTCAGCAACAATTCGAACGGTGGCGCAAGCATCGCACGGTACTCAATCAACTGCTGGAGGATGTACACACTGAGCATTTAGATTATAAACCTTGGCAGGATGCCTACACTTTGGGTGCATTGGCTGTTCACATTGCCGCCTCCTCCGAGATGTTCCTGCTGTCTATCAAAAATGGCACCTTCTCTCCACCTTCTATCTCTACCCAGTTCGAAACGATTGAGGACATTAGAAATATCGTCCAAGCTTCAACCGATGCTACAACAGCCGCTTATGCGGAATTGTCGAATGCGGAGCTGGAGAAACCGCTCGACTTTAACGGATTTGCAGCCCCTGGATCAGTATGGCTGGGCAGCATGGTGGACCATGAAATCCACCATAAGGGGCAGCTGTTTACTTATGCACGGGCCGCAGGCGTTGCGAAGGTCCCTTTCTTCACTGTGCAGTAAGCAAAACAGTAACGGCCGCGGGGTTTAGGCTGCAGGCGCCGGGCTTGGGGCTTGGGGCTGCAAGTCCCTATTTGGGACTTGCACGGGCCGTAGGCGCCCGGGCCGCCTGCCTTCACGCACAAATAAAAAGCCGATTTCCTGAGCTCTCGGGAAATCGGCTTTTTATCTTACCCACTGGTTACCCTTGCTTCGCCAGCTTCACCACAGCTTGCAAGGCCGTGTTAATCTCGCGTTCCACTGCGTCGGCAACTACGTTGGTGTTCGGATCGTACTCGGCCGCCAGATCGGCATCGGCAAAGCCGTCCATCGCCACGATTGCGCCAGCACGAACGCCGCGGATGGCTGCAACGACATACAATGCCGCAATTTCCATCTCTACACCCAGTGCCCCGGCCGCTTTATATTTCTGGTGCGGCACTTCTTCAACGCCGTTAAAGAACACGTCCAGCGTGACCGTAATTCCCTTGCGCACCACGCCTTCGCCGATCGCAAGCGCTGTTTCGTACAGCGCCTCCGCAACCTGGCTGTCCGCGACCGCAGGAAGCCGTCCGGCACCAGCTGCTTGGTCAGCCCGTCTGTACGGATCGCAGCAGTGCTGACCACAAGGCTTCCCGCAGGGGTATCCGCCCGGTAGGATCCGGCGGTGCCCACGCGAATGAGTGTCTTCGCGCCAGCGCGGATCAGCTCCTCGAAACAAACCGCAGCTCCCGGACATCCAACGCCGTGGCTGGTAACCGCCAGCTCAACGCCTTCGTAGCTCCCCACAAAGTGCGGTACTCGCGGCTGAATGCCAGCTCGCGCGCACCTGTGAGCTTACGGGAAATCGTCTCCGCACGTTTCGGATCACCGCAGACGATCACAAATTCAGGTATATCCTCTGAGTTCACTTGCAAAATAGGCATCAACATATTAGTCAAACTCCTTGTGTGTCCATTCATCTTCAGGTATATCCAGTGCTTCGCCGCTGAACCGCTCTTCCTTAAACGGATCCGCTTCGTTATGGAAGCCATTGCGTTCCCAGAAGCCCGGGCGGTCTTCCTTCATAAACTCGATGCCGCGCAGCCACTTCGCGCTCTTCCAGAAATAACGATGCGGTACGACCGTGCGAAGCGGCCAGCCATGCTTGTCCGTCAGCGGCTCGCCATTGAAGCGGTAGGCGAGCATCACATTGTCCATAAGCAGATCCTCGATCGGCACATTCGTATCGTAATCGGGATCGGCATGAAACATGACGTATTTGGCTTCCGGCTTCACATTGAGGCCCGCGAGGAAATCCCGGAACAGGATTCCTTCCCAAACCGTATCGAATTTGGACCAACGCGTAACACAGTGAATATCGGTGTTCACTGTTACCGTTGGCATGGCCATTAAATCTTCATAAGTAAACGTCAGTTCCTCTTCGACCTCGCCGAATACCTTGAGTCTCCATTCCGACATGTCGTAGCGAGGAACGTCCCCTTCATGCAGGATAGGAAACTTTTCGGTCAGTGTCTGCCCCGGCGGCAGTTTGGCACGCTGTTCATCCGTTAGGTTATTAGCTGCCATAAGCTTCATTTTTTCAAACGTTCTGCTTTTTGTGCACCAAGTTCATCTCCTCTATGCTGGATCGTATCCACAACCGCTTAACGTCTGGAGGACTCAATTACGGTTATCGCGGCGCGGCGTATGCGCCTATCTGGAGCTTGAGCCCTGCTTCAGTGCATCCTGCTGGAAGCTTTTATTCTTAAAGAAGAACATGGCCAGAATCGTGACGACATAAGGCAGCATCTGCGTGAAATGTGTAGGCAGTGCGAGGCCCTGGAACCGGATGCTCAGTGCATCCATAAAGCCGAACAGCAGGCTTGCCGCCGTAACGCCAAGCGGACCCGATTGGCCCAGCATCGTTGCCACCAGCGCAATAAAGCCGCGCCCGGCCGTCATGCCTTCCGTAAACATCGTCACCTGTCCAAGTGACAGCTGCGCGCCTGCAAGCGCACATAACACGCCGCTGGCCAGCACGGCGCCATACTGATAACGTCTTACGCGGATTCCCACGCTTTTGGCAGCGAGCGGATTCTCACCTGCAGCCAGGAAACGGAAGCCGCTCTTTGTGCGATAGAAATAATACCACATCAAGCCCGCAATCAAAAAGGACAGATATACAAGAGGTGTCAGACCAGCCAGGATCGGACCCAGCACCGGAATGTCCTCGATAATCGGTATGTTCCATTTCGGCAGTCCCACCATCGTATTATCATAAAATGCGCCTTTTACGTCAAAAATAGCCCGTAAGCTAAATGTCGTCAATCCGGCAGCCAAGGCATTCATCGCGATACCAACCACAATGACGTTGGCCTGCAGATTGATGCTGAGATAGGCAAATATAAAGGAAAATATCGAGACGATCGCAATCGCGAACAAAATCGCATAAAAGACATTACCGAAAAAGTAATTCCCCACCACGGCGGAAAAAGCACCCAACAGCATAAAGCCTTCCAGACCGACATTGAACAATCCGACGCGCGAACACAGGGCACCGCCGAGGGCTGCAAGCAGGATCGGAGTAAGCACACGCAGGGCCGAGTTGATTAATGCAAGATCAAACAGCTGTTCCATCGGATTTGTTCCCCTTTCTGCGCTTCAGGAAGCTGTATGTGAATCGGGCGGAAATAAACAGAATCAGCACGGCTTGTATAATAGCTCCCACTTCAAGCGGCACTTCCGTATTTCGTTCGACGCCCATGCCGCCTGTCTGCAATGCGGCCAAAAAATCGATGCAATCAGCGTGCCGATCGGATGCGACCCTGCCAACAATGCAGCCATAATGCCCGTCCAGGCATAGTCAGCCGTGGATAATGCGCCATCAATATAACGATACTGAGAGCCCAGTATTTCAACAGCGCCGCCAAGACCAGCCAAGCCGCCGCTGAAGAACATCGCGCCAAGCATCATGGGACCACGCTTAACCCCGCCGAACAGGGCAAACAATGGATTGCCGCCAAGCATCCGGACCTCGTATCCGATCACGGAACGCTTCAATAATACGAATATAATTAACGCGGCAAGCACAGCCAGCACAAACCCTACGTGCAGCGGCATGCCGGAGATCAGCTTCGGCAGCCAGACACTGTTGACCAGCATTTCGGACTGTGCCATCGCAGCAGAACCTGAACGGTCCTTCAGCGGATAGGCAACCAGATAACCCGCAAACAGTACAGCCACATAATTCAGCAGCAGCGTGGAGATCAGCAGGTTAACCCGGAATCTGGCGTCAAAATATCCGGCCATCACCGACCACAGACCACCCGCAACGATACCTGCAATGATGGCAACGATGCACACCAGCCAGCCGGGTCCCGGCATATATAAACCGACCAATGCGGCGGAAAGCGCACCAAACACCATCTGTCCTTCAGCACCCAGGTTAAAAATCCGGCGCGGAATGCAAATGCCGCACCCAGACCAATCAGGATGATCGGTGTCGCCCGGGATAGCGTATTCGTGAAGAAATACATGCCGCCGAAGGCGCCCTTCCACATCTCTGCATAGGTCTCCAGAATGTCGCCTCCGGCAATCATGATGGCAATCGCCCCCGCGAGCAGGCCTACCATGATCGCCGCAATCGGCTGAAGCAGCGGAAGCGTCAATTTTGTCCATTTATTCATTACAAGGTTCCTCCCGCCATCAGCAGTCCCAATTTCTCTTCTGTCGCTTCCTTCGCTGACAACTCACCTGCAATCCGACCTTCAAACATAACCAGAACCCGATCGGACAGCTTCAAAATTTCCGTTAATTCAGAAGATACCAGCAGAATACCTGTCCCCTCTTCACGCCGCTTGAGCAGTTCACCATGAATGGTCTCCATGGCGCCGATATCAACGCCGCGCGTCGGTTCGGCAGCGATCAGGAACGGGGTTCCCTGCTCAAGTTCCCGGGCAACGATCAGCTTCTGCAGATTGCCGCCGGATAAATACTGGGTGCTTGTCTCCAGAGACCCCGTCTTGATGGAGAACTTCTGAACCCAACCGGAAACAAGCGAGCGGATGTCCTTCAGTTTAAGGAAGCCGCCCTTCTGCAAACGGCGATGGTGACCCATAAGTCCGGTATCCATCACGGTTGCCGTACGGTTAGCTCCCCATACATAACGATCCTCCGGAATGTGGGCTAACCCATGCTCTCTTATTTCACGCGTAGACATGGTAACATCCTTGCCCGATACGGCTATCCGGCCGCTGTCGGGCTGAGCCAAGCCGGAAATCACCTGTAGCAGCTCAGACTGACCGTTGCCGGAAATGCCAACCCCGACAACCTCGCCTGCCCGGACTTGTATATTCACGCCATCCAGCACCGGCTTCCCTTTCGTTCCGCGAATCGAAACCTCCGATACCTCAAGCACCTTCTCACCCGGCGTTATCGTTTTCTTATCCAGCTCCGCTAACTCGCGGCCTACCATAAGGCGGGAGAGCTGACGGGCATCCGTGTTTCCCTTCTCCACAACGAGTAACCGCACCGTCGCGGAGCACCGTAATCCGGTCAGCCACATCCAGAACTTCATTCAGCTTGTGGCTAATCAGAATAAAGCTTTTGCCCTGTTTAGAGAGCTGTTTAATGGCCTCAAGGAGTTCCTGCACCTCAAGCGGCGTCAGCACGCCTGTCGGCTCATCCAGAATAATGATTTCGGCACCTTGATACAGCACCTTCAATATTTCAACCCGCTGCTGTACACCCGGTGCGCTGCTGCTCACGATTGCGCGCGGATCAACCTTCATTCCGTATTGCTCACAGAGCCCATCCACCGTTTTCACCGCTTGCTTGCGGTCAAACCTGGCACCGGAGCCCGGCTCATTGCCAATCACGATATTCTCGGCAATTGTAAACGTAGGAAACAGCATAAAGTGCTGGTGAACCATGCCGATGCCGCCGCGAATCGCACCCTCCGGGCTTGCAAACGAAACTTCCTTGCCATTCAGCCGAATCGTACCCGAGGTTGGCTGCTCCATCCCGTACAATATCCGCATCAGCGTTGTTTTGCCTGCACCATTCTCCCCGACAATCGCATGAACCTCACCCGCACGCAGCGAAAAATCAATGCCGCGGTTTGCGCTAAACTCGCCATATTTTTTGTAATATTGTCCATCTGGAGTAGCATCGAAGTTATGCCTTCCTTTCGCTTCTGAATGAAAGACCGACTGCTCATGTGGCAGCCATCCAGGTGAGAATTAATTTTGTTCCAATGCGTTGGTTACTTTAATCTTTCCGGCGATAATATCGTCGGAAATCACCTTGAGCTGGTCCACGATGTCTTGTCCAATGAATGGATTGAGCGGTGTTTTGCTCTCATGGGTAACGTAAGTGAGACCTACGCCGCCTTCTTTCAGGCCATAGTCACGAATGTCGAATGAGTAGTTGCCTTCCGAGAAGTCTTTAACTGTTTCGTACACAACAGCGTCTGTGCCTTTCAATTGAGCAAGCACAACGTGCTCAGGATCCGTGCCCGTGTTATCCGTATCTTGTCCGGAAGCGTAGAAGCCTTTTTCCTTTGCGGCTTCAAACACGCCGAGGTCACCGACAGCAGAGAGGCCAGCAACGAAATCGGCACCCTTGGAATTCTGGAGGAGTGCGAGTTCCTTCGCTTTAGCCGGGTCTGTAAATCCGCCGACATAGTTAACAAATATTTCAACGTTAGGGTTTACCGATTTTGCGCCTTCGGCAAAGCTCATATATTTATGCATAATAGGAATGTCGTCTGCAACCACGTTGCCAACCTTGTTTGTCTTCGTAGCCAGTCCAGCTGCTGCACCCAGCAGATAAGCTGCTTCATGTTCACGGAATACAACGCTGCGGACATTCGGCAAATCTACCACTGTATCGATAATGGCGAAAGGCACGTCCGGATTCTCCGGTGCAACCTTCTTCAGTGCATCTTCCATCTGGAAGGTAGAAGTAATGATCAGATCATATTTCTCGGCAACGGCCGTACGCAGGTTTTGCTCGATCGAGGCCGGGTCAGTCGATTCAATCGTCTTCACTTCAACGTTGAAATCAGCAGCCGCTTTTTCAATCCTTCATCCATTAATGCAAAGAAAGGATTAACGCCGATCTTCTCAGGAAGTACAAGTGCAATGCGTTTCTTATCTTGAGATCCTTCTGAACCGCCATTCGCTGCACCAGTGTCAGTAGACTTATCATCGTTGCCGCAAGCTGCAAGCAATCCAACGGATAATACGAGTGTTAATAGAATTGACCATGTCTTTTTCATTTCCTGACCTTATCCTCCTAAGTTGAGCACTTTTTATACTATTATCCTATGGTATAGACAAGCAGATGTCAAAACAAAAATTTTAGCTTTTTATGTAGTTTAATGTGTTTTTAGCAAAAATTTGGTGGGAAACTGCGTATATCACAGAACATTACCTTATCCAAATGTCGAGAATGTTCGGAAATTGCCAACATTTGATCAACAGTTTCTGGCGGAAATTCCAGATGAAAACGCAATATTTTCTAATTATGTCATGTTATACGATGCTGCACACAAAAATCCATAGGGACAGAAAAAGGACGCCTCACGGCATCCCCTTCAAACATGAAATTCCAGCCTATCCATCAATCAACCCTGCCGCCTTCAGTAACCGCTGCAGCATCACCGCCGCTTCACCCCGGGACAACTTCTGCAATGGCATTAACCTTGCGGCATCTCCTTGCACAATCCCTTGTTTCACTAGTGCAGCAGCTGCTGGCTTTACTCTTGCGGATAGTTCGTCATGATCCTGATATGATGACAGAACGAATACGGCTTCGTTTTCATCCACAACACGATTTAAACCAGTCAACTCCATAACCCTCGCCATCACCACCATAGCCTCCTGACGTGTGATGGCTTGATCCGGACGGAAACTGCCGTCCTCATATCCTTGAAGCAGGTCATATCGTGAAGCTAATGCAAGCACACCGCTATACCAGGCGTCTGAGCTGACATCCTTAAAGGCGGAAACCTCTTCCTGCCCCTCCTGCAAACCGAGTGCCCTCACCATCATGGCTGCAAACTCCGCACGGTTTACTTGGGCATTCGGGGCGAAGGACTGTACGACCACTTCATTCTGATCCATGCTCGTGGTGTCCTTGCCGCTCCCCGTCCGTTAAGGATCATGCGCGAGGCAAGGTCATTCACCGCATCACCGGACCAATGATGCTGAACATCAGCGAAACGGATTTCATTGAATATGAAGGCAAACGTTCCAGTTACGAAACTGTGCAGAACGACCTCAAGACTTCCATCCTTTTTCATTTCCAATCTTGTCGGAATAGGGATAAATTCTCCACTTTCACTCACCCTAACAGCCGTTGTTATAGGATTCTGCATCCCTAACGGCAAAGAAATCCGATGCTCCATATATTGCTTATGCTGCTCTAACCGCAAGGGAAAATCATTGGCTGTAGCAGTTATGTCAAAATCAACAGGGGAACCGACAAGTCTAGTGCCAGCTTGCTCAGCAGTCTGTTGAATAAACCTTAATTTCGCAGCATCGCTGGCCGCTATCGTTACATAAACCAAGATTTGATCAGCTGCAAGTGTTCTGTCAAATCCCCTCGGAGCTCTCCAGCGGGTTGAAGATACCTCCTCAGCAGGAAGATGGAAGGTTCCTAGAGATGAACGGATTTCAATCGCTCCCTGCTTAGCTTTAAGCTGGTCCATTGCCGTTCCGCTTAATTCCAGGGAGATATGATCCGCTGGTTGTGCAAGAGCGATGATGATCACCGGATTGTATTCCACAGTCTTTAAACGGGCTTCCAGCTTGGCCGTATCCAGCTTCATCGATACGACGGTATGTCCTTCTGCCTCATGGAACAAGCCTGTAACCATCCCTTCCTGAATTTTATTGTTCAGTGTAACCCTGACATTCACTCGGTTAGATTCAACAGGAACGGATGAACCTGTGGAAGCAGCCCCTGATCCTGTGCTTCCCGGTGATGAACCTCCCCGGAGTTCCCGGACCGCCTCCTTCACCAGGTTCGATAGGTGTACCCCCGCCACCAGGCTCCTCGGGTGTAGTCCCTCCTCCCGAGGAAGGTGCGCGCGTTACATGTATAACGTATTTATGATGTTGACCCGAAGGTGCCGTCACGGCAAGTTCGATCCGGCTGTTCCCTACGGCAAGAGGAATATCCTGGCTCTCTTGACCGGAGATGATATCGATCGGTCCTGCTTCCAATCCTCCAGTTTCTCCATAAACACTCGCCGTTACCACTACGTTGGCATCATAGACCAGTGCTGTCACCGTGAGGCGATCTGTCTTGTTGCCTACCTGAGCCGTGTAGTCATTGTGAAATCTGCTAAACGCAGGGCTCAAATTCACTGCTTCCACGGAAGAATTCAGCGTTAATTCTTGCAGCGTGGTATCGTACACCGGAGTTGTCAGCTCCTTGGCCGTGAAGCTCCATGTATCCTCTCCTTGAATCCCCCATAACTCCTTCCCGAGTAGCTGCCTGTAAAAGCCCCTGGCTCAATCTCGACGTAATAACTTCTGCCATAATCGAATTCAGTCAACGGATTGATGACCACCGTGTTTCCAATAACCGACACCCTGTCCGTATCGCCAACATCGATACGTTCTGTAATATGCTGATCAGAGGTGTCTCTAAGCAGAATCGATCTACCGGATACCGCCGTTACTTCTTCATTGAATGTAACCGTCAAGGTTTCATTCATCTCAACCCTTCAGATTGATGAGGTGCATACGACACGGCCTCAAGTTTCACAGGATCGGGATTCTTATTCCATTTGGCATAGAGCCTGATGTTCTCTGTACCAAATACGAGCTTGCTGCCGACAGGATAATCGATTCCGTTTCCGTCAGCCTGCGTATTCCAACCATCAAACGAATAACCGTCCTTCGTCAGCTGACCAGTATTATCCTGTATGTCAGCTTCGTCTCCTCTGGCAAACAGCTCTCCGCTTATCGGAACATTCCCTGCCATGTTTTCGTTGCCATCGTAGGTTAGTGTATATATTTGCGGCCATTTCGTGGCAACCTTCAGCATATTGTAGGCGCTTTTATTCCCTACAGCGTCCTTCACAATTACGTTAAAATAATAGTCCGAACCTTCGTTAAGACGGTCTGCCACTACTTTGAGCTGACCAGCGGCATAACTCCCTATCGGTATTCCATTCCGCTCGATTTGGCTGACAGTTCCGATATTCGGACTGTGGGATGCATATAATAAATACTGCAATTCATCCTGCTCGGTTAAATTATCCGAGGCTCCTAGCCACTCGATCCCGATGGAATCCACCGTTATAAGATAAGGACTTAACATTCCCCTGCCTGTATCCGGCGCCGTTGTATCCAGCACGGCCTTTGTTAATGCAGGTGCATTTCTGTCGTTCCTTGTCCCATCTCCGATTTGACCCGAGCTGTTCAGACCCCATCCCCAAACTCTGCCGTCCTTTTTAAGGCTGCGCTATGAAAGCCACCCCCGCAATATCAAGAACATGTTCGATGCCCGTTAGTTGTTCCGGAGTTGTCCTGGAAGAGTTATGACCTAGGCCAAGCTGTCCCCGACTGTTGTCCCCCAGCCCCATACGTTGCCCTCTTGGTCCAGCGCCAGGCTGTGGTGCCCGCCCCCGGCTATTGCCTTAATATGTTGGAGGTTTCTGACTTTCACCGGAATGGTTCGATTCGTCCGGGTACCATCCCCAAGCGTGCCATACATATTGATTCCCCATGCCCATACCGTTCCATCCTGTTTAATGGCTAAGCTATGGGAACCTCCTGCCGTGATGGCAATGACATCGCTCAAGCCGGAAACCTGAACCGGAGTATGCTTATCAACAATCGTGCCATCACCCAACTCGCCGTTTCCATTCGCTCCCCATGCCCATACGGTGCCATCCGATTTTAACGCAAGACTGTAGTACCCTCCCGCTGCAATCGCTGTAACATCGCTTAATCCGATAACAAGGACCGCGAGTTTTGTTGGACTGTCGTTCCGTTTCCGAGCTCACCGTTGTCATTTTTTCCCCAAGTCCACACTGTCCCGATCTCCGTGAGAGCCATGCTGTGATAGCCCAGGCCTCCCGAGATTGCCTTTATTCCGCTTAACCCGCTTACTGGCGTCGGAACATTCTTATCCGCTGTCGTTCCGATCCCGAGCTGCCCATTCTCATTCGATCCCCAAGTCCATACCGTCCCATCGCTCCGGAGCGCCATGGTACTGCGAACTCCGGTGTGAATATCCATTACATCATTCAAACCTCTTGCCTGCATAGGTGTATTCCGAGCATTCCATGCAGCATCCCCTATCTGCCCTCTGTCACCCTGCCCCCATACATACACATCACCGCTGCTAACGAGCGAAGCCGTATGATAGTACCCGGCAACCAGCTTTGGAGCTGCAGCAGATGCAGCTGCAAAAGCTTGCGGGGACCCATGCATCAGGTTCAACTGCATCAGCAGCAGTGCTATACATAGCAGGATTTTTCCTGAACGTCTTCTCATAATCTCCTCCTTCATTTAATCGGCACCTATCAGCCATACTCTCAAGTGGGACCTCGGCACCAAGAATGCTATCAAATAAACGGAAGCGAAACGATTGACAAACGTTAACTTTTCATCATTTTTTCATATAATCTAGTTATCTCGACTCAATTCCCTAATAAAAGAGTTCGTATATTGCGAGGGTATCCTATGAATCTACCGATCAATTCACCTATTCTGAAAATGAAAATCAGCGTTCCCGGACTTAGGGAGCATCTGGTTCCCCGAGATCGGCTGCTGAATAATATGACGGTTACCAGCAAGGACATCTGACCACCGTTATCGCGCCGGATATGGCAAATCCACGCTTCTGGCGCAGTGGGCTCATGCAGTAAGCGAACGGTGCGCCTGGGTGTCACTGGATGAACGAGATAACGATCCCGTCCGCTTTTGGAGGTACGTTACGGCCTCCATTGCTTCGGTTCTTCCAGAGCAGCAAGGGGAACGGCTTATGAACCATACGCAAATGCTGCCCGGCGTGTCGATTACAGCTTATCTGGATACGCTGATCAGCGACTTGTATGAGTGGAATGAAACTCTTCATCTCATTCTGGAAGATTTGCACAGCATTTACTATACGCCAATCCATGAAGGGCTTTCGTACTTGATTGATTACCTCCCTGGGCATATTCATTTATTGATTTCATCCCGTACGGATCTGCCGTTCTCCACCGTTAAGCGGTGGGCTGATCACAAGATCAACCACATCGGAACGGATCAACTGCAATTCACCTCCGATGAGACAAAGCGCTTTTTCCGCCATGCCTCGGACAGCAGCTATCCCAAGCCAAATTCGATGCAATTGGAAACGTTGCTGGACCGAACCGAGGGCTGGATTACCGGGCTACAGCTCGTTGCTCTTTCTCTTCGCTCAGGCAGCAGGTTAGAGCCTTTCATGGAGGAGATCAAAGGCGATCAATTTCATGTCTCGAGTTATTTATTTCAGGAAGTGGTGGGGAAATTGCCTTCCGAGGTGTTTCGCTTTCTGCTCCAGACCGCCGTCCTTTCCCGATTGAACGTCCAAGTATGCGATGCCGTAACCGATTCGGATAACAGCCGATCTATGCTGGAAGAATTGCGGAAGCAGAATCTGTTCCTTGTGCCACTGGATGAACAACATACCTGGTTTCGCTATCATCATCTGTTCTCGCAATTTTTGCAGAACCTGCTGCAGCGTGAGTGTGATGGGGAATATGTTAAACGTCATCGACTCGCAGGCCAATATTACGCCTCCATCGGCTCCACAGATGAAGCCATCGACCATATGTTTGCAGCGCAGGATATCGAGTCTGCGGTGGGCTTGCTGGAGCAGCATGCGCAAACCGTGCTTGAGCGAGGGAGCTCACCACCTTGCAGCAATGGTTTGATCGCGTCCCGCCAAGCTTCCCAGTCACGCTGGAAACGTCATTATTGCATACCTTTGTTGTCGTTCTGATGGGGGATCTTGAACGCTCTGGGCGTATGCTCGCGAACATCGAGGAAGCGTGCAGCAACCTCCCATCATCTAGTAAGCGAGAGCAGCTCCGAAGCAGCATGCTGTTTGTGCGGTCCAATCTTGTTTTTTTGAACGGGGATTTTGCCGAATGGTTTGCTTTCAGTGAGGGCATCCTTGACAATCTTACGCCCGACAATCCGATCTACTATCAGTTTGATTATAATCGGCAGGAGCCTTACGTAAGGCGCACCTCGCTTGGTATGAAGGGCGCTCTTTCCGCGGATACAGAAAAGATTGCGCATTTGTTTACCGGGGTACTGGAAGCCCATGGCTGGGATCATTCGCTCATGAATTTATATGTAAAGATGTCATTATGTGAAGGTTACTATGAGTGGAATCGCCTAGCGGAATGTCGCCAGCTGCTGATGCAGCTCCGAAAAGCCCCTCCTTCCCAAAAAACAATGGGTTTGTTCATACCTCTGCATATTACCGAAGCAAGACTGTATGCTGCCGAGGGTAAACTTCATCTTGCCCATCATGTTTTGGATGAAGCATGGGACGCAGCCAGCTGCAGAAAAGAGAGCTCGTGGCTATCTTCACTGAGAACCGTGCGCAGCTTGATTTATGTTCGGGAAGGACGTATAACCGATGCCCGAAAAGAACTCGCCGTTCTCCCCATTTCACTCAAAGATCGACCGACCTACAGCCGGGAACCTGAATATTTGGCGCTTGTCCGCCTGTTAGGCAAACAGCGCAAAGAAACTGAGGCGCTGCACCTTCTGGAGCTGTTAAAGCCCCAGGCAGAGCGTGAGTTGCAAATATCCAGCATCATGGAAATCACATGCCTGCAAGCCTTGCTGGAGTACCAGCGTGGTCAACGCAAGCAGTCTCTTCAACTTCTTCGTGAAGCACTGCGTTTAGGTGCACAGAACGGTTATGTCCGCACCTTCCTTGACGAAGGAGCGGACATGTATCAACTGTTGATGCGTTATACTTCCCACCCAGCGCAAGAAGAGGACGTGGATATGGGGCTCATTCAGACACATCATTATGCGAGAATGCTTATGGAATGTTTTCCTAATCATGTCAAGGCAGATCCCCCATATTACCTCGTCTCAATCGGCTCTACCAGAACAGCTGAATCGAAATGAGAAGAATTTACTGCGGCTTATTCTGCAAGGTGCTGCCAACAAGCAGATGGCCGCTGCACTCGGCCTGTCCGAAGGGACGATCCGGGTATATTTATCCAGATTATACGATAAGCTCGGTGTTACCTCCCGTACACAGGCACTGGTAAGAGCCCAGTCATTAAACCTGCTGGACGATTAAATCGGACTGTAACAAAAAGGAATCCCCTCAGTCGAACCGGGGATTCCTTTTTGGTCTATGCAAATCAATCAGCAAATGATCTCCTCACGAACTGAAGGATCGTATCCATTTGAAACGATTGACCTTCACGATAGCCACAAAGCATTTCAGGATCTGATCAGACTTCAGACAGATGAATATGGCGAGTGGCGACAGATTGAACACAAACGCGCACAGTGCCGAGGATGGCAGTACAATGAGCCACATAAAGATTAAATCGTTGTACAGCACAAAGCGGGTGTCTCCGCCGCTTCGCACAATGCCTGTCAAAGCTTAAGCATCTGATAGGCCGTTCCAACTACGGTGATGGACAATACCGTCATGAAATGCAGTGCGAGTGTTTGGGCTTCATCGGAAATGGAGTACAGACCCAGCACGAGATCCTTGATGATAAACAGCACAGCTCCCGTCACTAAACCCAGGAGGATATACAGGATCTGCAGCGTTTTGGCAAAGGATATGATTTTGTCCATCCTGCCTTCGCCGATCGTTTTTCCAATGATTACAGCCGTTGCACTGGCGGAAGCGTATATGATGACGGTCACCATCTGAAAGATCGTTGTGGCGATACTGTTTGCTGCGATGGCCGATTCCCCCATATGCCCGAGAATGGCCGTCTGTGCCGCCATCGCAAGGCCCCAGATCGTGTTGGACATCAGGATTGGGGATCCGACCCGGATATACTGTTTGAAGAGTCCCATATCGAACTGCAGGAAATCCTGCAGCTTCAACCAAATTTTACGGTCAAATCGCTTAATATAAATGATGACGATGATGCATTCAATGATTCGCGCTGTCAGCGTTGCAATGGCTGATCCGGCCACACCAAGCTCCGGAAATCCCAAATATCCGTATATGAGGATATAGTTCAGGCAAATGTTGATGATCAGCGTGGATAAGGATACCACGAAACCGATTTTTACCGTCTCCACGCTCCGCAAGGAGGCCAGCAGGGAGCTGGTAATGGCAAAGAAGATATACGAGAAACAGATGATTTTTAAATATTCCACATAAGCAGCAATCACATTCTCTTCCTTCGTAAACAAGGACAGCACCTCATGCGGGAAAAAGAAAACAATCACCCATAACACAACGCTGAGGAGTATGGCCATGCGCATTCCGATGCTTGCCGCTTTTTGATCAAGCCTAAATCCTTGGCTCCCCAGAATCTGGACGACATGATGACCAGCCCCTCACATACCCCCATAACCAGCATGTGCAGCAGGAATTGGATCTGATTTGCGAGGGCAACACCCGATAAAGCCGATTCACTATACCCTCCCAGCATGACGTTGTCTGACAAGTTCACACCGACTGATATCAGGTTCTGCATCCCGATCACAAGCGTCAGCCAGAAAAAGCTTTTGTAAAATCCCTTCTCCCGAACAAATAATCTCATGTCAGCTAACCCTTCTTCGTCTATAAGATGATTATCCTCTAATATATATGAATCTACGGAAATGAACAGAACAAATTGAAACACACCGCCATTTCCATAGAATAACAGATTAATAGGATCAAAAACATAATAACATTATAATGTTTTTGGCATGGAAAACTAGTCTTCAAGTCGGAGTACACTATGAATCCGCGTATCGGTGGTTCGACGGTATCCCCATTCATTCCACAGCAAATCCCTGCCAATCGATACATCTCCCTCCGCTCGATTGAGCACGTCAGCATCTTAAGTGTTCATTGATCGTAAACTCGTGGGATTTCCTGACTATGTACAAAACGACATACCGTATATATGATGGCAATGTAATCCATCCCAATGATAAAGAGGAGAATGTGTATGACCCTGTGGAAGTATCCGTTATCCGGCAAAACCATCCAGCGAAGTATGATTGCAGCCCTGAGTGCAACACTCCTCATGACGCCGCTTCATGCCTTTGCAGCCGATGAAACACCTCAGGCCGCAGCATCACCCGCGACTCTGAACGTCAGCCTCGAATCCAGCACATCTGGCACCTCAGCTCCTGCACAAGTCAGTCAGTCTCAGAGCAGCTCTCTTGCAGTCGGCGAGCACCGACTGATCAGCCGCAAGGAAATCGTTCAGAACTGGGATGATCTCGACCCGGATTATACCCCGGAGAAAGCTATCGAAGCGGTTAAAGCGCTCCTCTCGAAAGAAGATTTCGAAGCGCTGTTCCCATACCTCGGCTCAGAGGAATGGTATAAGGTCGCCAAGGGCAAAGAATACTACAAAGCCGATCAGAAGGATTATTTCTCATACGACAATCTCATACATGCGGTAGCGGAAGTGTCCAATCTGAAGATCAAAATCCGCACGCGGCAAGGAACACCTTCTGCCCAAGAGATTTATAGATTGGACAAGGACGGCCGGGTAGAAACACTTGTGGTGCGTTCAGCAGATTTTCACTCGGCCAGCAACCGGAACAAAACAATTGAAACCGTTATCATTGACGGCGGAACGTTCCTGAAGGAAGGATTCAAGAAGGACCGCAAGCGTGAACTTGCCGCCTTCCTCGCTAACCTGTCCCACGAGACAGGCGGAGGCTGGTCCACCGCTCCGGGAGGTCCTCTTCGTTGGGGGCTGTTCTGGAATGAAAACATCGCTTACCGGACAGGTGTCAACCAGGATGCCTTCGTTGATCCGGCAAGCGCTGAGCTGTACCCCGGAACACCGGACAAGCGTTATTACGGCCGCGGGCCGATCATGCTGAGCTGGAACTTCAACTATGGCCTGTTCAGCTCTATTATTTACGGAGACAAAAGCGTGCTTCTGGACAATCCGGAGATCGTTGCCGCCGATGGCAAAATCGGCTACATGACTGCTATCCTGTTCTGGATGACACCGCAGAACCCGAAGCCATCTGCTCATGATGTCATGGTCGGCAGATGGAAGCCTTCCCCGCTGGAGAAGTTCAGGGGCTTGGGAGATCCGGGCTTCGGCACAACGGTTATGGTCTTGAACGGTCTGGAAGCGAACCTTGGAGAAATCGAAGGAAGTCCGGTACAGCGGCGGGTACCATTACCGCGACATTACAAACCGCATGGGCGTAGATATTACAGGAGAGAAAGTAGACACGTTAGGCATGAAACCATTCTAATGAAGAAACGGGTGCAATGGATGGGGCCGGGCTAAGCTAACTCATGTTAAATAATCGCCCTCTGGCTAGCGGATGACAGACCCTATCTGTTTCCATTCTGCCAAGAGGGCGATTATGGCTGTTTCAGATGATATCATACCAGCCGCTGGGAGATGGCTAAACGCTGTGTTTTGGGCAGGCTCTTCAACACCAAATCATACGAATGATCAATCATATCGTGTACATCCGCTTCCGTTAGGGAGCCATCGATGGCTACCGTGTTCCAATGTTTCTTGTTCAGGTGATATCCAGGTTGTACTGCTTCATGCTGTTCACGCAAATTCTCAGCGATCACGGGATCACATTTCAGGGAGATATGACTGACCTTCTCTTCCGTTATCGTAATCAGGGCAAACATTTTGCCGCCGACCTTCATCACAAGCGGAAGCGGTCCAAACGGATAGTCCTCGGTTGCAGCTTTCTTCGAAAGACAATAGGTTATAAGCGGGTCTCGCACGGAACATTCACTCCTTCATGACAGATCTACCTGATTATAGTAGATGATGTTCCCCTATTCAATTCCGAATCCTATTTTGTTCATGCTCCGTTCATATAACTCTTGTATACTTGAGACTGATTCTTTATGCAAGGGGAATATCTCATATTGAACTACGGCAAATGGCTGATGCGAATTGCGGCCATCTATACACTCATCGGCGCTTTAATCGGAGCGGATATGGCAGGAAGAAGCAGCTACAGCATGGTTGCAGGCCATGCCCACATCCTGGTGGTAGGCTGGTTGACCTTGTTTGCCTACGGCATGTTTTACTACGTGTTTCGGGAGAAACTCAGTATGAAAAAACGGCTGCACTGCACTTCTGGACCAGCCTCCTGGGAGGCGGGATCATGCCCCTGGGCATGTTGATGTATTATCAGATGCAGAATACGGCTACACTGCTGGCTTTTATCATTCCAGCTTCCATACTGCTTGTCGCAGCAGCTTTATTTATCATCTTGTTGTTTTTCGATAAAAAATTGTTCTCAGGCAGATAGCTTGATTCAAGGCCATCGTGGAGGCTCGCTCTACTTTTTCGGCATATGCTGAACAAAAAAGAGAGGTGAGCCTCTTAACTATGAAATATAAAAGCAGCACCATCAAGAGCAAATGGAAGAAAACGCAATGGTTGCTTGAAGATTCCTATTTCCGAAAATATGTAAGTCACCCTGACGTTTAACAAAAAAACCTGTCCACCATGCTGGGCGACTATTCCAACGTCTACTTCAAGCCAACCGGCGGATCAGGCGGCAATAACATTATTCGGATCCGCAAAACCGACGGAGGCTACCAAACTCAGCTTAACACCAAAAAAACCACGTATTCGAGTTCTTCCGAATTGTATCGGGAGTTGAACCGCTTTTTAGGTAAACGTCCCTATCTGCTCCAAAAGGAATTCGGTTAGCCAAAAGCAAAGGCAAGCCATTCGATATCCGGGTCATGGTACAGAAGACAAGTCAGGGAAAATGGGTCAGCACCGTCCTGTTCACGAAAATCGGCAGCCCGGGCAAGGTAGCCACCAATTATAACCAGGGAGGCAGCATTGGCACCTTCCATAAAACGATGAGTGGTGCAGGATTTAATTCTGCCTTTATCCAGAAGGCAGAATCTGAGCTGAAGGAGGTAGGCGTTGCCACTGGTTATAACTTTGACCTAAGCATTACCGCGGTTTCAAAGAACTGGGTCTCGATGTGGCCATCGATTCCAGCGGCAGACCTTGGATTCTGGAGGTTAATACCCGCCCCCAAGTGTATCCGCTCAAGAATTTAAAGGACCGAAGCTTGTACAAACGCGTCTTGTCTTACGGTAAGCAGTATGGGCGGTTTAAGTAGCATTTGATCTACACATTAAAAAACGCGAGCCGGATGGGCTTGCGTTTTTTTGCACATAAATGGTATACAGGAAACGGCGAGCAGGAGAAATGAAGAAGTCCATCGAATCCCTTCTCTTGAAACTATGCTTGAGAGGAGAATTTCCATCCATGCTGCATCCCCCATCGATGTGGATCTGTGATTGCACGTATCGCAGCTGCTGTGATGCTGATCACAAGCCTTGCACTAACGCTTGGCCAGGAAACGTTGAACTATCCGCCAGCACAATCGAAACTTCCAGCCTCACTTCATATTCCCGGGATCAATACGAAGCGCTCGCCTACTTGAATGAGGTTCGAGCTAAAGCCGGACTGCCTGCTGTCACCTTAAATGACCGGATCACCGAAGCTGCTGAGCTTCATGCCCGTTACTTCAATATAAATAAGGTGACGCCCAATCTGAGCGCCCATAACGAAAAGGCTGGGCTTCCCGGCTATCGCGGAACCCGTATCCGAGATCGACTAGCGGCCGCAGGTTATGTGTCCCCCTCCAAGCAGGGGTATGCATCAGGCGAAGTCATGCATTTTCGCCAGAAGAGCAGTCTGAACGCCATGAAGGGCTGGCTGGATACCGCATACCACCGTCAAATGGTTCTGAGTCCAAACTTTCAGGAGATCGGGATCGCTCTCGTTGGCGGCACGGCTGTCGTGAACCTGGCAGGCAGCACAACATCGCCCATCGCTGGCGGCCTCGCCATCTATCCTTACGACGGTATGCAGAATACCGGAATTGGATTTTACGGGTTTGAGACGCCTAATCCCTTGGTCCAATTTGACGTGGAACATTCAGGCTATATCATTTCAGCGACGGCTGCAGGTCCGATCGATAAGTTTGAGGCCGCCATTACGGATGAGGAGGGTGCCCTCCTTCATTTTTACGAAGAGATATCCAGAGACACCCTGTTCCTGTTCCCCAAGGAAATATTGCGAGGACTCCACACCTATACAGTTTCGGTAAAATATCGGTTAGAAGGCACACAAGCGTGGCACAGCCGCACTTGGTCTTTTACAACGGGAACGGGCAGCGGATCGTAAAGCTACGCTTCCTTGCTCACTTGCAGATCACGCCATACTTTCTTGTTGCTGTATTGTTTCTCCATACTGATATCTTGTCCGAACCACGCCGGAGGCACAAAGCCGTCTGCCGCTTCCATAGAAGGAAACTCCACTTCAAGCACAAGCATCTGGATCTGTGCGTAATCATCGATTTCAATTAAGGTATTGTCCCATCTGGCGGTTACTCTTCGCTTGGTCAGTGGAACCGCTCCAAACGCCTGCACCACCTGCTCATACAGCCCCTCCGAAATGGCGTATTCTATCTCTTCGCGGGCAATGCCCCAGCCCTTCTTGAACGTATGGGTGAATTCTAGTACCGGACTTCAAATCTTGTATCTTGCGTACCCTGAGCTCCTGATCGCCGTCCAGTGCCAAATACGTCTGCTCGATGAACTGCTCTTTCTCAACCACGAGTATTCCTTCCTGAATCAAGGCATCGGGATATCTTAACAAAGGTATTTGCGTTCTATTTCTATAGCCATAATCGTAATATCCTCCAATCGTTATTCCAATCAGCTAATTTCATTATAAGGATCGATCATCCCAGGGGCAAACCAAAAACGATAGAAGGCATCCGCAAGGATACCATTCTATCGCTTCTCATGATTAACGTATCATTTTCTTATAAGACTTGATGGTCTGCGTATGCATGCCTTCATGATACATGCTGAACGCAAGGAGCTCGCCCACGGTTTGGAACGTCAGTGGACCGATGGTCAGCGGATGTGCTGGAGACTGGTCAAGACGATTCGAGAAGGTTTCGCGAATACGCGCGGTTTGTTCTTGCAAAAGCGCTACCAGTTCGGATAACGCAGGCGGCTCAGTGGTCCAATCCGCAGGCTTGGTACGGTTGCGAACCATGCCTCGAAGCCTTCCGGCATTTGTACAGGCTCACCAGCCGTTGCAAAAGCGAACTGTTCATGCACGGTGTAGATATGTCCGAGGTTCCAGCGAATATTGTTCGTGAATCCCTCCGGAATGATATTGGCCTCTTGCTCCGTTACATTTTCTACCGTTTTGATCGTTCCGCCTCTAGCAAAATCCAATTGATTGAAAATAGCTTCATTCATATTATAATAACCCCTTCCTATTGGTACGTAACTATACTAACGTAGTATTCTCCCTATCGCAAGGAGCCTCAGGAGATTTCCCGCAGCCTTTTGAAGGTAGACACAAAACAGTGCCGTGCTGTTCTGACCCTGATCCATTTGGACCGCTCCGGTGAAAATGTTTATACTATAGTAAATCTGTACATAAAGGAGTCGATCAAGATGAACTACTGCCGTCTCGGAAGCAGCGGACTCAAGGTTTCGAAGCTCGGCCTGGGCACGAATGCTTTTGGCAAAAGGGCCGATCAAGAGACTTCGACACGCATTATCGACCATGCACTGGACCATGGCATCAATTTCATCGATACCGCCAACATTTATGCGGGCTCTGAATCGGAACGAATCATTGGACAAGCACTGTCCGGCAAGCGTCATAACGTCGTATTGGCTACGAAGGCAGGACTTGTGAATGGCCAGGGACCCAATGAGCGGGGCTCCTCCCGTTATCATCTGCTGCAAGAGCTTGAGAACAGCCTTAAGCGGCTGAAGACGGATTATGTGGACCTGTATCAGATTCATACCTTTGACCCCCATACTCCTCTTGAGGAAACCTTGCGCACGCTGGATGACCTGATGTCGTCGGGAAAAGTGAGATATATCGGCGCCTCCAACTATGCAGCTTGGGAAATTATGAAGGCGCTTGGCATCAGCGAGCTTAAAGGATATGCCCGGTATGTGTCCACCCAGACGAGTTACTCTCTCGCGGACCGAACACCGGAACTGGAGCTGGTCCCCTCTGTCTGGATCAGGGCGTTGGCATCATTCCGTATTTCCCTCTGGCTGGCGGTATTCTTACGCAAATACAGCCAAGGCAGCAGCACGCCTTCCGGCTCCCGTGCCGAGACCGATCCGAACTTCAATCGCTTCCTGGAAGATCACAATCTAAAGCTCGGTCAGCAAGTCAGTCAGCTCGCCGCAGAGCACGGTCATTCCCCAAGCGCTCTTTCCCTTGCCTGGCTGATGAATCGCCCTGCGGTGTCCACGGTCATTGTCGGCGCTACGAAAACCGAGCAGCTGGATGATAATCTGAAGAGTCTGGAAATCAAGATCGATGAGACACTAGGTTCGAGCCTGGACGAAGTCAGCAACGGCTTTGTGTATGCCAAGCCATTTGCGACGTATCGACTGGGTTAAATAAACCACGCCAAAAAAGCCGCTCAACGAATGGTTGAGCGGCTTTCCATTTCAAGCTGGCCTGCTGTTTTTCTATTTCAGGATCTCTTCAATGCGAGTTTGAACCTCTTCGCTGAGTTCAATGCCGGATGCCTTCGCATTCTCGGTTACCTGTTCCGGACGGCTTGCGCCGACAAGCGCACTGGCAACGTTTGGTTGACGCAGAATCCAGGCAAGCGCCAGATTGCCTACGGACACCTCAAGCTCTGCCGCAATCTTCTCAAGCTCATGAACCTTCGCGATTTTTTCCTCGGTAATGCCTTTGCGCATCCAATCCAGCTTCGCAGCGCGGCTGTCGGCTGGAATATCCGAAGCGGAGGTGTATTTCCCTGTGAGCAGTCCTTGGGCCAGCGGGGAGAATACCACCTGACCGATGCCCGAGCGCTCGCTGAGCGGAATGATTTCCTTCTCGATATAACGTTCAAACATGTTGTAGATCGGTTGGTTTACCACGATACGGTCCAGCAAATAACGATCCGCTACGGTCAATGCTTCCGCGATTTGCGAAGCCTGCCATTCACTGACGCCAACATACAGCACTTTTCCTTGGCGAACGAGATCATCAAGCGCGCGAAGAGTTTCATCAAGCGGTGTTTCCGGATCATGACGGTGGCAGTAGAAAATATCAACATAATCATGGCCCAGACGCTTCAAGCTGGCATGCGCTTGCTCCATAATGTGCTTGCGGGACAAGCCGCGATCGTTCGGACCATCACCCATCGGCCAGAAAGCCTTGGTCGCCAGCACATACGATTCACGCGGATACGCTTTCAGCGTTTCGCCAACCAACACTTCAGCCGCACCCTTTTCATAGACGTTCGCTGTATCAAAAAGTTAATACCCAGGTCATAAGCCGTCTTGATGGCGTTCACCGCATTCTCGCGCTCAACATAACCGCCGTATGTAAGCCAGCTTCCCAAGCTGATCTCACTGACCTTGAGACCTGTACGGCCCAATTTTCTATATTTCATTGCAATTCCTCCTTCAATAAGATAACGATGGTGGTACATCTGTTATTCTAAATTAGTTCCTATTCTTAGGGAAGAAGTGAAATGTTCTTCACTATATTATAGAGAGGATAGCTGATATACTTGAGTATAGTTAGTAGAATATCGGAGGGGCCTTTCATGATGGGGAATAAATCGAGCAGCTACATACCCAAAACACCCGAACATATCGAATGCAATATCGAAAAACGCTACTGGTCTTAGGCGGAAAATGGGCATTTCTTGTCATCCGCGAGCTCTTCGGCGGCACGAAACGGTTTGGCGAGCTCCAGCGAAAGATCCCGAACGTCAGTCCGCGGGCACTGACCACAACGCTTCGTCATCTGGAAGAGCAGGGCGTGCTTGAACGCGAGGTATTCCCTACCGTTCCGGTTACAGTCGAGTACACCTTGACCCCCAAGGGCATGGATCTGCACGTCATCTGCAAGGAAATGAAGCTGTGGGCGGCGCGGTGGACCTGACCCTCTCATATAAGCCATATAAAACAAGACACCTTTCGTAATAGAAAAGGTGTCTTGTTTGGCATTCGGCTGACCGTTTCACCCGGCTTCATCACACTTCCGCGTACGCCTCCGCAGCTGCATGCAGATAATAAGCCAATCCCGTCTGCTGCTCCTCCAGCATTCGAAGATGAAATTCATCGCGCAGGAAGAACTTCGTCTGCCCCGCAAAATCGGCAGCCGAGAAGGTGTGACCCTGCTCGTTCATAAACTGCAGATGATTTCGAATCGAAAGCTGAACACGCTCATCATCGTGCTTGATCCCCGTTATGAGAGCATTCGCTATGGCGGACATAAAAGCGGCTGCTTCCCTCGCCTGCTCGTTCATACTGGAAACATCGACAGGCTCCCCTCCAACAAATCCACTTCATACTGCTCTTTCAGATGCTGATTCTGCTCCGCTAACGCATCCTCCCATTCTTCTGCACTGCCGAAGCCATTAAACAGATCTTGAGGTTCCATCGCCAGACCCTCCTTCGTGTAATGAATGGAACGCCGTAAGGTCTGAAGGATGCTCTCCAGCCGATCCTGCCTCTCCTGGAGCAGCTGCTCCTGCTCTGACAAGATGGAGAGCCGCTCCGGCGTCTCCGTCAGCAGCTCTTTAACTTGCTCCAAGGAGAAATCCAACTCCCGGTAAAACCGGATTTGCTGCAGCCGTTCCAGCTCCTTCGTCCCGTACAACCAGAACCGGCATCACTTATTTCGGCAGGCAAGAGCAAGCCGAGTTTATGATAATGATGCAGTGTCTTGATGGTCACCTTGGACAGAATCGACACTTCTTTTACCGTATATAACATAGGTGTTCCCTCCTTCGACCTTCAGTCTAAGGCCTCCTCTTAGAGGAGAGTCAAACCGAAAAACCTAAAAATAAGACGAGTGCTTCTGCACCCGCCTCATCTAGTTCTTACCGTATACTATATCGCATATAAGACGTCTCATGTTCTCCTGATTTCAGGTCATGCAATTCCATTATGGCTGTTCCAGTTCCAATCCCCAAGCAACCCCTTGTCTCATTACGCTTGCAAACGCCTCGTTCATCAGTCCTTCCTCCCGGTGGGCAGGCGTGATGCAGACCACTTTCCCGCTTCCGTAAGGATGAGCCCAGCCCGCGACGGACTCCCCGTCCACAGACTCCGAACGAAGGAACACTTCCGTCTCTTCTTCCCGGCAATGCACAAAGTAATGCTCATCCAGAAAGCCGAAGCGATCGCCCGCTCCTCCCAGAGCTGTCCCGGCTACAGGCGTATAGATCACCTCGCGGTGCACATCCGGATGATAGTCAAAGCTGCCGCGCAGCATGTTAACGTACTCTCCATCCTCCGCATATGACGCGAGCCCCGAGTGCCAGGCTATCCATACGCCACCGCGGCAACATAAGCCTGAATCTGATGCTCCGCCTCGCTGGTCATCCAGCGCTTGTCAGGGCTCCCTTGAGGATCAATCCGATCCTCGGCAAAGAGCACCACCGCATCCGGCTGTTCCTTCAGCCTATCGGCTAATTCGGTCACGGCCCCATAACGAAGCTGAACCAGGCCTTGTTCCACAAAGGGCTTCACGATTCGGTTCAGGGAATCCGTGGCGAGCTGTCTGTCATGATAAAAATCGCCAACGATGGCCAGTATGTGTTTGGGTTGTGCCATTATAAACTCCTCCTTTCCTTGGTGCAGCACTCATAGGATCGAAACGCAGGCCCCTATTCTAAAAAGGCATCGTCTCGCCCTTATGATTGATCATCCAGCCGTCCTGCTCCGGCACCATGCGGCGTTCCACCAGATCCAGCAGGCCCTTGGCGGTATCCACGGGATCACCCGGTGCCTGATCTCCGCCCATCGGGGTACGAATCCAACCGGGATGCACGGCGTACACCATGAAATTATCGGCAGCAAGCGCCTTGCGGAGCTGGGCCGTGAAGAAGATCAGTCCGCTCTTCGATATCGCATACGGATAATCGCCGCCATAGGCGCCCGTGAAGCAGCCCGCCTCCGACGATACGTTGATAATGGCGGGTGCCGAACTCCTGCGGAGCTGTGGCAGCAGATGTTTTACCATTTTCATGGGCCCATAGAGATTGGTCTGCATGCTCTTCTCGACATCGTCAAAGTTTAAGTTCTCGATGACTTGATCCCGGCCATTCAGAATGCTTAGGCATTGTTAATGACCGCATCCACTTGATCCCACATCTCATGGATCTCTTCTGCCGCGGACGCAATGACGGCTTCCTGATCCACATCGAGATTCATGATCTGTAATTGCGCCGGGTAGTCGGATCGCAGTGCTCGAAGCTCTGGATGACTGCTCTCTGTGTTCCGTACGCCCGCCACAATCTGATGCCCGCGGCCAAGCGCCTCCCTCGTCAGTTCGAGGCCCAGCCCCTTATTGGCTCCGGTGATCACGATGTTCAATATGGTTCACCCCTTTGATGGTTGACTTCATTCTATTCCTTCTCTGCGAATGGGATCATTCTTCTCGTTCCCGTTGTGCATACCTCTCTAATCCTGCTTCGGACCGAGCTCCTGCAATCCAAGCGTAACGCCAAGTTTATCTTCGGAGTCAAAATAGCCGTAACGGCCTGCCCCATACTCGCCTTTATGGTTCAGCGGATACCCTTTCCCTTCCAGGAAATCAATATGCTGATTAAAACCGTTCACGGTGAACATTACAAAATGCACGCCCTGCCCGCGGGATTGCTTGTATTCATTCCACGGACTCGGCTCATCATAAGGCTCCAGCAATTCCAGCACCATCGGTCCCATCTTCAGGACACACATCTTCGTCCGGGTCGGGCGAAGCTCCCCCGCTGCCACGTATACGAATCCTCCGTCGGTTCCGGTGCGGCATGCGGATCGGGTATCGATATAGGCGGCATCTCCATGCCGAATAATTCACAATAGTGCCGGGCCGCCGCTTCTATATCATGGACGACGATTCCCATTTTGAGCAAGTGATTGTTCTCCATATGATTCATTCGGCTCTCTCCTTCATCATGAAGATAATTCTTATTTGTCGTTCTCCAGCAGCTCGATCAGTACCTTCAGCTCACTAAACGTATCCACGTAGGCGTAACGGCCGCCCGTATATTCCCCTTCTGGATTAGAGGCATGCCGCTGCCATTCAGAATCTCAAGCTTCTCCTTCATCCCCTCAATGACAAATGCAATGTGGTGGACCCCTTCGCCATGCGTATCCAGAAATTCGCGCCAGGTCGATGGCTGCTCATCCGGCTCAATCAGTTCCACCTGCAGCTGGCCGCAGTCAATGAAAGCCAGCTTCGAACGGGCTTCCGAAGGACCGCCGTTGTATTCGGTCTGTGCGACTTCCCGAGTATCGGTCCAGAACCATGTCGGAGGCTGGATGCCGAAAAATTTAGCATAACTCGCTCCCACCTTCTCGATATCCTTCACGATAATTCCGATCTGTGTAATGACTTTGGTTCCCAGCATACTTTGCTCCATAATTTCCATATCTCCTTCTAAGATCAAGTTTGATGGCTTGGTATATTAACGCGGAGCAGATTACTCCTCCGCTTTAAACCCGTTGGACAGCTTGAATAAAACTAAAGTGATCAGCAGCGCAATGACGAGCAGGATCCAGGCCATGGCCGAAGCGTAGCCCATCTTGGCATACTGGAAGGCATTTTGATACAGGTACAGGGAATAGAACATCGTGGAGCCGTCCGGACCGCCGTTTGTGATGATGAAGGATTCCGCAAAAGACTGCAGCGTCCCGATCATGCCCGTAATGACATTGAATACAATCGCCGGTTTCAGCATTGGAATTGTAATATGAAGCACCTGTCTCCATGAGCTGGCCCCATCGATTGAAGCCGCTTCGTAGAGGGAATCCGAAATGCCCTGGAGCCCTGCCAGATAAATAATGATCATCTGTCCCGAGCCCCAGAGTGCCATCAGCACAAAAGTATTTTGCCCAAAAGGACTGGAAAACCAACCGGGTCCCTCGATCCCGATGAACCCGAGAATCGTATTAAGCACGCCGTTGTCCGGCTGCAGCACCCAAATCCAGAGAATCGACAGCACAACAAGCGGAACCAGCGTTGGCAGGAAGAACACCACCCGGAAGAAAGCCAAGCCCCGAATGCGCCGGTTATTCAGCAGAATCGCGATGAATACCGACCCGACCGTTGTCACCGAGATGCCAACCACAATCATGAACAGCGTGTTGTACAGCACCTTGTAGAATAAGGAATCCCCGTAAACAGCTTGACGTAATTGTCCAGACCCACCCACCTACTCATTGATGATGTTGTAATCAGTCAACGAGTAATACAATGAACTGAACAATGGATATGCCGTAAATAGCAGGAACCCGATGATCCAGGGTGAAATGAACAGCAGCCCATTCCTCAGATTTTTACGGTCTGTCTTGGAAGACATGATGCCCCCATCTCCCCTCTATCCTTTAATTCCCGAGAAGGTAATCCCCTGGATGAAATATTTTTGAAGCAGGAAAAGATGACGAGCAAAGCAGGGTCATACTCACGCCGACAGCCATCAGCAGCGTCCAGCGCGGATCGTTGACGGACATAATCTGCTGGATGCCAAGCGACAGCGTATACAGCTTGTTATCGCTCAGGAAGACGAGCGGACCGATAAAGTCTCCCCAGGCTCCTGTGAAGGCGAAGATCGCCACCGTTATAATGACGGGCAGGGATAGCGGCAGAGTTAACTGCCAGTAAATACGAAACTCCGATGCACCGTCCACCTTGGCCGATTGGGACAGCTCTTTGGGGATGCCCATGAAAAACTGCCGCAGCAAAAGATAAAGTACGCATTGCCAAGGAAGGCCGGAACCACCAGCGGCTTGAACGTTCCGATCCAGCCGAACTTCTGGAACAGGACAAACAGCGGTATCATCGTCACCTGAAACGGCAGCATCATCGTCATGAGCACTACGATAAACAAGGCATCGCGGCCCTTCCATTCAATGCGGGAGAAGCCGTAAGCAACCAGCGTATTAGCTAATACTCCGCCAAGGATCGCCATTGCGCAGATGTAGAGCGTATTCTTGAAGTACAGCCAGAACGGAAACTGCTGAAATGCGGTTACATAGTTGGACCATACTCGGACGGAATCCAAACCGGCGGGTCCGCGAAGAGCTCCGTATTGCTCTTGAGCGATCCGGATATCAGCCACAGAAACGGGATGATATAAGCAAGTGCGGCCAAAATCAGAATGATATAGATGACATAGGTTTCAATAGACTGTCCCTTGAATTTGGTGCGGATAGAAACCACCTCACACTTCTTCTAACCGGAAGGTCCGGCTGACTAGTGCCTACAACTGATAACAGCTTGATCAAGCCGCCCTTACTTCTTCTTGTCTACTTCCTCCTGGAGCTTCTTCTGGGCAGCCTGAAGCAATGGCTGCGGATCATGGTTGTTATAGATCACGCTGTCGCGCAGCAGCATAAGCTCGTTGGACATCTCCTTGGCAACCGCCGTCAGCGCCGGATGGCCGGAATCCGGGGAGCTTGCGACTTCACGCACGATTTTATAGATCTCATCTCCTCTTTATCCCACTTGATTGCGTCGTTTTGCTCCTTGTATATGGACAGCGAACGCCACTGGTTGATGTTGTCGGCCATAATTTCCGGTTTCACCCCGAACAGAATGAATTTCATGGCGGCTTCGGGATTCTTCGCGCCTTTGGGAATCATGAAGATATTCGTGCCGAAGTTGGACGAGTTCTTCCGCCCTCCATCCGGTGCCGGAATCGCAGCTACCTTATAATTCACATTCGGAGCATACTGCTTCAATGCGTTGCTGAACCAATTGCCGTTGATGGTCATCGCAACCTTGCCCGAGAAGAATGGATGATCCGGAGAGAACGCCCCGCCAAAACCGGAAGAGAACGATTTGATTTTCTCGGGATTATATTTCTGTGCGTACGTGTTCATCCAGTTGTACATCTCTACCAGGTGCGGATCATCGAGCTTCACTTGTTTGGAAGCGGTGTCATAATAATCTGCGCCAAAGATATAACCCCACATGTACGACTCGTCCCCGGCGTCCAGCCAAGGGATGAAGCCCAGTCGATCGATTTTATCGCCATTCAGCTTCGTTAATTGCTCAGCCGCAGCATCCAGCTCCTCAATGGTTTGTGGTGGCTGATCGGGATCGAGATGGCTTCCTTGAACAGGTCCACATTGTAGTACAGCAAGTTGACGTTGGAATCCTCGGGGAACAGGTACGTTGTGCCCTCCACCTTCATTAGATCCCGGTAAGCATCCAGAATTTCATCCTCTTTAAAATCCGTAGCTGCAAGCAGGTCGTCGATCGGCATCAATGCCCCTGGGCAGCCAGTGCGTATGCGCTTGCATATTCATTCGTAATGACAACATCCGGCGGGTTGCCCCGGAAATCGCTGCAAGCAGCTTGCCATTCGAAATGCCGCCATCTGGCGGAACATAAGTAGCATTAAACTCAATATCCGGATACTCCTTCGTAAATTCGTCCATTCGCCATTGATCCCATTTCTCCGAATCTCCGCCCCATGGATACCAATACGTTAATTTCCCTCCATTCGATGAGTTTCCGCCTGCATTCTGCTCTTCTGAGGCACCTGTGCAAGCAGTAAAAACGAGACTGAAGCATAAGACAGTCAACAGCAAGACCCATCCCCTGTTCTTCATTGGCCAATCCCTCTTTTCGTTTAGGATAAGTTTCTCGTCTCCTTATTTCTCTATTGATTTGGATGCAAATTACGCGAATGGCTGCCCTCCTTTTTGTGAACACGTGTTTATTTTGAATCAAGAAGCAGCTTACCTAAGTAAGCCAACCTCCTGGATCAAACTGAACTTGATAGTTAACCAATCTAATACGCTGTCGTATGCATCACCGCAACGGATGGCAGGAATCCCGGATCACCAGCTCGGTTGTTCCCACATAACGCTTCGAATCCGTCGAACTGACTTCAATCGTTTCAATCAATTTGTAGGTCAAAGCATCCATCATATCGGAAAAATCCACATGAATGGACGTCAGCGCAGGATGAATCCTCGCACTTAACAAATGATCGTCAAAGCCCATTAATGAAATATCGCCGGGCACGTTGATGTCTGCCTCGTTCAATGCACGCAGCGCTCCGAAGGCAACGCTGTCGTTGCAAGCAAAGATCGCTGTCGGTAAATCCTTTGTCACTTTGAGCCAATGCTGCACGGATTGATAGCCGCTTCGCTCCGAGAAGTTGGATGGAATGATCCAGTCGGACCGGACCTGCAAGCCATGGGCCTCCATTGCCTGCCTGAAGCCCTCCAGCTTCTCCGGTCCCGACCAGCGCAAGGGGTCTCCGGCAATATGCGCAATCTGGCGGTGTCCCAGACTGTAGAGATAATCGACACCCTGCCGCATCCCCTCCAGGTTGTTGAAATTGCTGATCACCCGGTTAGGCTCAGAGCGCCCTTCCAGATGCTGATCGACCACACCGACCACAAAGCCATCTGCAATCAGCTCCTCAATGAACGGCTCGTGATTCGCTGCACCGATAAAGATGCCTCCATCGATCCGCTGCTGGTAGAACGTATTCTTCACATTCCGCATGATGTCATCGTCTTTCGTATTGCGGATAATGTAGGTCAGCACGTAATATCCTCTCTTGGATGCGCTCTCAATTACGCGGGTAATGAGTGCGTTGGTGAGCGAATCGTTAAACACTTCCTCGCGGGAAACCATGAACAAACCGATCGTCGACGTTCTCTTCCCCGACATAATCCGCGCAGAGAAATTGGGTGCGTAATTATACTGCTCGATCACCTGCATGACCTTCTCTCGCGTAGCCTGGGGAACATTCGGGTAGTTATTAATGACTCTGCTTACCGTGCTGCGAGAAACGCCACCATTCTGGCGATCTCCGTGCTGTTGATTTCAGACTTTTTCAATCGAGTCCCACCTCATTAACACGTGTTCATAAACGGGCGTGTATATAATATGTACTGTGTCGTCCATAGAAGGTTGTAGACAAGGTTCTATGCAGATTTCTCCGTGACATGTCAATCGGATACTATCACTGAATCGTGAACACGTGTTTACATTTACAATGTAATCGCTTCAAAATGTTTTGTCAATATAAATAATCAAATCACGATGGCTCCAAACTGCCGTAATTCCTTACGCCTGCCCGGTCTCTATTAGAAAAATGATTTTTCCTCAGTAGTTTGCTAGAATGGTCAAATATGCAAACGTATAACAGAAAGGATGTTAAACGAACTATGAAAAGAAAATGGTTGAAATACACCATGCTCCTGTTATCCATTGGAGTCTTGGGGATCGTCTCCTACTACACCTACTCTATCATCCAATTCTCAAACCATATTTCCACGGCTGTGAAGCCAGCCGAAGAAACTGATTCGGCTCACAACGAAGTTGTTGAAATTCCTAAATGGGAAGGAAAAGAGCGCATCAATATCCTCCTCATCGGCGGGGATTCCCGCGGTGATGACGCTGGCAGATCGGACACCATGCTGGTTGCCTCCATCGATCCGGTTACGAAGAGAGCCCATCTATTCTCGTTATTGCGCGATACTTATGTAGAAATTCCCGGTCATGGCAAAGGACGGCTGAATTCGGCATTTGCTTATGGAGGGATCGAGCTGACCAGACAAACCATCGGCGATTTGTTAGACTTGCCCATACATAAATATGTATATACGGATTTTGTCGGGTTCATAGCGCTTGTCGATTCATTAGGCGGAGTCGATATCGAAGTAGAGAAAGACATGTACTATACCAGTAAAGCCGACAAGCACATGTACGACATTGATTTGAAGCAGGGACTGCAGCATCTGGACGGTAAAATGGCCCTGCAATATGTGCGATTCCGGCATGATGCCAAATCTGATTTTGCTCGGACGGAACGACAGCGCATCCTGATGACGGAAGTCGCCAAAAAATGCAGACCACGAACTCTCTTATCAAACTTCCGGGCATCCTGGATTCGATTGCGCCCTACATCGAGACTGATTTAAGCCCCAAAGAAATGCTGAAGCTGATGGCTCTCGGCTTTGACGTGAATCTGGACAAAATCGACCAGCAGCAGCTTCCCCGTTCTCTCTGTTGTCCAACGAGAAGGTCGGACGAGCACAGGTGCTCGGCGTAGACAAGAATAAATTGCAAGCGTATGTGAAGCAGCTATTCGAAAATGATACGTTTCAATAAATAACACGTGTTGGGAGGGCTTAGCCCTCTCTTTTTCACTTTTCTATACCGTCCGAGGACGCTCCTGCAGCAAATCCGACGGGGCGCTGCCCGTCACTCGTCTGTAAATCCTGTAGAAATAGGAGAGATCCTGGTAGCCGAGAAATTCGGCAATCTCCTGGACCGTCAGCTGCGATTCCGTTAACAAATAGACCGCACGCTTCATCCGCTGAGCATGCACGTATTGGCTGATCGTCTGCCCTGTGACACTCTTGAACAGCACGGCAGCGTAATTGGGTGTTTTGGCAATGGCATCACCGAGCTCCTCTTTTGTTATTTTCTCGCGGTAATGCCGCTCGATATACGACTTCATCCGCTCCACATGCAGGTGTTTCTCCGGCGTAATTGCGCCTCTGTCGAGCTCGCGGCTGATATAAATCAGCACTTCTGTCAATAATGCTTCTATCAAGATGACATAATAAGAGGGGCGCTCGTGCCACTGCTGATGAATTACCTTCAAACGCTCGTGAATCAACTCATAACAGCCGGGTTTATGTTTCAGTGCTTCTGTCCGTTCAAGCACCGACAATCCCGTCGACAGCGCTTCGGTCCATTGAACCATGATTTGAGTATGCGTTACGGTGGGGATGCTTTTCCCATAATACGGAACACCTGCTGGAATAAGCAGCAACTCTCCCTTCTCCATAATCAGCTTATCTCCATTCACCCAATATACACATTTTCCATATGTCACAAGGCTTAAGCGCCACGTTCCCTGCTCTGGATCAGCTTCTTCATACCAATCGACACCGCTAACTTGCCGTACTTCCACCGGGGTACCCATGATTCACCTCATCTCCATACTATATTCCAATCATTGTACTATAGTTCATATCATGATTCGACAAGACAGGCTACAATGTGATCATTAAGGATGATTTAAATCAATCGAATGCTGCAAAAAATGCTGGAGGATACAATTAAAGGAGGAGCAACCATGCAAAAACAAAAATGATCTGTACAATGGGACCTGCGTGCGATTCCGTTGACATCTTGAGGGACATGATCCAGGAGGGAATGACCGTTGCCCGCTTAAATATGGCACATGGAGAGCTGGAGGATCATGCAACCCGTATCCGGAATATTCGCCGGACAGCTGCCGAATTGAATACGTATGTACCCATCATGATGGACATTAAAGGCCCCGAGGTGCGTATCGGCAAGCTCAAGGAGGCTTCCTGCCTTCTGCAGGCAGGTCAGGAGCTGATCCTGACAACAGAGGAAATTCTGGGGGACGCACAACGCATCTCGGTCAATTATGCCGAACTGCATCTAGTGGTTAAACCCGGTGACCGTATACTGATTGATGACGGGCTTGTGGACCTGAACGTACTTCATGTTGACGGCAAGGATATTCATTGCAAAATCATTAGCGGCGGTACTCTCAAACCGCGCAAAGGCGTTAACCTGCCAGGAATCAAGACGACGCTGCCTGGTGTGACGGAACGGGATATCATGCATATCGGCTTTGGTCTGGAGAATGGCGTCGAGATCATCGCCGCTTCATTCGTGCGCAGTGGCGATAACATCCGTGAAATCCGCAGCATCCTGAAGGAACGCGGTGCAGAGCATGTGTTAATCATCTCCAAAATCGAGAACGGTGAAGGCATGGAGAACCTGGATGACATCATCGAAGCTTCAGACGGAATCATGGTCGCCCGCGGAGACCTCGGCGTAGAAGTACCAATCGAAGAGGTACCTATGATGCAAAAAGAAATGATTGATAAATGCAACCTCATGCGTAAGTAGGTTATCGTGGCAACCCATATGCTGGAATCGATGCAGGTTAATCCACGACCAACCCGCTCCGAGGTGAGTGACGTGGCTAACGCGGTGATTCAAGGTGCCGACGTTGTCATGCTGTCCGGAGAATCTGCCGCAGGCAAGTATCCGGTTGAGTCTGTGCGCACGATGGCTGCAGTTGCCCGCCGTGCCGAGACGATGATCGACTACAAGGAGCAGTTTGCATTCAAATCCAGACAACAAGTGGCGGATATTACCGAAGTCATCAGTCAAGGGGCTGTCAGCTCTTCCCTCGTCCTGAATGCCAAAGCCATCATTACGGCAACAGAGAGCGGATTTACCGCGCGAATGATATCGAAATATCGGCCGCAGGCACCGATTATTGCCGTTACGCAGCACGAAGAAGTGTTGGCTAAAATCTGCTTGCTGTCCGGCGTCATTCCGGTCAAAGGCGACAAGGTTACGACTACGGACGAAATGTTCGAATCCGCTACCCGCAATGCAATCAAGACGGGCTACATCGAAAAAGGCGACATTATTGTATTGTCGGTAGGTGTGCCGATCGGTCAATCCGGCAACACAAATCTCATTAAGGTTCAGCAAGTGTAATATGTAATCTATAAGGCCTCCAATCGATTTATTCGGTGCCAATCCGTCCCTCTGGGCATATAACTAACTCAGAGGAATCAGCGCAAGGGTGATGTGCGCTGTTTCGTATCGGATAAACCGAACATTGTATCGGAGGTCTTAAACATGTATATACCGCATCAGATGGGGAAGCCGTGGCAGCCGTCTGCAAACCCTCATCCCAAGCAAGCTCACCGTTATTCAAGTCCGTACCAGATGCTCTTCCACTGGAACCGCCTGGACTGGAATTTCCCAAATCCTTCGATGAAGCAGCGATTCGAGGAGCATCAGTATTGGAAGCACTGCATGCCCGCAGGCATCAAAGTGGACCATCAAGGACGCTTCTACGTATCGGTTCCGCGCTGGGCGGAAGGGATTCGCTACGCTGAACACCATTGTGATGGTGAACGGCAAGCCGGTGCTCGACGCTTTTCCAAGCTGGGAGTGGAATACGCCGGGGATGTGCGGATGCTGCAATCCGTCCTTGGCTACGAGATCGATGAACATAACCGGATGTGGATTCTGGATCAGGGAAAGATCGCTTACGACACTTCACCCGAAGGCTCGCAAAAGCTGGTCATCTGGGATCTCGGCACAAACCGCCTGATCGATTCCATTGTCATCCCGGACGATATCGCTCCGCCCCGTACATCGTTCCTGAACGATATCGTAGTGGATAACCGGAATGGTTATGCCTATATTACCGATTCAGGCTCCGGCTTTCCGGACCACCCGGTGTATGGCGGGATCATCGTCTATCATATGAGAACCAGGAAGTTCCGGCGGGTGCTGGACAGTCATTACAGCACGCAGGACGTGCCCCGTTTCCGGTTTGAGATCGACACCGAGTAGGTCTACCGGAACAAGCCATCCGAATCGGTGCGGACGGCATCGCTTTATCTGCTGACAGAAGCACGCTGTTCTACTGCGCGGTTACAGGACGCAATCTGTACGCTATCGATACAGGACTGCTGCGGAATTTCAATATTCCCGATTCGATCATCCGGAATTCCGTTCAGACCCTGGGCAGCAAAGGAACGACGACCGACGGAATGCATGCGGACAATAAAGGCAATGTATTCTACACCATGCTGGAAGGCAAGGGCATCGGTTATTATTCACCCTACACCCGCTCCTTCAACAAGCTGCTGTCCGACGATAGAATGCTGTGGGTAGACGGGGTGGCTTTTGATCAGTTCGGCTCCATCATCTTCAACAATAACCGCCTGCACCGCATGTTCGAGGAGCCGCAAAATATCGACTGGGACGATCCCTACAATCTGATCATCTGGAGAGCCTATATCGGGCCCGATGTGAAGTCGTACTTGTATGGTTAATGGTCCATGAAAAAGGGATAGGCAGACCGGGCTCTCAAGCTTTTGCCTATCCCTTTATGTATTAGAGCTGCAAAGCCTGGCCGCAGCGGCCGCAGTAACGCGTCCCCACAGGGGACACGGTGCCGCAAGCCGCGCAGGTCAACGGCTGCGCGGAGCCGGATGCCTTGAGGCCCGCCCTGGCAGCGTTCGGGCCGACCGCATGCCGGATTCGGTCCTCCACCTGCTGGGCAGGGTTGACGGCACGGTGCATCTCGCGCTCCTCCTTCGTGCCTTGGCGAATGAGCATGATGAGCAGCCAGATCCCGATACCCCCGACCAGTACCATGCCTACCATCTTCCATAATCCGGCGGCATAAGGATAATCCCATGCCGCGTGCAGCAGGATGCTGAGCAGCAGCAAGGATATCATCATCAGGATTGGCTTCAACGCACGATTCGTGCGGGCAGATCGCTTCGATGCTCCTCTCAGCCCGTACCACAAAAGCAGCGGCAATGGCCGTCCAGGTTCCATGTCCGAATGGGGACAGCAGGGCTCTGACCCACAGAACAGCCAGCATCCCCGAAGTTGCATGCTGCTGCAAGTACATGTATCCGTACAGAATGCTCTCTATCGCAGCAAAGCCCATGCCTGCTGCTGCCCCGAATACCACAGCATCCATCAGAAACCGCTGTCTGCGGCCGCGAAGGAACAGGAAACACACCAGCAGCTTCGCAATTTCCTCAATGACGCCGATCATAAGAGCTGCTTGAATATGCTCCGACGTCGTGGTCTCCAGTCCACTGCCAACCGACCATAAGCGTTCCAACATCCAGGCAATCGGCACGGCAATGATACCCGAGGCCACGAATACCGAGGCCAGCCTGATCGGCTTGAAGCCGAGCAATTGGGAGCTTCTCATATAAGCGACAAAGGACACCGGTCCCACCAATCCGCCGGAGATCATCGCAGCATATATCCACAGAGGCTGCTTCAGCCAGATGGCAAGCACAGTCAATACAACGAAGATACCGCCAAGCGCCAGCAGTACATCCATCCAGCGTTCCTTTTTCGGCGGAGCCAGGTTCATGGCCTCCACCGCAGCCGCTGCTTCCTTCGGAGCATTCGGAGCGACGGTATCCGCTGCCGTGTGGTGCAATTTAGCCAACACCTCATCCGACAGCAGATCGGGCCTGCGAATCCGCAGCACTTCATGGAACTGCCGCCGGACCTACTCATACTGCTGCAGAACAAAATGAAATTCATCCCGGCCCATCACCATCAGCTCGCCGTTCTCCAGGGCCGTCACCGTTCCCGTATGCGCATCGCCGCTCAGCAGATCCATCTCGCCAAAATAATCCCCGGGCTTATAAATCGCTTTCTTCCGCCGACCGCTGCGCACTTCGAAGCGGCCTTCGGCGATCATGTAGAAACGGTCCGCCAGGGCGCCTTCCGCTACAATGACGTCGCCCTTGTAGACTTTCCGTCTGACCGTAACTTCCGCAAGCCCGCGCAGCTCCGCGTTCGGGATCGCGGCCCAGATCGTCGCTTTGCTCAGCATCGCATGCATCGTGCGAATCCGGGCGGAGAAGGACAAGCTTTCATGGAACATCGGACTAGCCGCGGCCAGACGGCTGAACGCGTTCTGCTCCAGCTTTAGCGCCGTCACTTCACCAATGGCCTGGGCACCCGAGGTCCTTTTTCTTCAAGGAACAGAGAAACCTCCCCGATCAATGCCCCTCGCCCAAGACATCCAGCGTCACTGTATGGCCGATCAAATTCCGGGACACGATCTGAACCTGTCCGCTCATGATAAAATAACAGGAATTGCCGTAGCTCCCTCAACAATCAAGTCATCGCCGTCATGAAAATGCTCTTCATGCATCGATTGGACGGCACCTTCCAGCTCATGCAGCGGCACACCGCGAAACAGCGTATGATTACGCAAAAATCAATTGCCAACATCGTCATTTACATTCTCTCCATAGACGAAAAGAATCCGCCAGACGGCAGATTCCTCTCTATTCATTATGTAACGACTCTATTATCGCATATTTCCGATGATGCTGCTGCGCGAATCTTCCATTTTTTAATGAAATTCGACATTACGTCAAAGGCTTCGTTGCGCTTGTTTGTCATCGACTGCAATTGGAGCATGTCCATCTGCTGGGAATTCGAAAGATTGTCGATGGACCCCTTAAGCTTCTCGGTTGCTTGTATAAGCTCTTCTGCCGTGTATTCCTTCTTGGATGCGTCCGCGATTCCTTCCGCTGCAAGCTTGGCGGCGAGATCATCCGGAATCAAATACTGGCCATTTACCGATTCATAAGCCAAGGCACCGTTAATCTCCGCCATCGTATCGTTCTTCTTGGCGATTTCCTCGTTGCGCTTCTGCACGTCTTGAATCTGGTTGTTAAGCTGTGTATCCAGCAATTGAGTCCGCTGCTGCTGTACAGCCATCAATGCGGTCTCAATATCCATACTGGTGATATCGATCTGACCAATCGAGTTATTTGTTGCGCTTCCGCCTACTGCCTGCTTCACCGACTGGTAAGCCTGATCATTCATCATAATGCCTGTGCCTGCAACCACACCGACTAACAAAGAAGCGGCTGTGGTTACTATCATTTTACGGTTCATCGATCTTCAACCCCAATTCTCTGATTCTTTATACCTAATACAAAATCATAGCAGATGAAATATTCATGAACAATACATGATCTCCCATATTTCGGCAATGTATATTCAATTTCAAATAATTTATTTCGCGGCTGTGCACGGCCTATGGCTCATTATAGCGGGTTAACCCTTTCTTGAAATCCCCTCCGGGGGATAGACAAGTGGATGCATCCCATACGTGGCGAAGAGCAACCCTGCCTGAGGCAGAGCAACCCGTTTGGATGGAAAGCGACCTATCGCCTGATCACCACGGCTCATGATGATATACGTGGGAGACAACAGGATCCCAGCCAAGTAAAACAACTTGTACGAGAATCGTCATTCTCACAGGTTCACCTCTGCCATCAAATTTAGTTTCAACTTCAATCCACGCACCCATGCAGGGTGCGACTCCGTTTTTAGTAAAAATAAACTAAAAAAACGAAAGTTATAGAGAAAAATCAGATTTTAATCCGTGTAGGCATTAATATAAATACATATTTTTCATTTTTTGTATAATATAGATAAAATGTGGTGCGAATCTACCTGGTATTTTATGTTCGCTTTACATTCGCACTAAACTCGCTACTACCACTAATAAAATCATATCATATCCCTTAATTTGTTATGTCAGAAACCACTTATAATTACTTACTAAATAACGCTTGCTTCAAGGATTTCCTTCTTATCCTTTGCTAGTGAATTTGTGATTATTCAACATATAAATAACCTTCTCAACTATTGAGTTCTTTGGAATAGCAATACTATGTATTTCACTAGCTGAAGCCAAACAATCTAACAAGCTGTTTATACCGCTATCATATCGTTGACTACGCAAGTAATAAAGAGATAACTCGCTTAAAAACGAGTATATTGATCGGCCACCACTTGATAAGTATATGTTCCAATATCGGCTTGCTTCAATGCGTATGAAGAAATTTGACTTTCGAATTTTTCCAGAACAAAATCAATGTTGAAATTATACTTATTAGCAGCTTGAATAATTTTGATTAGTGCCGGAAGGATCTCAGCTTCTCTCGATTCAACATATGCTACATATTGAGGCAGAACCTCAACCTTCCCCATCATCAGCTGGTATAAGTATGTATTGGCCACTGCCCACATTTTATATTGATTTATAATTAGATGACTTTCTTCCGAATCCTCTTGAACCCAGCTCAGTTCAGAGTATAGTGATACATATCGTAGAGCCTGCTCATAATCTCCTCGTTCATCACAAACACCCGATAGCAATAAATAGGAGTATATAATGTACAAAAATAACGGGCGTTTAGGTTCCTTCTCGAGATCATACCTTTTAGCCTGTTCGTATTTGTAAGTGTACTGAATAGTTGCCTTACGGCCCATCTCTTCTGCTAGTTCCTCAACCTTTTCCCATTGTCGAAGGGAACTATAGATATTTACTAAGTCTTTCAACGCATCCAATTGATCTATTTCATCTAACCGCTCGACGAATCCCTCAAATTTGGTGGCAGCCCGAAGATTTTTTCCTGGTCATGCCCTATGGATATTGTAAATAATCGGTAGTGACATAGTGCTAATCGCTCTGAATGTTGATACTTCTCGCTTTCGGCTACAGATTCGTATATGATTGCTGCTGCTGAACGCTTTTCTTGGTTTAATAAAACTTCAGCTGTATCAAAAAGTAACGGCACATAGGCTAGGTTATCTGTCATGTATCGTACAACCTTCTGAATTAACTCCAGCTTATCCAGTTCGGCACAACGATATAAAAATGGCTTCAGCCTTCTCCAATTGAGTGGATAACTGAAACATTCCTCCAGATATAACTCATAAAAGCTGCCCTCAGGCAATCCCATAGCTGCAACAATACGATCCAACTGCTGCATGGCAATGGGTCGAACCCCTTAATGATAGTACTTAATGTTCCTGAGTTAATTTTGGATAGCTCTCCAAATTGATTTATCGTTAATCCCGTCTTCTTGAGGTAAGTCTCCAGTTCTGACCGTATCGTGGTTGTATGTATCAATTCAAACAACCTCCAATAAGAATATTCCCTCTCTGAAACATCCATAATTTAGTTAATCTATATAATAATAGCGAATGACCCACCAAAATTATACATATTTACAACCTATCAAAAAATCCTCTCAAGCACCATATCTTTTAAGGACAATTTTCAGTATAAAATAAATCTTTTAGTGACTCCAATAATAACTGCCTTTCGTCTACACTTCTTGTATAAGAGGAGTCGATACATATTATGGATAAATCGGTTGCAATAACATTGGGCATTGCGATACGAGAAATACGAAAAAACCAAAACTTAACTCAAGAGGAGCTTGCCGAAAAAATCGGGTCCTCATTTAGCTATATAGGCAGGCTGGAAAGAGGAGAAGGCAATTTCACTGTTCAAACCCTCGAAAAAATTACAACAGCGCTAAATATCGACTTCTTTGACTTTATGTCACTAGGTAAAAAGATAATGACATCATCCTTGAAATTAACTCGCTGCTATTGCAGCAGGATGAGGAAAACCAATTAAAAGGATTGAACATCCTTAAAGAGTTATATCGGAATTAATAGCATACATTGAAAAAAGAGATTCCTCAATTCATGAGAATCTCTTTTTCTTGGAACACCAGTCAGGATCATAAGGAAGCGACTATAACCTTTCCATATCCACCCAACAGTAAACCTAACACCTTATCCTAACGATCTTGCCTATTCATCTTTTTTGCCCAGTATCCTTTTATTTCGTTTATAGCATTCAAAGCATCTGCTCTAACCCCAGCGTTTTCATGATTCGCGTACTTAACTAGAAACGGTAAATATTTTTTCCTGAAAGTGAAACTTAAAGTCGTTAACGCGTAGTGAAGACATGATTCCGGCAAATCATCAAGTTGATTCGCTAAGATATCAAAATTAATGTTATCTATTTTCTTATAAGTTGCTGCTGTAAGTATTGTATTAAATGCTTCCTCTTTGATCTCATTATTCTGTTCTTTGATGCCAAAATCCAGCAACCATTCAATTAAGCCTTCAATATTATCAATTGAATGGTTGTAGGACTCAAAAATATCATGAAGATGACTTAGAATTTCTATCTTTTCTTCATGATCAGAGCCTGAGAGTGTCTCTTTCAGATCTTCTATATTCAAATTTCTCTCCTCACTTTATTATGGAGTAAATGGAATATGCGTATCATTAGCAATTGACTCATCATAATGAGGACTGTTTGCTCTGAGGACATTTTCTTTATGGAAGTTCCCATTTGAATCCATGGTCCATTTCCATTTGGGGTCGACTTGCTTGACCTCTACTCGATATATCCAGCCATTCGCGGCATTACTTCCAGATGGTGCTGATAGGTCGACACTGTGTGCACGTATATCCCATGTCTTCCCTGATTCATCAAGCCATCTAAATTTCACGCCTTCCTTTGCTCCTCCAGGTACTTCCCGCCATGGAATTTGCTTTGCATCCGGAGGTATTCTTGAAATCAGATCATTAACGTCTGTAACGCCTTGAAAGTCTCCTATATTTCCAGTCCCTATCTTACTTAGATCGATATTCTTCGAATGGTTCTTGCCCGCATTCCCCTGCTCCTTGCTGCCATCTCCACCCGCATCATGCCTAAGATTAGGCGTCTTCTTCACCCCAACCCGGTTAAGAGCAACGCCGCCAAGGATTAGGGCACCCTGCTGCCCAAGATAGGTCGACATCCCCATCTCATTCATTCGCTCTTGCTCAGTCTGTATCCTCTCATCGAATTTTTCTCGGGTATCCCCGACATCAAATGCCATTTTGGCACCCCATACAGTCGTATTCACGATCTCCTCAGCCGTTCCGACCGTAGCATCGTACGCCATCTGCTTAGGTGCCAATTGGGTCCTCAATCAAGGAGTTTGCCGTATCTTTAACCGAGCTCCACAGCGCAGTTGCCCCTGATTTGGCTCCCTCCGCGAAGGCTTTGGCTTCATCGCCCAGATCCTTCAGTTGATCTCCAAACGACTTTTCCTCCATCCCCTTCCCAGAATGGACTTCGCTCATCCCGTCTGGGAACACTAGTTGTGGAGCCAAACATCTGGGATCTGTATGGTCTGCCTCATTATCCACCTGCATGAATCTATAGGCGATTCTCTTCAGTTCCTGACTGGTCACCTGCATGTGCTCAATCGTCAACTTCATGTCTCGGTAAGCTTGCTGGAAATCATAATAAAAACGAGAACACGTCGTGCCATCCCAACAGGATACCAGCATCTGGATCTGTTGATTCAAAGTATTTTTATTGGTTTCCAGTTGATCGGAGGCTCTATCAAATTGATCCGACACTGCGAGCAGCACCTCAGGAGGCACAAGTATCTTGGTCATAAGTCAACCTCTTCGTCATTTGTTAACTAGTAATTTTACTTCATTTCAAATAACTGGAAAAGGTTCTGAGGTCCTTCATATGTCCATGATACACATACACCATATCGTGATATAGTCATTTCTTACTATTATTAAGTCTATTAGATTCTGTTTGGAAGTTATAAGGCTATAATCTTAAGTCAATGCACAGTCCCCAAAAACGAAACGAAAAACTTGCCGTTCGTTTTCTCCATTTCTCCGTTCGTTGTTGGAGATAGACCGCAAGCAAATGCCAACTCCACGTTCCGGCCAAATATCACCTTCTTGGAACTTAAGAACCCGCAGCCCGAGCAATTAAATCCACAACCGTCCGAGGTACTTTCCCATTTCTTCTCAAAGTCCGTCATGGCTCTTGTCTTTGCGAAAGACTCCGTGATCCAAGGGGAAAATGCCAGCATCGCTACTAACAAAATAACGGATAAAGACAGAGATATTTTCTTTTTCATAATAGGTTGTTCTCCTCTTCATAAAAACACTGCTTGCAACCGCTCTATGATTTAGTGAAATTATTTGATGCTAGATGGGATGCATTACTTTCTTCTTTCGTAATTTTACAAGCTAACTGTCAGCGAGATTATCCATAAAATTTTCCCCTCCAACATCCTCAACCCCTCTAATTTTACCGAGAAAAATCCAACGTCCGCAATAAGCCATCGATGCCACAAAAAACCAGCCCAACACACGAATAGGTGTTGAACTGGCTCTTAACGTACAGCATGCTACGCAGGTTCCGACCTGCTCACGCCGTCCGTGATCACGGCAATCGCTCCATCTCCTGTTACGTTACAGGCTGTGCCGAAGCTGTCTTGCGCAATATAAAGGGCAATCATGAGCGAGGTCAGCGTTGTATCGAAACCCAGCATCGACTCGAGCAAACCCAAAGCTGCCATAACAGCACCTCCAGGAACGCCGGGAGCGGCGACCATCGTAATTCCGAGCATCAGGATGAACGGGAACATCGTCCCGATGGAAGCTGGCATACCCGTGAGCAGCATAACCGCCATGGAGCAGCTTACCAGCGTAATCGTACTGCCGGAGAGGTGAATGGTTGCACACAATGGGATAACAAAATCAGCCACCTTCCCACGGACCCCGTTCAGCTTGGTTTGACGCAGCGTAACCGGAATGGCCGCAGCCGAGGATTGAGTACCTATAGCCGTAAAATAGGTAGGCACCATGTTCTTCAGCAGGGTAAACGGATTCTTGCGCGCGACTTGACCTGCAACGAAATATTGTATGACCAGGAAAAGCACGTGCAGCGCAATGATCATAATGAATACTTTTGCGAATACCGACAGGATCATAGTCACTTGCCCGCCATAGGTCAAATTGGCAAACACGCACAGGATATGATACGGCAGCAGCGGAATGATGACCGAGGCGATCAGCTTCTCAACAATCTCCCGGAAATCCACCATCACCTTCTGCAAAGCCTGTCCCTTGATAACAGCCGCGCCCAGCCCAAGCGTGAAGGCCAGCAGCAGAGCCGTCATGACGCCGAATACCGGAGGCATCTCCACCTTGAAAAAGGTTCCAGCAGCGCCTCTTCCGGATTGGTATAGGAATTGATCAGGCCGCCAACCTCCAGCACATGCGGATACAATAATGTCGCTGCTACAAACGCTAACAGACCGGCTAGAACCGTGGAGATATACGCAAGCCCGGTAGTGACACCTAACAGACGACCTGCTCCTTTTCCGAGCTCTCCGATTCCGGGAGCAATGAATCCGATAATAATTAATGGAATAGCAAAACCAAGGAAGTTCCCGAACAACCCGCTAAACGTAGCCAGGGATGCAACCAGCCATTCCGGCGATAATGAGCCGATCACAATACCTAGGATAATGGCAATCAGGATTTTCGGCAGTAAGCCGAGTTTTTCTTCTTCATGTCACGATCACCTACAGATGTTTTTCGTTTATTGTCCACTCCGAACGGACGATATTCCGTCGGAGACGGAATAAACAAACTTTATCATATTTTGGATATCATTGTCATTAGTCAAAATATGACATCTGCATCTTTCGGTGGATTGTGCCGACCCACACTACGCTTTAATAATGGAATGCCTCGTCTCCGATTCGATTCTAGATAACGTCCGCCTTGGCTCTGATGCTTGCAACTGCATCCCGAACAGATGCCGCAGCAGTGACGGCGGATATCACGGCAACACCATCGGCTCCCGCTCCAACCACTTCTTCCGCCTTCTCTGCCGTTATCCCGCCGATCCCAACGATCGGCATATCGATTCCGGCTGCGCGCATGGCCCGCAGAAGTCCCGGGCCCTGCACCGGTTTGGCATCCTCCTTCGAGACGGTCGGATAGATCGGACCGACACCGATATAATCGGCGCCGTGGAGGATCGCCCGGCGAGCTTCTTCTATTGTATGCGCGGAGACGCCAAGAATCCGCTTACCGATCCGCTCACGGACGGAAGCCGCGGATTCGTCGTCCTGGCCGATGTGCATGCCGTCGGCGTTCAGCTTGAGAGCCAGCCCCACATCGTCATTGACGATGAACGGAACAGCCTGGCGGCACAGATTCCGGATTCGGCGTGCCAGCTGAATCCTTGGCTCGCCGTAAGCGCAGCTCGCCCTTTTTCCCGGAACTGGACCATGGTCGCACCGCCGACTATGGCTTCCTGCACAACCCATCCCGGTTCAGCGATGCAGTTCACACTGCCGAGTACGAGGTACATTCGCAGATGCTGTCTCATCATCTCGGGTGCGATCCTCCCCGTCATCGGAGCACCCCCAGACGACGTTGATACGCCCAATGATTTGTCGGCCCATGTCCTTGCCCCAAGTTCAAGCCGTCTTCAATGGCCGCCTGAATGAATGAGCGCCCGCTTCGAATGGCATCGAATGCGCTCATGCTCTGAGCCAAGCCTGCAGCGATTGCTGCTGAGAAGGTGCAGGTCCCGTGTGTATGAACGGTATTCACCCGCTTCCCGCTGAGTTCCGTGAAGGCAGCACCATCATATATAAGATCGATGACTTGAGGATCTCTATCATTTCCTACAGCTTTGAAAATGGGGAGTTCATGTGACTATACTTCTCCGGGTGCATGGCTGTTCTTGTTTGATCATCGGGATGATTCACAACATCCAGATGCACTTCCATGTGCTTTTCCGTGGACTCTTTCAAAATATCTTCCATGTGATCGTTTATGTGATCCTCCTGGTGTTTGTCCATGTGTTTTTCCATCTGCTCTTCTGTGTGTTCTGCCAAAATCTCTTTCATGTATTTGTCCGAATGTTCTTCCGAATGTTCTTCCAAATGTTTTTCTAAATTCTCTTCCCGATCCGCCCCTGCGCTGATGCCATATATCCGTGCTTCTTCGTGATCCCTATCTTCTCGGTCAGGTCCTCCTCATCATGGCCGCCCTTAATAACAACGATCTTCGGACCGAGCGCATAAATACGCCTTGCAGCCTCTCGCGGTCCTCCATCGTCCGAATGCGCATCCCTGCCAATACTTCCGCCTCCGGGATGTTAGGGGTAACTACCAACGCCAGTGGCAGGAGGTGCTCTTTCATTGCAAGCACCGCTTCGTTCTGCAGCAGCTCGGCGCCTCCCTTGGCAATCATCACCGGATCAACAACAACCTTCTCCCAGCCAAATTTATGGATCTGATCAGCAACAAGACGGATGATCTCAGCGTTAAACAGCATCCCGGTCTTCAATGCGTCTACCCCAAGGTCCGAGCCTACCGCTTCGATCTGCTCCGCCGCAGCTTCCGGGGGCAGCGGATAGACGCCGTGAACCCCAAAGTATTCTGTACGGTAATGGCGGTTATAGCCGACATGCCGTACACGCCGAGCTCCTGGAAGGTTTTCAGGTCCGCCTGGATTCCGGCACCGCCTCCGCTGTCCGATCCGGCAATGGTCAACGCCCGAGGTACGCGAACCTCTGTCATCGCGCACCACCTGCAGCAGCAGCTTCACGGATGGCCGCGTAACCCTGCAGCGAACCTGGATGAAGCTTGGACAGCTCATCCAGAAAAGCGATCTGGAAGCTCCCCGGCCCAAGATCAGCCGTACGCTCCGCTGCCCGGGAGGCGGCTGCGCCATAGAAGGCGAGGCCCGCTGTGCCTGCAAGCAGCAGGTTGGATTCAACTGCGGCAAAAGCACCCAGGACCGAGGTTAGCAGGCAACCTGCTCCGGTGACCTTTGTGAGCAGCGCATGGCCATGGTAATGATGCGAACATCAGTCCCGTCGGTGATCACGTCTTCTTTACCCGTGATCACCACCATGGTGTCCAGCTCCCGCGCAGCTCGAACCGCAAGCTCGGCATTGCCGAGGTCCCCGCTGCTTCCTGCGTCAACACCCTTGATCTCGCGGGCCTCCCCAACAAGGTGAGCCACTTCAGCCGCATTCCCGCGCACCAGCGAAACCTTCACTTCGCGCAGGATCCGCTGCGCCGACTCCGTCCGAAAGCGGGTCGCGCCCGCACCGACCGGGTCCAATAGAATCGGTACGCCATGGGCATTCGCCGATTGCCCGGCGGTAATCATCGCGTCTACCAGCTCGCGGTTCAGCGTGCCGATGTTTAGCACCACGGCACCCGCGATGGCAGCCATATCCGCCACTTCCTCCGGCGCATATGCCATTAAGCGACGCGCCCAGCGCGTACAAGCCGTTAGCCGTAAAATTCGTAACCACCACGTTTGTCATATTGTGAACGAGGGGCCTGTCTGCTGTACCTTGCTCAAAAGCGCCGAAACCTCTTTTTCCCATATCATCATATGAATTCAGCCTCTCTTATCTATGCTAGATCGTTACAGACACTACTCTTTACAGCACCGCAGCCTGCATCTGCATAGCCACTCCTCCTGCTTGTAAGCCATGTCCCAGAACATGTACTCCAACTGGCAGCTCAGCATAAAATGCTCCGTCATCCGCTCCCGCTCCGCCGCTGTGGCGCTTTCCGCCCACAGGTCAACACCGTTACAAAACTTCGCCGTCGCCTCTTCCCCGCGGTTGCCGTAAAAATAAATCCAGTCATAGAACAGGTGAGATTCATCCGGCTTCACTTCATCCAGCAGCTTGCGGCCAATCTCCAGATACGTCCAGGGACATGGCAGCAGCACTGCCATAATCTCGCCAAGACTGCCCTCATGCGCCACCGTCAACATGTGACGGATATAATGATGCGCGGATGGCGCAAGCGGATACCCCTGAAGCTCCTCGTAGGTCACCCCTGCGGCAGCGCAAAAGTTCTGATGCGGATGAATCTCGCTATTCAGAATAAAAGAAATCTGTTCATTAAAAGTCGCAATCTCATTCCTGCTGGTAGATTTGGATATGGCGATGCCATAAATCCGCATGTAGGCGTTTAAATACTCAAAATCCTGCTTCACATAGTGAATCAGTTGTTCCCTCGATAATGTTCCTGCAGCAATCCCTCTCACAAAGGGATGATCAAAAATCGCTTGAAAAATGCCATCCGACTGCCTGCGAAGCTCTTGCGTGAAACTCATACTTATCCCCACCTCTCATGAATTGAAAAGCAGGAAGTCCGGTTACGCACACAGCCTTCAAGGCAACGCTAAAAAGCCGCCCCGAAAACTGGAGCGGCTTCGTCAACAAGCCCGGGTACGATAGAAAAACGTACCGAGGCCTTATATACGAAGGCTCCACTTTCCTACGCTAGTACGAACTAGATCAGGTTCAAAGGGTCCAAGATACACTCTTGTCTCAGCCGCCAACGGCTCCCTAGTGGACTTCCTATTCTTTTGTCTATTACTGTACATAGGTTTTTGGATGGTGTCAAACGTTAACCGTTGGTTAACGAAATTCTTATGCACGAACCTGTGCAATCGGGTGACCTCGTTGTTGAGCGATTTAGCGAAGGATTTTAGGCTGAGATAAGGTGTACTAGGGCCAACGGAAGGAACGGCGGAGTCAACGTTAGGACACCGCACTTACCGGAATAGCCATATTCGCATAAAAACTGATCTCGATACACTGAAACACTGGCGCACTTTTGTCATATATTCCACCTCATAATGGTACGAGACTAATTCAAATAAATTGAAGTTGAAAAGAGCCTATTGATGACAAACCAATCGAAAGCTGGTAAACCCATTCGGGATGGCTGCACCTTCGTAACGCAGTCTGAAGAAATTCCGCTGCGCTGAAATGGTGGTAGTCGTGATGGTTATGGGTGTGGGTGTGGGCACAATCAACTCACCTGGGTCTACGGTAATACCGGGGTTTGTGATGGTTATGATGGTTATGATGGTTATGATGGTTGTGATTGTTGTGGGCATGCTGCTCTTGGGGCTAACGGACAGAGGATACGTTATTTTCCTAGAAAAGTGTTACTTTTGAGATTAACGGACATGAGATGCGTTATTTGTGATATGAGTCGGTAAATTAGCTGTTTTATGAGGTAATAAGGAATCCTGAGTCCGTTAGATTCAAAAAGGGACTAAATGAGACAAATAGCGGATCTGATGTCCTTTAATATGTCGAAGACATCGCCAAGAGCCAAGGTTACTCGTGAAATAGTGTCGTGAAATAGTGGTATTGGCGCAGCAGAGCTCACGCCCATTCCGGATGGCTTGACGTCCGTAACGCCGTGGATTATCTGAAGAAATCCTGCTGCGCTGTAATGATGGTAGTGTGATGGTGGTTATTCATGGTTATGGTTATGGTTATGGTTATGGTGGTTTGATGGCGGTGGTGGGCATGGGCATGCTGCTCTTGCGCTAACGGACAGAGGATACGTTATTTTGCTAGAAAAGTGTTACTTTTGAGATTAACGGACATGAGATGCGTTATTTGTGATATGAGTCGGTACATTAGCTGTTTTATGAGGTAATAAGGGATCCTGAGTCCGCAAAATTCAAAAACGGGCACAATTGAGGCAAATAGCGGATCTAGAGTCCGATAATATGTCGAGGACAGCGCACGAACCAGGGTTACTCGTGAGATAGTGGTGTTGGCGACCAGGCTAGTATATTAGGTTATCTGATTATGTTCATTGCCCTTCCCCGCGTAGTCGGCTTCGCTCTTATCTACAGTGAAGATTCGTTTCACTCCAATAGACGAGTGTTATACAATGGCAACTAAAGGGGAATGTCGCTCATGTGGCGTAAGTACAGGTTTACCCAATCGGTCTGGGCAGGCATTGCCGCGGTATCATCCTTGGACTGATCTTGAATATGGTAGAGCATTTCACCTCATACAAAGTCTACACGCTGCTCCTGAACGTTGATTACGTGCCTGTCCTGAAGGAACTGCAGCTATCCGAACTCACCGAGTTTATGCTGCACCTTCTAATCTCCGTCCTGCTGAGCATGGCTCTAACCCTCTTCCTGCAGCAAAAGCATGGTCTCGTAAACGCAGCATGTCTTTTGTTATCCTGGTCTGTCTTGCCGTTGGACTTCTTCTGTTCCCCACCACGGCGTTGTCCGTTCGCACCGGCGTTGTCCGACCTCGCCGCCCTGGCATTCTGGCTGACCGGGCATCTGGCGTATGGCCTTGCCCTGGGCTGGATGCTGACAGGGGCACGAAGGGGTAAAGGTTGTGCTGATCACTCGAATCCACCATAGGTGATCAGATTGTAATATCCAGTGCCTTCATGTGATCAGCTTGGCTTATTCAATGCAAAGTGGCCGCTCCCATTGGAGCGACCACAGCTATATACCGGAATGCGAGGAATCCGCATTCAATTCGATTTCATTTTAAGCGAATTCTAGCGTCCCAAGGACAAGTCCTTGTCTTCCCCATCGGATTCTTCATCGTCGACGTTCGCGTCGTCACCGGATGCCGCTACTCCATCCATAAAGTCTTGAATCTGACCGCTGTTGCGCGTCAACGTGGCGACGGAAACCTCGTGCTTCTTCGCAATATCAGCCTTCGTCGTTGAAATGTTCAGCGATGAGGTTACTATATATTCTAACGCACTTGCATATCCGCCCTGTTTGCGGTACTTCGGATTGGCTTCTCTGGAGAAGCTGTTCCAGACCATCAAGAGACTGAACACTTGAAACAGCTGCTGCTCATCCTGCAATTCGTAATCCTTGCAAATCTGAGGAAACACGGACTCTGCAAGCTCGCGATGCTCATCGTCGTTCCAATCCATCCACCCCAGCTTGTCGTTAATCATCTGCTGCAATTGATCGACCTGTAGCTTAGGCTCTGCTGCTTTCGCACCAGGGAACTGGATGACTTTACCGTAAACCGTGCGTTCATCTCTTTCAAGACAACATCTTTTGTACTTTTTGCCGCTTCCGCAGTGACATAGATCGTTTCTTCCTAGCTTTTTCATTTCCTAGCTCCTATTTGAATGATTTCTTCTATTATACATGGAAAATATAAAAATGCGCATCTCAAGCCTGTCGAACTTAAGGCATGCCACCTTACTCGTCATCACACTCTCTTATAGGGGGCTTCCGATAAGGAGGTACTCAGGCAAGTTAGATAGCAAAAAAGCGCGAGTTTTCCACTATGAAAGCCGCGCTCTTTCATATTATTCTATAATATCGTCATAGCGCAAGTAGGATGTAACAAATTTGTTAGAACCTATAATAGACTTGTACCATTTTTGGTAAAGTTTCCATAGATCCGCATCATATGGCACATTTGGCCCAGCCCAATGGTCACAGACAGCGATCCCAATATCCCCTGACGCCGAGTCGTCACTTGCGCAGCCTAGCTCGATTCCTTTCTCTATGAAGTTGTCCCCAAGCGATAAACAGCTCCTTGACTCTTGTTGTTTTTGCTTACTCGAGCGCCTCTTTTCGGAGCTGCAAGTCCCTTTATGGGACTTGCGCGAGCCGCGAGCGCGCCTTTGGAGCCTGCAAGACCCCTAAGGGACTTGCACTGGCCGCGCCTTACCTCAGCGGATATACCAGCTGGATATCCTTTACCGGGGCCAGCCCTTCATACAGCGCATGATTATGGTCTGCGCCTACAATACATAATAGCCGTTTTCCCGCATGCTGCCCAATAGCATTCTTGATTCGCTGATTCATGATCAGATGCTTAAGCATACCCACCTGAGTAGATGGGCCTGCGGATTGATTCGCTCCAGCCATTCATACTTCTCCTTCGTAACCCAAAATCGTACGCTGCTGAATTTAGAGGAATCGGACCCGATGCCCAAGTCGACAGCTGCCGCTCAAACCACTCATCCAGCTCGGCATTTAACTGCTGCTTTTGCAGCTCGCCGTAACTGTGAAAAGGGTCAAAATCGTTCCACACATCAAGCTCTACCCAATCGATCGGCACGAACTCATATTTCTTCTCTTCGCATAACGGAAAGATCAAATCCCAATACTCGCTGGCTGGCTCACCCCAGTATCCACGATGGGAGCTGTCCTGCTGGTACTGCTCCCAACTGCTCGGAAGGACCTCTCCACAAATAACATCCGGTTCGAACTCAAGAATGAGCTCCTTGATGACATCCAGGGTCAAGTTGTACTTCTGCCTCAGCCCCTCGTCATGAATCACTCCCAAAATGCCAACCGTGGTCACGATAAATCCTCCCACCTTGCCCACATTTCTTGTGGATTCAGCACATACACCCCGTCATTCCTGAACATGAAATGGTGCATGATGAACTCTCGGCGAAGGGTCGCAAAATCCTCATGATAGCCCTTGATAAACTCATTGATCTCCTTCTCACTGTACTTTCGTTCCTTTTCAAGCTGAGATACCATATGCGTGAGCACGATGAGTTTCTTCTTCAGCTGGGCAGGAATACTCTTCAATTTCCCATCGGAAGTGAAAAAGCTCTTCATAACGGAATCCTTCATCCGTTGATCCTCATCCAACACGCGCTCCGAGCCGCCAGTTGAACGTACTCTTTGATAGATCAGGTTTTCCGTCGCCGTCGCGGTATTTCTAATAAAATAATCATTCAGCGAAAAAAGATCGTGTTCTTGTCCCTGCGCTCATTAATGAGACTCGCTTCCCGCAGCTTGGCAGCATGATGGGTGATCGTCGCTTGTGTGACGCCAATCTTCTCAGCCAGAAGCTGTCCGTTCAACTCCCCTTCGGCAAGCAGGATGAGCATCTTGATTCGGGTCGGGTCCGCCAGCGCTTTATGATAACTGACCACTTTGTCCAATTGCATAGCCAATCCTCAGCTCCCTAAATAATTTAACAACCATCTAATTTATCAATCGTTAAATTAGATGTTAAACCATGAGGAATAAAATGTAAACCTATCCATGATAAATAGGCTTCAATAGCAAAACTAAGAAACCCGCCCTTCTATCGAAGGAACGGGTCTCTAATGACTCCAGTTGTTACTCGGCACTCGGCCTGATTTGCACACTGCGGCTAATCGCTGCGTCCCAGCTTACACACCTGCCGCGTCTACTCTGCTCTGATCGGCATTTTGGCATCTCTTGCATACCTTAAGCGCCGTGCCGTCAGACTTGTTGGCAACGTAGAGCAGCTTAATGCGCGATGTGCTGCATACCGGGCATGTGCCGCGACCGCGTGATGGCATGTTCCATAGTGCGCGGCCCCGTTTGGTTTTGGCCATGATTCATATCCCCTTTATTTCATAATCTCTCTAATGATCTTGCGAACCCATACACATATATAGCTCGTCCACAATGCGCTTTACCTTTGTTATATGAAGTCTGATCTTTAGGATTCACGCGCTGCTATACCTGTGCAATTCCATTATAGAGGAAGGCGTGCCGCCAAATATAGGGAATAAATGCTTATGAATTCTTTTACATACATGGCTTCGTGCCTGCCGTTAAGGGCTCCATATTCGGTGTATATCCGGAACATCTGATTGTTGGAAGCTAAGCTGGTACACGTCAGGGTTGGACAGAGCCTCCCACTCTCGGAAACCGATTCGGTTATCGTAATACTTCAACAGGAGCGAGATCAGATTGCCATGTGACACGATGACGGCATTTTGGCTGGGACTCTGCAATATCTCCTCCACTACACGAACCGCACGATTCATCGCCCTGTTGCTGGATTCTCCGCCCTCATAACACAGGTCCATATCATCATAGGTTCTGCGCAACATCTCGCGCCATGCAGGAACGTTCTTGCCCGATAGAACTCTCTCCATTAGCCTCTCGTCCCGTTTAATCTGTATGCCCATGCGATCCGCCAAAGGCGATATGGTGTCATAGGCTCTGCGATAAGTGCTCGAAACCATATGGTCTATCCCTTTGTCGGACAGAAATTCCGCAAGCGCATGCGATTGCCGGACCCCTCCCTGGTTAACGGAGCATCCGCAGCTTGTCCCTCCGCTTGGCAATGCCGCACGACGTATATTTTTTCATGGAATTGGCACCTCCTTAACCCATTAATCCTTGTGAATCCTTGATAAGGCTCATGGCTGCATGACGGTCAGATTGAGGTCACCATCATCCAACATAAGGCGAACTCTCTACGGTTAAAAAAGGCGGGCAATAAATTCGGTTTATCTCACAATCGGCCCAACCCAATTTTCCGATAGGAGGAATCATTCGATGCAAGCTCCATCCCCCTGCTTCCGAACAGCTTTATCCGCGCGATCTTCATACCCGGACGCGGTGAGGCAACCGACAATCAAAATCCAAACCCATTGACGGATACTAGAAAACCGAGTGATAACGAGGATTGCCCTCCCTTTTCTCACTCGGTTATTTACTAGTCCACTGCAGAGCTGCCCGGTTGTCCTAAAGCTTGCTCAATATCTGTTCTATGATCTGCTGATCCAAAACGGTATTATGACCCGATATACAAGTGTCAAAATCCATTTCTTTATAGTTTAGCAGTGTCCGAATATAAATTTCCTTGTCTACATATAGGCTTGGAATGATTTCATCCATGGAGTCTCCGACGTTATCGCCAACATGGATCACCTTGTCGGCTTCATCCAGTACACTTATGGAATCCACAGTATGTCCTGGCGTATACATGATTCGTATATGGTCCTCAGGGAAATATAATTCGTTATCGAATGTCAGATTGGGAAGGACCAATTCTGCTTCACCCTCAATGAATCTCTTGTTTTTCTGGATCATGTCTTCCCAGCCGGAATCCATCATGTCCCTGCATAGCTTGTGAGATACGATGGTGCAGTCCCGGAACGAACCATTTCCCCATATATGATCCCAATGATGATGTGTATTGATCACAATGATGGGCTTGTGGTCGTGCTTTATGTATTCTTTAACTGGTTCAATGTTCAAAGATCCCAGTCCCGTATCAATGATGTAATTATTCCGGTCTCCCATAATAAGCTGGACATTTAAATCCCATCCCGAGGGGATATGGTTGGTAAACAACACACTTCTATTCTTTATCTTTTGAATTTTCATCATTCACTCTCGCTATCTGTCATTTTTTCGATCATGACGCTTACTCGTAATTGTATTCTTATCAGATTCTATGACGCGTGTTAGTCTAAAGTCAACATGGAATGCGCGTGTTTACTCTAACTTGTTAGTCGCTTCGCTCTTAACTTTTTTCCGGAATATGGTTTATACCACCCTCCGATATGTTACCATACACCATGGTAGATCCAGGAAGATATTTTGAAGGAGGTACTTATGAGCTATCGCGGATCAGAGTTTTACGATAACGAAAGTAACTTCGAGAAGTACATGTTGCGGAGGCAATGGCAGGAGAACGCCAACGATACGTTAGAGAAGCCCGTCATCTCGCAGCTGCTCGGGGATATCTCCGATCAGCATATTTTGGACCTCGGGTGCGGAGATGCCGGATATGGCACCGAGCTGCTGGATAAGGGCTGTTCCACTTATGTCGGCATCGAGGGTTCCCGCAATATGGTCGAAGCCGCCTCCAGTTCACTTGCAGCTTACAGCAATGGTACCGTAGTACACACGATGATAGAGGATTATACGTACCCGCCAGATGCCTACGATCTGGTGCTGTCCAGACTTGCCATTCATTACCTTCAGGATATTGAGCATGTCTTCCGCTGCATTCATCAGACCTTGAAGCCAAACGGCTTATTGATCTTCTCCGTCGAGCATCCCGTCATCACCTCCACCCTTCAGCCATCGGGTACAAGAACCAACTGGGTGGTGGACCATTACTTTAACGAGGGCTACCGCGAACAACAATGGCTCGGCGGCACCGTTCATAAATACCATCGTACCGTCGAGGCTTACTTCCGAGCGATGCAGAAAGCTAGCTTTATCGTCGAACAGCTTCGAGAGTCCAAGCGGTGAGAGAATTTTACGAACGACGAAACCTATGAGCGCAGGCTCAGAATTCCGTTGTTCCTGTTTCTTGTGGGAAGAAAGAATGCGTAATACATACCATTTCGAATAAAAAGCACCCGTCCACTTCAATGAAGGGAACGGGTGCTTCTTGTTCTTCTGTTTAGGATGATTGTGGAATAGCGGGAACGCCTGCATAAACTCATCCGTTAATCGTCAACTCCTCTTACGAGGTTCTGCCTGCCTTGCTGCCTTTATTGAATCCTTCAGACCTGCGTTTACGGGCTTGGCCATCCTTGGGCTTATTCGTTACTTCCGCCTTTAGCTTACGTGCCATCTCTGAATACGGATTACTAACTGCGTCCACCTTGGGTTTACGCGCGGTATCCGTGCTCGAATGGCGCACTGCGTCCGGCTTCGGCTTGCGTGCCGTGTCGGCCTTCGGCTTGCGGGCTGCATCACCCTTGGGCTTAGCAGGTCTGGCCGCCGCCGACTTGGCATTGCCCGGTCTTGCCGAGCCCGATTTCGGGGAACGGTCCACCTTGGCGGATCTTAATGAACTCGACATCGGAAAGTCATGATCTTTAACCTCGGGAATGGGCTTTCCGATGAGTTTTTCAATATCGCGGAGAAAAGGAATCTCGTCCACTTCGCAGAACGAAATCGCCGTCCCACTAAGGCCAGCACGCCCTGTGCGGCCAATCCGGTGAACGTACGTTTCCGGGATATTAGGAAGATTAAAGTTAATGACATGCGACAATTCGTCAATGTCGATGCCTCTGGCGGCGATATCCGTCGCCACCAGCACCCGGGTCTCCCCGCTCTTGAAATTTTTCAATGCCGTCTGGCGGCTGACCTGGGATTTGTTGCCGTGAATGGCTTGTGCCGTAATATTCACCTTGGTCAGATCGCGCACAACTCGGTCAGCGCCGCGCTTCGTACGAGTAAAGACCAATGCGGACACGATGGATGGATCCTTCATCAGCTCATTCAATTGCTTCTGTTTATTCCCGGTTTCCAGCAGATACACCGATTGCTTGATTCGTTCAGCCGTAGAAGATATGGTGTGATCTCAACTTTTACGGGATTCTGCAGCAATGTTTTTACAAGCTGGGTGATCTCCGCAGGCATCGTGGCCGAGAAGAAGAGCGTTTGCTTTTGCTCGGCATTTTGGAAATAATTCGTTTCACGTCATGGATAAAACCCATATCCAGCATACGGTCAGCCTCATCCAGCACCAGAATCTCCACATGCTGCAGATCGATACGCTTCTGATTCATGAGATCCAGCAGTCGGCCCGGGGTCGCAATCAGGATGTCCGCACCTTGCTGGAGCGCCCGTTCCTGCGTCTTCTGCGAAACGCCGCCAACAATAGCGGTAGAACGCAATTTCGTGAACTGGCTGTAGGCCTTGACGTTATCCGAAATTTGCAGGGCAAGCTCCCGGGTCGGCGACAATACCAATGCACGAATGCGTCGCGCCATGCCCGGTTTAGGGGTTGTTCGTTCAATAACTGGATCATAGGTACCGAAAAAGCGGCTGTTTTCCCTGTTCCGGTCTGGGCACAGCCCAGCAAGTCTCTGCTAACCAGCACAGCCGGGATCGCCTGAGCCTGGATCGGCGTTGGCTCCTTGTAATTCTCCTTCGCTAAAGCCTTAAGAATTACAGGGGATATATTTAAATCTTGAAATGTCATGGAATCTCCTTTATGGTGAATAGCTATATTTTTCGCATCACGTAACATGGGGCATCTCTTCTTAGAGTCTCCACAAGCCGTTCCTTTACGTCATAACACATAACGATACCACAGATTGGTACAAAAAAGAAGCGGAATTTTTCTCCGCTTCTCTGGTTTAAGCTCCAAACCGCTGCCGATACCCGCATTTTCTGCATAATTCCTCAACGGCTTCCCGCCGCGAAAAGCCATCCACGAGATTATTCGCCCGCTCCCCGTCCACGATGTCCGAGAAGGATTTCTGATGAATATTCCCCAGGTTGATGACACCTTCCCCATCCAGACAGCATGGCACAACCGTGCCGTCCACAAGAATGGCCGCCTGGCTGCGAAGCGCATGACAGAAGCCTTTTCCTTCATCCTCCGGCGCTGTCAGGCTTGGCCACTGGAACTCGTAATCCTGGTTCAGATAGACGTGATCCGCCACCCTCGCGCCCCCGCCGGGTTCAACCCTCTCCTCGATTCGGTAGTCCAGATTAAATTCCTGCTCCAATATTTCGAGCGTCTGTCGATTTCGGCTCTTCTCCAGATTGGTTGCGTTGTCCTGCGTCAGGTTCCATAAACGGAATGAAAAGATGACTTTATGCTCCTCCGCGGCACGAACAAAGGATAGAATCTCCCGTAAATATCCCTCGCGATTTGTTGAACCCTCGTGACCGTCGAAGCTGTGGAGCGAGAAGTTCATTTGTCTTAAGGTACTTGCCCAGCAGCTTATGCTTTCTTCGCGATCAACGTACCGTTGGTCGTGATGTTGACCTTGAACCCTTTTTCATGGCTAATATCCAGCAGCTCATCGATCTTCGGATGGAGCAGCGGCTCCCCTTCACATGCAGATAAATGTAACTCGTATGCGGCTTGATCTCGTCCAATCTTCTCGCAAAGTCCTCGACTTTAATGAAGTTCGCCTTACGCTCTGTAGGTGGGCAGAACGTGCAGGCCAGATTACAAATACTCGTAATTTCTATGTAAACTTTCTTAAACGTCTTCAAGATGTTATCCCCAATCCCGATGTCTATGGTGGCATGGCGATTTGCTAGCTTACTCGCTTGCCAATCCCTCATATCGTACCATAGGCGGGCCTATACAGCTACAACTACAGATGCTATCAGATGCCATTCTGTCTTCCATTTTCCTTCTTCTTCATTCAAGGCAATATTATACCAAAACTTACGTTCTTCAAGTAGCATTTTATCTTCAAGTGATTTGACGGTTACTATTATCGACCCCTTTTGAGCGCCTTCATAGTTACTTTCATCAAGCGGTGTGAATTGTGGTACATCATTTTCTCGTTCAGGAACCTCTGTCCCGGTTTTCTGTTCCGTATTAGTAGGTATCGCTGTTGCATTCTACAACCGCTAAGTAAAATACTAAAAACAATGATAGCAGCGCATATCTTTCTTCATACGGTCCCTCTTATAAAAGAACCGCGCGGGAGCGCGGTTCTTTAAACATGCAGCTACAAATAATCGAAGGCACGGGAATCCCCGGGTCCGCTTATTTTTACTCGCGCAGATGGTTGTACTAACGCAGCTTATTTTGAATCGTTGTCGTCATTCTCTGCAGCATCGCCAGCTTTGTTACCCAATGCTGCGCCTGCGATACCACCTGCAATCGTGCCGATTGGACCCAATATGGAACCAACGGCAGCACCTACGACGCCACCGCCTGCAGTTCCTAAGGCTTCTCCAGCGTCAATATCCATGTTGGTCGTGTCGCGGTCAGAATCAACCTTTTGATTACGATCATTTTTATTAGCCATCCATCTCACTCCTTCGACATTGTGATAGGAACAGCTCCATCTTGCCAGACGTTGTTCCAAACCATATCTTGCCCTAACGGATCTGAAAGAATTCTTAAAAGTATAACCTGCTCAGATCTTTGTCCACTCCAAAATAAGTTGCGTATTTTAGACGATGTTTGCGGATTATGGGATTATGTAAACGGTACCAAGACTGCTTCAATGAACATGCAATTACGAAATGAATGCAAGACTGACTTCGCCTTTGGATAACGCTTCAAGAAGCCCCGCAGAGCGCTCTCTCAGCAATCTATCCATTTCCTGATCCAAAGGATTTGCGGTCTCTGCCGATCGCTTCATCCCTAAGCCTTGCCATGAGCTTCAATTCATAACTGGGCTGCAGCTACATGGTTTCTTAAGATTTCTTCTTCTTCCGAATAGGATGGGAGCTTGCTCCGCCATACATGGACTTGCTGAAGCATAACAGCTGCATTCTTCCCTACGTATAACCGCTCTCCCTCCGCATAGACCTGATCTCCAATCGCTAGCCCCTGTTTCGAAAAGCTGTCGATGTCCGTGATCAGCGTATTCGGAGCGTTGTCCACGCTGTCAATGGCAATCGTATATAATTCACCGTTCGGACACTTCAGGTTCACCATTCGATCAAAGATGCTGTGTACCGTTCCATGAAATTTCAAGCTTCTTATTTGTTGAAGGAATCCGCATCGCAAGAGATGGCTGCGCTTGCAACACAAACGGCTTCAGTACTGGTTTTCTTCCCGCAGCTTCCCGTTATATCGCCTCCTTAGCTTACAAATGGACAAGTGCTGTCTTTTGTCAGGCTATCCCTTTGAATGTTTCATTCACCTTGAATCGGCTATGCCTTAGTTGTGGATAAATGACCTTAGAGCTATACTGAATTCAAAATTAGCCAATATATAAACGTCGAACATATAACAGGTGAATGACTTTCCACTGCCAAAAGGATATTTTGTGAATTATATCACAGTTGAAGTTACGAACCGCTCCTGACACCCTTATTGTAATCCAGGGCTACACTCCGGTCATTGTACAGCGAAACTACAAACATCGCATATTCACTGTGCACATTGCACAATGAGAACAAAAACAAAGGTGTGTGTTAAGAATGCTTACCATCAGGGACATCCTTCAGATCAAAGCGATCGAAGGCATTAAACTCGTTGCAGGTTCGGCAGGAATTGATCACCAAATATCCGTTGTGAATATTATTGAAAATCCGGATGTATTCGATTGGCTGGCTTCGAATGAGCTGCTCTTATCCACCGGATATATTTTTAAAGATAGCGAGGAGCTGCAGAATCGGGTCATTCATGAATTGGCCGAGAACAACTGCGCGGGCCTGTGCATCAAAATGAAACGTTATTTTGACCGTATTCCGCAAAACATGATCGATCTGGCGAACAAGTATGGGCTTCCGCTGCTGGAGCTCCTTTTGAATACACGCTGTCCAAGGTGATTGCGATCATTAATGAGAAGACCAATGCCGATTATGACGCGCTGAATCGCAGATCGCTCGACCTGCATAATACGCTGTTCAAAATTCCGCTGGAAGGGGGCGGTATATCCTAGCTGTCTTCTCGTCTTGATTGAGCTACCGTTTCCGGTTATAGCATAGCGAGACGAATTTTTATTTAGGGTTTTGCATTATTAACTACATTGCGTATTTCCTGGTGGTTCTTCCGAATATCTTGTCTCACGGGGAAGAATCCCATTACCTCGTACACAAGTACTTCTCTAGTTCATCTCCAACTTCTCCTTCTTAACCTAGTCGATACTTCGGACACCCTATACCCCACCAGCCAATTTCCTTCAGTCGATACAAACTTGACTTCAACATTCCTTTTCCCATCCGTCAGGTTGGACGGGATTTCATATGACACATTCCTTCGGATCAGAAGACGCACGGCCTGATACTTTGGTCTCTCAAAATCCTTGCCGCTTAACTTATCCACAGATATGTACCGTTCCTCTACACCCAGCTCCCGAAATTTGACGAGCTGCCTTTCCGAATTTTTGTCCCTCGTAGATACTCGACCATATGCCAGTTTCAACAGTCCCACTCCCATCTTGTCGTTTCAAAAGTGATTAAATATCTTGGAACATTCCTAAAGTCATTTTAATGGTTTTGAACGTAGAAACATAGGGATTCTAAAGTGTCCCAAAATCATACTTTATGGCACTAATTGAAATTCACCCCACCTCAAAGAAGAAGGCCAAACGGAGGATCCGTTCGCCTTCTTCTTTTGAAGTGGTAGGTAGGGTTTCTTTTGTTGCTGTTCGTTAAAGTCAATACCGCAATGCTTTGGTAACTGAATGAATACCGTCGTTACTAAATATCCGACTATCACTAAGTTATTTTTCATTTAAATCTA